>JANAVB010024998.1:2058060-2393884 GCA_029216955.1 Iris pallida
AATATGTTTTTCCAAAAAAATCTATGTAACAAACTTATTCATTCTCTTATATAAATGCGGATCCCACATAAAAAAATAAGTAGAATCCACATTTTTTAGAAAAAAAATATGTTTGATATATAAATTTTGGGAACAACAGATCATCTCTCCTCCAACATCCACTGATTGGATGGCCACGGATCTACGACCGAAAGTGCACAACATTTATTGGTGAGCACTTTTCGATCAGGGGGTGTTCCTTTTAGGATGTGGACAGGAGTAACCTCGTCTTTTAAAAACAAATTATTTTATGAACCATATTATTAATATTAAGTACTACTTTTTAATAAGTAAAATATTTAGTAATAGAACTTACCTATTAGTTTAGTTAAATAATATATATATTTTTAATAAGAACTACATGCACCCAAAAAAAAAAAAAAAAAAAATCAGATTCGTGTCGTTCAATGCGTATCAAAAACGTATCGGACACACCACACACTCAAAAATATATTAAGATACATCAAAATACTTAATGTGTTCGTGTCTTTACTTTTTTGTGTTGTATTAGTTTTTAACAACACATGAAGTGTTTTATAATGCTAGTTAATGTTAAGATAATTAGGCCATAAAATAAGATCAATATTAAGGACACAACACATTTTGTTAGGGCGCAGCACAAGATAAGGGCCAACACACTTAAGTCTGTATTTTGTTAATGGCACATCAAAAACTGATAGAAGGCTCCTTCCCAATCAATGCTCTTTCTTCATATTTTTTTTTTTTTTTTTTTGAAATTCTAGAGTTTTTATTTTTGAATATTAGTTTTATGTTAATTTTCGAATCTAAGAATCTAATACAAGACGACACTGGAATAAAATATTAAAATAATTAAGTTTAGCAGCCCTAAACATCACAATGAATCAATTTCTTAGTCATAAAATAGAAAATTGTCTTTAGGACTACCAAAATTTTGACAGTCTTAACAATAGTGAAGAATGAAGTCCAAAATTTTGGCAGTTTCATTCTATTTCCAACCACCACTGGTAAGCTTTATCTGCACAATCTGAAATGCAATATGCAGATATTTCAGAACAGCAGGCCTTGAAATCTTTCATTTTAGATACACTCGATGCTTCCATACCAGTGAGGAACAACAGCCAGATAATTGTGAACATATCAGTGAGGAACAACACAAATCAATCAGTGGCATCATAGTTGACTACTAATTTTGTATGGGTCCTGATGGATGCAATGGGAACATTCAGATTTATGTCACGTTTAACCAGATAAAATGTCATGTTTAACAAGTAACAAGTACTGAAAAATTGTCACAGTTCTACTTGCAGCCTACTGAACACAGATAGCAGTCACAGACTCACAGCCTATATTGCAGAACAATTAAAAAATATTACAAAGGCAAATTCCATTTCAAACGAAAATGTCGCAGATGCAATGAAACACATGCTCATATCCTGGAATAGTTTCAAAATCTCTGTGATAGCAGTTGCTCCCTCTGTCACCAGTCATGCTGTTGTGGAAACGGAAGATTTTGATTAGGGGTGAGCATTTCGTCTATTTGGTTTCAACCGAATATTCGCCGAAAATTTACGAGGTGTGATCGGAATGATGGAAATTTTTAGGGTTTATGGAGATTAGTTTCGGGATTTGGAAAAAGAAGAAGAACGAAGGCAAGAAACATTTTTGTTTTTTTTTATACTTCAGTTTGTATTGCCTCCCAAAATTTTTCAATGGCATTTTGGTAATTAATTTTTTTAACATGTGTGTTATCCCCTAGTAAATTGTGTAGTGCTCTTAACATTAGCATAAAATAAACCAATAATATAAAATATTAATATTATTTAACACATTCTAATTAGTTAATGTTAATATTAATATTATTTAACACATTCTAATTAGTTAATAAAATATTTGGTGATATTAATTGTTAATACTTAACTCAAAAAATTCAAAACATTAGTATTATTAAATTATCATTTTAGTTAATAATTAACTAGTGTTTATTATTATTAACTTTTCTACCTCTTTCATATTTAGACATCCAAATATTGAATGTAGGCCACTTCCACTACAAAATATTATCTATTCAAACATTGAAAGTCGAATTTTCAGACAAAACTAGCATAAAGTCAAATTAATGTACATGCAAAACACTTCTCCACTTTGTATACGCACTCTCACTTTATTTCCAATTCAGCCATCCAAACACCACCTAGTTATAATAAAAAGGCTTAATTGCACTTTGCTACCCTCAACTATTCCGTTTTTTCAACTTGATACACTAAAATTTTTTTTGTAACAAGTTGATACCTCAACTATTATTTTTTTCAACTTGATACCTAATTTTTCAAAAAATTCCAAAATGTCCTTATCCCTTCCCTCTTCCCTTCTCCCCTCTCCCCCCCCCTCCCCTCCCCCACTCCGGCTACCCCCTCCCGCTCCGCCTCCCCTCCGGCCACCCCCCTCTCCGCGTCCGGCCAACCCCCCTACCTCCACCGCCGCCGCCGCAGCAGTAGCAGCCGCCGCCGCGGCGGTGGCGCCGGAAGCGGGAGGGGGGGGGGTTGGTCGGACGTAGGAGAGGGGGGTGGCCGGAGGGGAGGCGGAGCGGGAGGGTGGGGGTGGCCGGAGTAGGGGAGGGGGGGGGGGTTGGGGGGAGGGGTATAATTTTAAGGTTTGAGCAGGGGTATTTTCGTCCCAAATTTTTTTTGGTATCAACTTGTTACAAAAAAAAAAAAGTTTAGGGTATCAAGTTGAAAAAGCGGAATAGTTGAGGGTAGCAAAGTGCAATTAAGCCAAATAAAAAACATTATACTTGAGGATATGTTGCAATAGTTAATGTTACACTAATATATATATATATATATATATATATATATTCTACTATATAATGCCAAAAGTTGGTGGTGAAACTTTTGAATTCCAAAATTACCCTTATATATATATTTCATACAAACAATAATCTATTTTACTAGATGTCTTTTGATATTTTCAATACATTAGTTTATTCTTTGAGTGTCTTTTACTCTTTTCAAATACATACAAAGTTAATTGAAAGATAACATTGAGTGTCTTTTGCTCTTTTCAAGTACGTACAAAATTAATTAAAAAATAATTAAAATATGTGCAACGCACGTGCATATATATATATAATAATATATATATATATATATATATATATATATATATATATATATAATATATGCAAATGACCTCTAGCCTAGTGGTTAAGAGAGATGCATGCGGTCCGAGTGGTCAAGAGATCGATTTCCGGTGGGAGCGTTCGTCACAATTACCTTCTTTCATATATATATATATATATATATATATATATATATATATATATATAATGAAAAAAAGTTCAGGTTTGCCGTAAAACTTTTCTTTCCAAATATATTCTTGCATATGTTTACTAATTCAAATTATTCATTAAAGATAATAGGGGCAGCTAGATAATTACGAAAGTTGTGTTTGGTCTTCTAAATAGTCTTAATATATATAATACTAATATAATAACAAATTTAGAATAATTAATGCAACTGTCTTTTAGTCTTCCTAAGTAGTGTTAATAAAAATTAAAATAATTACAGCTATCTTTTAGTCTTTCTTATAATAATCTATAAAATACGTGCATTGACATATATATACTATATTTTCAGCGATAAAGTTTCCATAAAAAAGAACAGTAGACAAAAATTATTAACTTACTTGTTTCTCACTTTCATAAGACATAGTTGTTGGTTGTGCCGCTGCAAACACGGTTGCATAGCGCGGTAGATCCTCTATCCTATGTTCCTGCGTCAAAAATTCTTCATCACAGTGAAGAGAGTGCTTCTTTTGTGGCTGCCGAGGTTCTTGAGAAACTGCAGGAATAAAATATATTGGGTAGCCAGATACAGATGTATAGCAATCAGAATTGATGAATAAGTATTTAGTATAAATGTAAAAATTACAGGTTATTAAAATTAAACTGTACAAACCTTTTGTTTCCCCATTTTTTTGTCTATATTTTGAGCTTTTAGTTCTGGCGTTTGTTCCAACTTCCATGTTGTCATCAAGAGCTATTTCTCCACCATAGTCAAATAATGATATCTACAAGTCTCAGAATTGCATGAACAGTAGGTATTGTCCAAGAAACTCTTGGACAACAATAACTGGAGCGACACATTGTTCAAAAAAGTTACATAACCTTGCAAATATAAAATTGTAGAAAAGGATTAGTACCTAAAAATAAGAGGAGACTAAATTGAGTTTTTCTCTATAAGTACTTCCGTATGTAGATAAATCAGATATGACAATAGGACCGTCTACTTCTGCAGTTTGCGTGTGGAATTATGAATGTAGTTCTCTCAGGCCTCAATTTAGATGGAATAACATTATAAGCAGCTTCTATCACGGCTCGATTTCGGTAATGATGCGACCTAAGTTAGACTTTTATAAGGCTTGGAATTTCGATGGATAAATTCAAATGATTAAGCAACGGAACATTCAAGACTTACAAATGCGTCGGAAAAATATAACAGTTAAACCAAGTGATTATAGTAACTTGTAAAGTCAAACCGAAGAATAATAATACTTGGCCTGTGTTTGGTTAGGCATTTTTTTTCATGGAAAGTATGTTTATCACAAAATTTCCACCAATGTGTAGTGTTTGATAGCTTATATTTTTGGAATTATTTTCTAAATAAAATATAATTTTTCATATTTTCCTCCAAAATAGTGGAAAATGAAACTGGCACAATCCATAAGAAAATATCATTTTCCATGAAAAATAACTATTTTTTATGGAAGAATGACAATCAAACACCCAAATTAAATTTTTCATGAAAAATTAATTAATTTTCCACAAGAAAATAATTGCAATCAAACAACGCCATTATCAAATTTACAAGGAATTTTGTTCCTAGTAAAATAATTCCGTGGAATTAATTTATTTTCCACCTTGCAATCATTATTCCAAAGAAAGAGAGAAACCATCCCAATCCAAATGATTACGTCTCAAAGAAACTATAACAATATTGTTCTAGCATTATGCCTCATGCTTGATAAATAAGTATACCTTCAAATAAATAAATTACATCGTGCTAGGAATGAATATGCATCTAATGCCTCGAAGTTCTTGCTTCGCTTTTCCGAACCTGAAATGTTGAGGGTCGGTACATTGGGATGTAGTGAGTGGTATAACTCATAATCCACCTAAAATCCAACACAAGTAATTATTTGAAAACACACGCATTCAATTTATTAAAGTGGTTTTTCTAATTATTTTCCTATGTTCAGTCTGAATCCATACGTATCAAGAGTCCTTATTAATCCAAATCATTTACTTACAATTCAACAATCCATTTATTCCAATTAGGTCATTCCTACATATCCAACAAACACATTCACATATTTCCTTCCAGTTCCTCGTGCAATTCCAACTTAGGATCAATTCTCAAAATCGTGAATGTGTCATCATTTTAAAAGAACATATTGTTCCTGTTGTCAAGAGTTCGTCCCAACAAAACAAATGTTAGGAACTATAAGATTATGTATATAGTATTCCAGTGTCACAATTACCTGCTGCAAAACAAAAGTTAGTAGCATCATTTATAGGGTACTCTAACGCAACTTCTTAGATCCTGCAACACAACTCGTTAGCATATAATACTATCTACATGTTGGTCAATGGTCCATCTCATCATATTTTGAGATAGCCGTACACCCTCAAGTGACAAGGACGGTATACAGACCACCAACTCTTCTAGTCCAGGATGGCGAACGCAACTAAAGATCACAGATACCCATACTCCCGAGAAGATTCGCAAAATTATTATTCCTCCTAGGCCGACATGTTTCTACTATACATAAATTGCCGAGGAATTTACTTGTGCACAGGTTGTCAGTGACCAGTACAAATGAGACTATCTTATAACAAATAAATATAATAAAAAACAAAATTAATATAAACCATCTTCCTCTTGTTCAACAACAATAATACCAAAATTATATATGTATTCCAAAGCTTCAGCTCATCCACCTCTCTAGAGCCTTATCTCAACATCGTGTCTCGTTGCACTTCCCAACTCAAAGTTCCACAACAGTTTTCACAATAACTCACAATGGTGTTGGTGATGGGCAGGGTTCTCTTCCTATGTGGGAAAAACCCTGAAGTGCGACGAGCGTCATTTGTGTGTCGGAGAAGCTCGAAAAGTCAAAGGCTAAGAAGGGGAATAAAATTGAAGCCAATACAGTGCGTATCGCAGCCGTATCAGGGATGGAAGTACATTGGAAGTATATTGCCTTTTGCATTGTCATTCCAGACGCGTTTTTGTGGTCGGGAGTTGTGATCACAGTATACTCCCAGAATATTGGCAGTATAGTGCAACGTCGATGCTGAATGAAAAAGGGATATTTTGTCAGTTCTATCGTATCGAACGGCCACGATTAATCCAAGATTATAACTGGTATATTGTGTTGATTTCATGACCTAATTTTATAACAAGGTGACCGAGTTTATTAAGATAAGAGAGTTCCAAATTTCAACTTTCAAAGGATAATGATTCGAGAGAGTTTTGTTTTAATCTAAAAGAGTGTGCTCGAAAGGATCTACATGGGCTCGCCTTCATGTTCTTTGTTTCAGTAAACATATTTCTCATCATTGTAATAATTTCTTAATTTGAGTAGTTGTGATCTGTTTTGATCAGTGGTGAAGCTTGTAGAAGTCGATCTAATTCCCATATTCTATTAGTAGAAGTTTTTTCGAATTGGACTCCAATCGCTCCCTCGTTTTTTCCGTCAGAATTTTCCACATAAATTGATTTAGTTTGTGTTGTTCTCTTTGGTTTGTAGATATTGCATCTTGTGTAGGTTGTGTTTTACTTCGGTCCTCGACAGTTTCTTCGGGTTTGGAAACAGTGTTTATTCTGCTGGTTCCATGCATGTTCACAATAGAGTGGTATCAGAGCTTGTGGTTAACGGTGTCAGGAGTTCAAGAGTCAAATTGGGTGGAGAGATTGATGCGAAGCCAGTATGCATGATTAACCTAAGCGATACCAATTATTACTATTAGCGAAGCAGAATGAAAGATATACTCTTCGTCAAGACACTACATCTACTAATATTTGATATCGAGAAGTTTAGTGATAAATTCGAGGAGGAAAGGACATTCGATATACATGTTTGTAGATATATCAGACAATTAATGGATGGTAATATGTATAATCACATTGCTAATATTGAGCACACAAAGACTTCATAGGAGAAGGTTGAGTCCTTATATGCCAAGAAGACCGGCATCAACAAATTGATTCTGATTCGACAGATGATGGGTATGAGGTATAAGGACGACTATCAATTACAGATCATCTTAGTGAGTTTCAGGGTATAGTCGATCAATTATGCGCTATGGGAGTCAAATTCAACAACAAGATATATGAACTGTGACCGTTGGGTACTTTGTCAGACTCGTAGAGAACCGTACGAGTGTATACAATCAGTTCTGGTCCTGAAGGTATAGTCACTATGGAGTTCATCAAGAGTAAGATGCTAAATGAGGATATGCGAAGGAAATCTCACGATACATCATCTACATCACATTCAGAGGTATTAGTTTCAAAGAGCAGAGGAATAAGCAAGACTAAAGGTCCAGGCAGCGATAGGGACAAGAACATAAAAAAGTATAATAGTCGATACGAGGACTCCACGTGTTACCATATGGCAACAAAGGCACATCAAAATAAGTTATTTTGTTTGGAAGAGGGAGACGACAATGAAAGCATAACAAGAACACTACAACAATGACATCAGTTCAACGAGGCGACGTCATTGTTGTGGGTGATGAGATTATCATGCACCTTGTTTGTGATGACAGTAGTTGGTTAGTGGACTCATGGACTTCAATACATGTATCTCACAACAATGCAATATTTTCTACTTGTACAACATGTGATTGTCGAGTGTTGAAGATGGAAAGCAGGAATGTCAAAAGCTATTGTTATAGGAGATGTGCATTTGAAGGCAAACACACGGGCTATTTTGGTGTTCCAAAGATGTTCGACATATCCCAAATATCCATTTCAACTTCATGTCGGTAGAAGATTGGATGGCGAGGGATTCTTCGGTCTCTTCGAGAACGAGTAGTAGAAGTTGACCAAGGTTCGATGGTTGTTATATGAGGAAGCAAGAAATCCGGTCAACATTATATGGAAGAGAGCATACATGGGACACAAGATATGAAAGTGATCAGTGATGCATCTACCAAGTTGTGGCACAGGCAGTTCAGTCATATCAGCGAGAAGGAAATGAACTACTTAGCAAATTGAAAGGCGCTTCCAAGTCTGAAGCTTGAAAAGTTGGAGAGATGCACGCACTATATGTCAAAAAAAACATAGGTTGTCCTCCAGAGTTGCCAAACTTTGAGGAAGTTGGCTTTGCGCAGGTTGATCCACTCGAACGTTTGTAATCCGATAAAGGTAAAATCTTTTAATATTGCTTCTTATTTTATAACATTCATTAAAGATTGTTCCAGGAATGTTTGGGTCTATGCTTTAAAGACAAAGGATCAGATGGCCTCCGTTGAAAGGAAGACAAGCATGAAATTGAAGTGTTTACTCCGATAATGGAGACAAATACATAGGTCCGTTCGATGCATATTACATAGAGCAAGGATACAATACCAGAAGTCTCTGTCAAAGACAACTCAGTTCAATGACGTAGCGAAGCGGATGGACATGAAGCTTGTGGAGAGGGAGGTGTTTGCTATCAGAGGCATAGTTACCAGACAGTTGCTAAGGTGAGACTTTAAATATTGCTGCTTATGTATTGAGATATCTTCTAGTGCTCCTTTACATGATGATATGCCTGATAAAGTATGGTACGACAAGGAGCCGTCGTACAGTGACCTACGAGTGTTTGGATGAATGCATTCATGTACCGAAGGATAAGAGGTCCAAACTCATGCCTAAGATGAGGCAGTGCATCTTTGTTGGCTATGGTCGGACTTAATTCGGACATAGACTCTACGACCCAATAGGAAAGAAGTTCTACAAAAGGCGAGATATGGTATTCATCGTGGATCAGACAATGACCAACACTCAGGAATCTGTGATGCCTTCTAAGGCTGAGGATTTGCCTAGTTTTAACCATTCAGGTTCAAGCCAGTTTTCGAGCTAAATGTAGATTTTCTAGACCAGGTAAAGCAAGTACATATAGTCGCTCCCAACCTTGATCATCATTTTGTCGAGGATGATCAAGGTTATCTTCAAGAGGATGATTATGTTGATTGGGGCAGTTCCTGAAAGGGATGAGATTGTTAGTAAACAGCCAGCACCAGAGGCACCATTGAGAAGAGGTACCAGAGAACATCGATCATTTGTCAGGTACTCAGACGAGACGTATATGCTATTAACTGATGGGGAAGAACCAGAAAGTTTTACAGAGGCTATGGAAGGTGAGAATATGCAGGAGCAGATACAGGCTATGCAGATTACCTCTGCAGACTATTAAATCCCACACTCCCTCCTTCCTTCCCCATCCTATCATTAGTATCATCATACCAAATGTCTCATTCTCCTTCTCCTTGAACTTTATTAGCAATCATCAACCACCAGCCTCCCGCCCTACAATTACGAACCAGGATCGTCACATGGATCCTGCACCATGCTGGCCGTACCCCCAGTGTGACACCCCGTTCTTGCTCTATCCTCACGTACAGCCGCGGAAGAGGTTCAGCCCATACCAGTAAGCGCTGCCATGCTTGACCGAGCCGCAAGCAACAACAGCATCAACAATGGGAACATGAGACCCCATGTTCCGCCTCGCCTCCGCACCTCCTCCAGTGCTGCACCAGATCACCCCATCCCCTTTGGACCCGGACCACTCCTGCAGCTGGTCTTCAGCGAGCTCTACGACGAGCCCTCAGTAAACCCCAACAGGCCCTGGCTTGAGCCTGACCCCCTTGTCCGTTTCTATTCTTGTTTTTCAAGATTTAAAGCCCCGGAGCTGCACCGTCCTGCCAATCCGGTGGTCTTCGTCACGCGTAAGGAGCATAACACGACCCAACGTGTACAGCATTATTTTCGCAATTTGTGTATGAAAGTTTACTAAAATATCAAGTTCAATTATTGTATTATCCTAAAAACAGAAGAAATTATGTGGTATCTATTAGTTATATACGAATAGTGCCTCGCCATAGAGTCCTGACTCCGCCCCTTTGTCCTTGTGGACGTAGGTAAGCTCAATTCATGTCCATACGACATAGTCCATCGGAATCACCATTTCGTGATCAAGAACTCTCCTACCAGACTTGAAAATCCTAGGAAAGGGAAAAGAACTTCCAAAGAGGAGACAGTAACAACACCCAACTCTAGTGTGACAAGGTTCTTCTTGCTTCTGGTCTGTTCGTCATTGGAATCACACCCTGAAAGCCAGTGTGGTGTCCATATTACTTTGTATCGGACACGACAAAGCACTCCAAAACACACTAGAGAAGCCAAAATCATTGCCGTGCCTGTGCCTGTGCCCTTGCGACATAGGTAATGGGAAACAGCATTTCATGATTGAGAACTTCACAACGCTCCCAAATCTGGAAACCCTAGGAATCAAAGGGAAAACAAACTTGCCTATGGAGCCATTCACCCAGAAAAAAGGACCCATATTTGGGACGCAGACGATGCACTGCCTAAAAAGTAGACAGCAAAAAGTTCCTTCCACATAACAACACCCAACTAATAATCAAACAATTGCTCTCTTGTTCTCATGTCGTCGCCACCCCCAAAAACCAGGTGTCGTGTCCGTGTCCGTGTCCCAACGGAGGGTAGTCAAATCGAGAAGTGAGAGAAATGGGAAGTACTTACATACGAATTGGAGGACTGAAGAGGCCTTAGGGTTAGGGATCATGAGGAGGTCGCTCATGGGGGTGTAGAGGACTGTGACTGCGGAGACTGGTGAGGAGGAGCTCGTAGTCCTTTCCTTCCGGAGGACCAATTCCCCCCCCCCCCCCCCCCCCCCCCCCCCCCGTTATCGCGGCATGAGAGCCCCGGATGGAGCGCGCGCTGCTGCTCCCTTCTCCTTGAAATTGCTGATGGCGCCATTACTGCTCTCAGGTCGGCTTGGATGGATGGTTAAGAGAATTAAGTGAGGAAAAGTTAAGTGAGGGAGAAATAAAAATGTTTGGTTTGAGGGTGGTGAGTTAGGAGGGAAAGTTATACAGTGTTAAATGAGAGTTTATTTCACCCTCTTTTGTCCATTTTTCTAACCCCCAAATCGAAGGTTAACGAAGGTGATTGAGAAATTTTATTTAAAAAGTCATAAATATCACTTATTTGTTTTATAAAATATTATAATTTTTTTTTTTTTTAATAAGGTTATTTTGGTAACTATTATAATTTTATTAATCATCCTCTCACTCAAAACCTCCAATCCAAGCTAGAGTTATTAAAACACCTCATTTAACTCTCCCTCCAATCCAAACAAGGTTCTATGTATTGACTTTCCTCCCCCTCGCTTAACACTCCCTCATTTAACCCCACTTAACTCTGCTTATTTTTTCCCCTCAATCCAAGCAAAGAGGAAGAACAGTCATTTTGGAATTAATGAAGAGGAACAAGATAAGTATAATTATTGGTTACTTGACCCGATAGCCCGACGCGATAACGTCTTTAAGAAGGGAAAGAAAAAAAAAGAAAAAAAGAAGAAGACAAATTCTATAGGCATACCACATTTTATTCAAGGACATCTCTTACTTCATGATAGTCTCTTACTTCATGACAGTCCAACTTAGTGTAATTTTTACTCAGGACAGCCCCAATTTTGCTTTGGGCTGCCCAACCCCCCTTTAGGAATGTCAACTTTGTTGACAGTCCAAATCCAAATTACCTAAATTCTTTAGGACTGCCAATGACAATCCTATTTTATATTAGGACTGCCAATTTTGTTGGCAGCAGTCCAAATTCAAATACGTGGGTTGCCCTCAGGTAAAAATTTGAAATCGTAAACTTATAAATAAATTTAAAAAAATTAGACTGTCCTCAAGTAAAATTTGAAGTGCCAATAGAATTTGCAAAAAAAAAAAAAACTACAAGTAGCTTAAGCAACCTCCCATTTTGTTTTCATAAACTGTCCTAAAATTGAGCTTGTTTTTTTTTAGAATAAAGGGTGGGAAGAATTTGTACGTAATAATTAACAAAACATAGACCCAATGGCATGTTGTCTAAAGCATCATTAGTAAGGCCCATCCCATTTTCTAGATTCTAGATTTAGAATGTAGGAGCTCATTTTGTAGAATAATAAGTCTCATCCCTAGTTCCAATTTCTACAATTTCGGTCCCAACCCATCCATGGGTGCTAAGGATTGGGCCTCCCAATTTCTAGATTCTAGATTGTAGAAACTCGTTTTGTAGAATAGTAAGTTCCAATTTGGAGCCCAACTTTCTAGATTCTAAACTTTATATTATTTTTTTCCTACATTAATTTTTGACCACACAATTTTTGGGACCGGAACTCACTTTATCATTTCCTACTATTCTCATACAAACCCAACCCATTCTACATTTACCTTTTTTTTTGAAATTTTGGGCTCCAAATTGCATTGGAGAGTCCCAACTACTAATGATGCTCTAAGAAATTAAAGTGATTCTTCAAAAGTTTTTGTATAGGCTGCTGGTACCAAACAGATTTTGGCACTTGTTCTCAAAAAAAAAAATACACAGAAACAGTCGTGATAAGCAATCTCTTGACTACCGGTTCAGCTCGTGAAAACAACTCGCAAAATGCATAATATCTTTTGACAACCTTTATCAATATCAATCCCAATTACATGGTCCTTAGTGTTGTGTTAAGATACAAGAATGTACCCAAAATGGAGAAACTTCCATTGGAGATATTTTTTTTCTATGGAGATACAACATTATAATGGAGATAGTACATTATAAAGTTTTTTTTTGAAAGGAAGAGCCCCTCAACTGAAGAAGGCACAACTCTGGACAAGAGATAACCTTAAAGAGTTAAGTAAATGGTACATATGTTACCAAAGCCTTTTTTTACAAGAGTTTTGTCCTAGAAATCCTCGAAAGCACAGCCACTACAAAAATGGATGCATCTCTGTATCATGTCGTGTCGGACACTTACCGGATACTGCAAACTACACTAGGACACTGAAACAAATATCTTGGCCAAAATGTGTTCTGTCCTATTGTAGTCACATTCATATCTATGGCATTTAAAAGGTAAATAGGTCATTGCTTAAACACATTTTAACCAGCAGGTACGATACCATCTTCTCAACAATGACACAAGTGTTCGACATTCATACTAAACACTTGAACAACTGGTACTTTGATGGTTGGTCCAAACTCTTACAAGCCATTTTTCTGAAAAGTACAAGTTGCCACAAATCAAAAGCAGGAAAAACTATGACTGCCTTTGAACATTTACATTTTGAAAATCATGATGTTGTTATTATAACTTCCTCAGACTACCCGAAAATTACCTTGAAAAGAAAACTTTGAAAAGCTAGATCATGAAGCTAAAGATAAATGCTCGAGATTCATCCACAAACACCTTTATGGTTTACCTGTGGTCATAAAACCATGGATATTTCCTGTTCCCACAATCAGAAATTATAAAAAGTACATTGTGGTTTACCTGTACCAAATGCACATGTATATACAAGCTTACCACCACATTGAGGCTAGAAATAGTTTTCCCCCTTAATTTTGTTGAAGTTGGAGTAAGCACTCATGGGACACAGTAGAAGAAGCTTCAATCCAAAATGGATCACATTCTGGTCCTTGTGTGCTGCCATCCACCTACAACCAGAACAAGGGGTGGATATATTAACACCCCCACGCCCCCTCCCCTCCCCCCCCCCCCCCCCCCCCCCCCCCCCCCCCTTTTTCCCTCCTTCTGGTTTTAGAAGGAAAAAAATCAGCACAAGTCTTGTAGAAAAAATTTGGCAAAAGACGCATTTCTAAGGATCTGAACCAAGTATCTACTTAATAGTAAGCAAAATCTTAACCACTAGAGCGCTCAACTTCTAATGTTAAAATATAATCTTTCTATGTTTGATACTAAAGTTCATGGACCCGCCCCTGCCTACAACTGATCCTAATTAGATAAGCTAGTTGTCTTCCGGTTCCAGAAGCATGTGAGAAACATTAAGAGTTGTTATCATCATCCAAGCCTTCTTCCGTCAGAATAGAGTTAGGATGTGAAACAGAACAAAACTTTATGAAAGATATGACAAAAAAATGACCGACTGTCAACCTGACGTCAACCCTCTCTGTTGATGCCAATGTTGGGAACGAAGCGCGAAAACCGTTCCCCCAAACCAGAAAGTCCTGCGAGAGAACCGAGCAAAAGCACACAAACCAAAAACGCCAAATACAATCGCAGACACAAAGATTTTTGACGTGGAAAACCCTTGCGAAAAAAACCACGGGACGATCAGAGTCCAACCCTGAAGAACCTCCACTAATGGAATAAAGAGAATACACCCTCTACAAGCTCCTCCCGATCCAACACGGATCACCACAACTCACTTAAAAGAAGAAATTTTTTGATTGCGGACTCCGAAGAACAAGAGATGCCGAAAAAATTATTCGAAGCAATCTCTCCTTCACAATAGTCCTTAATCCTCTCTCTCTCTCAAAGATTGTAAAGCACTCTTGTTTTGAGATGATTTTCAACTGGCATGCATCACCCTTTTATAAGTCCTTGGTAATCCATACATGGAAGGCCAATATATATGGAAACTTCCAATATGCATCAATCATATATTTAATGGAAATTCAATCATAATTGGCTTGTCATAATTGGAAGTCCAATTATATGGAAAGCTACTATATGAAGGTCAAATCATAAATATATGATCAAAGTAAATATGAAAATCCAATCATATATTTCCTTACCATATATGTTCCAAAATAGGATCCATGCACTCCCCGAGCTTCTCCGACACACGGATGGCGCTCGTCGCTCTCCGGGGTATTCTCCACATAGGTTGGGAACCCCACCCACTCCAACAAATCTCCCCCTTCACAACTAGGTGGAGGAACTCGTCATCCCGACGATCCGCCTGCAGTACTCAAACTTTTCCCTTGGTAGAACCTTCGTGAGCATGTTCGCTCCATTGTCATCAGTATGGACCTTCTCAACCATCACGTCCTTCTTCTCAACCACATCTCGTATCCAATGTTACCGAGTCTCAATGTGCTTGGACCGACTATAAAATGTCTGGTTCTTCACAAGGTGAATGGTACTCTGGCTATCGCAAAGCAAAGTATACTGCGCTTGCTTCAGCCCCATTTTCTGCAACAGCTTTTTCAACCACAGCAACTCCTCGCAAGCCTCCGTCGCCGCAATGTACTCTGCCTCTGTCGTCGACAAGGCAACACACTTCTGCAACCGCGACTGCCACGATACCGCTCCTCCATCAAATATCATCACATAGCCCGAAGTCGATCGTCTCGTGTCTACATCTCTAGCCATATCAGCGTCGGTATACCCAACCAGCTTCGGCTCGTCACCACCAAAAGAAAGTCTCCAATCAGTAGTGCCCTGAAGGTATCGTAGAATCCACTTGACCGCACTCCAATGTACCCTTCCAGGATTTGAAAGGTACCTGCTAACTGTGCCAACTGCATGAGCGATGTCTGACCTCGTATACACCATAGCATACATAAGACTTCCCACAGCTGAGGCATATGGAACCCGCTCCATATCTTCTTTTTCGTCCTCGGTAGATGGACACTGCTCCTCAGTGAACTTAAAGTGAGCCGCAAGGGGGCAACTCACTTTCTTCGATCCGTCCATCCCGAAACGCTGAAGTACTCGGTGAATGTACTTCTTTTGGGACAAGTGTAGCAGCTTGGACTCTCTCTCTCTCTCGGCTGATCTCCATCCCAAGAATAGTCTTTGCCGCACCCAAATCCTTCATAGAGAAGGCCACGCCCAGTTGGCGCTTCAACTCCGCTATCCTAGTGGCATTCCGACCCACTAATAGCATGTCATCAACATAGAACAATAAAATGATGAAATCATCCTCGACAAAATACCTCACAAATACACAGTGATCCAACGTCGTCCGTGCATAGCCATGCTCTCCCATAAATGACTCGATCTTCCTGTACCACTGTCTCGGAGCCTGCTTCAGACCATACAAGCTCTTCCTCAACCGGCAGACCAAATGTGACTTGCCCTTCTCACAGAATCCCTCTGGCTGCTCCATGTATAACTCCTCCTCAAGATCACCGTGGAGGAATGCCGTCTTCACGTCCATCTGCTCGACCTCCAAGTCGAGACTGGCTGCCAATGCTAGCACCATCCGAATAGACGAATGCTTGACGACAGACGAAAAGATCTCATCATAATCTACGCCTTTCCGCTGACCGTAGCCTTTAACTACCAGCATCGCTTTGTATCGAGGGCGAGTAGCATCATCTGTCTGCTTCACTCTAAACACCCATCGATTCTTCAAAACCTTCTTACCCTTTGGCAACCGCACCAGCTCATAAGTGGAATTGGCGTGTAAGGAACTCATCTCCTCCTGCATAGCCTCCATCCACTCCTGCCTGTGTTCGTCTTCCATAGCCTCTGCAAAACTTTCGGGCTCTCCCCCGTCAGTCAATAGCACATACTCACCCGGTGAGTATCTCGTAGATGGTCGATGCTCTCTGTTGCTCCTTCTCAGTATACCAACAGCCTCCTCCTCTTCAGGAACCGCCTCCCCGGCATGCTCATCCTCCTGAGGGACACCCTGACCACTATCAGCAGACTGGTGATCAAGGTTGGAAGCAACTCCATGTACTGGCTCCCCCATAATTGGATCCTCTGCGATGTCCTCTGGAAACTGCTCGAAGCGAAATGACTCTAACTCAGACAATTCCTCAGCCTCAGAAGGCGTCTCGGAATCCTGAGTGTTGGTCATGGTCTGATCCTCGACGAATACCACGTCCCTGCTTCTGTAGAGCTTTCTTCCCACCGGGTCGTAGAGTCTATAGCCAAACTCATCCCGACCGTAGCCGACAAAGACGCATCGCCTCGTCTTCGGCTCAAGTTTGGTCCTCTCGTCCTTCGGTACATTCACGAAGGCCTTACAGCCAAACACTCGCAGGTGATTGTATGACGGCTCTTTTCCGTACCATACTTTGTCAGGCACATCACCCTGCAAAGGAGCACTAGGAAATAAATTAATAACATAAGCAGCTGTGAGAAGAGCCTCACCCCAATAACTGTCCGACAAGTTTGCTTCTGACAGCAAATACCGCACCCTCTCCATCAGCGTCCTGTTCATGCGCTCCGCTACACCATTGAGCTGAGGTGTCTTGGGCGGAGTCTTCTGGTGTCGTATCCCTTGCTCTCTGCAATAAGCATCAAAGGGACCGATATATTCGCCGCCATTGTCGGACCGAACACACAATAACTTCTTGTCCGTATCTCTTTCAACAGAGGCCTGAAACTCTTTGAAAGTAGGCAGCACCTGATCATTGGTCTTTAAGACATAGTCCTAAACCTTCTTGGAACAGTAATCAATAAAAGTTACAAAGTAAGAAGCACCGCCAATAGATTTTACCTTCATAGGACCGCAAACATCCGAGTGAATCAACTCGAGCAATGCCGGCTTCCTTGAACTTGGGTGACTTTGGAAAGACACCCTATTTTGCTTCTCAGCTAAGCAGTGCGTGCACTTCTCCAACTTTGTAGACTTGAGCCCTGGAATCACCTTCCTGTTCACCAAGTAGCTCATCCCCTTCTCGCTGATATGCCCGAGCCGCCTGTGCCACAACTCGGTAGACGCATCACTGACGGCGTTCACCTCCTGTGATCCCTGTGCGCTCCCCTCCATATAGTAGAGACCGGACTTCTTGCTTCCTCTGGCAATCACCATCGAACCTTTGGAAAGCTTCCACTGACTATTTCCGAAGAGACTGAAGAATCCCTCATCATCCAACCTTCCAACCGACACCAGGTTGAAACGGATATCAGGGACATGACGAACATCTTTGAGAACAAGAATTGCACCCGTCTTCGTCCTCAAATGCACATCTCCAACGGCAACCGCCTTTGACACATCTCCATTGCCTATCTTCAACACTCCACAGTCACCTGTCGTGTAAGTGACAAATAGTGCCCTGTTGTGAGATACATGCGCTGAAGCACCTGAGTCCACCAGCCAAGAATTGTCATCGCAGGCGAGGTTTGTGATAACCTCATCACCTACGACGATCACATCGCCTCCATGTATCGAAGCCGCCGCTGTAGTGTTCTCATCTTGCTTCCCCCTGTCGCCCTTCTTCTCTCTCTTCCAAGCGAAACAGTTTCGCTTGATGTGGCCCTTCTTGGCACAGTGGTAACACTCCGAGTCCTCGTACCGACCCTTAGACTTTTGTCTACTTTTGTCTCTACTACCACCTGGACCCCTGCTTTTGTCCCTTCCGCGGCTGTCTGAAACTAGTGCATCTGAGTGATGGGATGTGGATGAAGTGCCCTGAGAACGTCTCCGCATCTCTTCATTCAGTACCCCGCTCTTGGCAAACTCCATACTAACCACGTCTTCCGGAGCAGAAGCGATCATAGATACTCGTACGGTCTCCCACGAGTCTGGCAATGTACATAGCAACCAAAGTCCTTGAACCTCGTCGTCGAACTTGACTCCCATCGAAGATAGCTGGTCCACCACGCCTTGGAACTCATTCAAGTGATCCGTAATGGATGTCCCATCTTTGTACCGCAGACCCATCATCGTCCGGATCAGGAACAGCTTGTTTATCCCGGTCTTCTTCGCGTACAAAGATTTCAGCTTATCCCATAACGTCTTCGCGTGCTCAATATTGGCAACGTGGTTGTACACGTTCTCGTCAACGAACTGCTGCATGTACCCACACACATGTATATGCTCGAAGTTCCAGTCCTCATCGGATTTGTCACTGGGCTTCTCGAATGCAAATAGTGGAAGATGCAGCTTCTTGACGAACAACAAATCATTCATCTTGCTCCGCCAATAATGATAGTTGGTACCGTTCAGGTTCACCATGCGCACCGGCTTCGCGTCCATCTCTGCTTCCTGGTTTGACTGTCAACTCCTGACACTTCTTTGAACCCAAAGCTCTGATACCACTCTGTTGGGAACGAAGTGCGAAAACCGTTCCCCCAAACCAGAAAGTCCTACGAGAGAACCGAGCAAAAGCACACAAACCAAAAATGCCAAATATAATCGCAGACACAAAGATTTTTGACGTGGAAAACCCTTGCGGAAAAAACCACGGGACGATCGGAGTCCAAACCTGAAGAACCTCCACTAATGGAATAAAGAGAATACACCCTCTACAAGCTCCTCCCGATCCAACACGGATCACCACAACTCACTTGAAAGAAAAAAAAAAATTTGATTGCGGACTCCGAAGAACAAGAGATGCCGAAAAAATTATTCGAAGCAATCTCTCCTTCACAATAGTCCTTAATCCTCTCTCAAAGATTGTAAAGCACTCTTGTTTTGAGATAATTTTCAACTGGCATGCATCACCCTTTTATAAGTCCTTGGTAATCCATACATGGAAGGCCAATATATATGGAAACTTCCAATATGCATCAATCATATATTTAATGGAAATCCAATCATAATTGGCTTGCCATAATTGGAAGTCCAATTATATGGAAAGCTACTATATGAAGGGTCCAATCATAAATATATGATCAAAGTAAATATGAAAATCCAATCATATATTTTCTTACCATATATGTTCCAAAATAGGATCTATGCACTCCCAGAGCTTCTCCGACACATGGATGGCGCTCGTCGCTCTCCGGGGTATTCTCCACATAGGTTGGGAACCCCACCCACTCCAACAGCCAATCATGAGAGGAATATGACATAGAACCTAGGGAGCCAGTTGGTAAGTATATAAACCTACCTTATGGATATGCTCTTTAAGCTCATGCAACCAAGGAGCACCCTCCAAGTTTTTCTGAACAATAAAGAGCCTAGACGAAGAGTAAGATGATACAATTTGTTGTTGGAAATTGCATTCATCTCTAAAAACAGTGATTTGTGAACATTGTAAATCTAAGAAACATCGGGAATTGCATTCATCTCTATGAGACATTAAGCCAAAGAGTGAAAGAACAACAATCCCCAAACACAGTAAGAGTTGTGCACATTGTAAATCTAAAAAACAACGGGAATTGCATTTATCTATATGACACATTAAACCAAAAAGTGAACGAATAACAATCCCTAAAAACAATAAGAGTTGTGAACATTGTAAATCTAAGAAGCAACGTAATGGCGTCGTGCTCCTTTAATGGAGATTCATTTAAAACCTGATGAAGCATTGAGTGTAGTATTCATAAGATCAACTCAAATCTCAGTTGGTAAGAATGTTCTTATAATATCTTCCCTATCAAATACTGTAGTCAGATTAAATGGAATAGGAATAAAATGGATAGTTGGTGCCCTTCTATTCTTTCTTCAGTAGAAGTTGATGAACCATCCCATACTAACTCCTTAGACCAATAGCACAAATGAATAATTAACACTTACGGGATTGAAGCATGCTCAATGCCATGTTTTAGCCCTGCATATTAGGGCAGGAAAGTCAGCTAGCGAACCAAGGGGCAAAGAAAGGGTAAAAAGCAAGTTACATGCCTATAGTCATTCCTCTCTCTGGTAGCAATCCGGTCCCCAAGGCGAGCGCTACTGAGGTTATCGCTAAAATGAAGAAAGGCTCAAAAAGAAGTATGGTGCTTTAGCCATTGATAAGGACTAGCTCCTTCAGATGTCTTGAATGAAAGCAACCACGAAAAATCATGACGAGAATGCCATTTCACCCATATGTCATAAGAACATAAATACTAACCTAAAGACTTGCACTTAATCTGATATTATGCAAACCAAAGGCAATTATGCATATCAAGCCCACACTGGAGGGCTGAGTGGGGGGGTCGGGCGGACCCCCCCCCCCCCCCCCCCCCCCCCCCCCCCGTCTAGGCGAGCGCGGCAGCGCCCCCCCCCCCCCAGACGGTGGGGGGGGGGGGGGGGGAGCACGGGGGGGGGGGGGGGACTCTCTGGACCGGCGGCGAGCAGTCCTGGACTGACGGCGAGCGGCGGCGCCCCCCCAGGCGGTGGGGGAGGGGGGCAGCACAAAAGGGGGGTTCGGGCGGACCCTCCGGTTCAGCGTCGAGCGCGGGAACGAAGGTAGGGGGGTCGGGCGGCCTCCCTAAGGTGGCCGGGGGGGGGGGGGGGGGGGGGGGGGGGGGGTGGGGGTCGGTTCCGTTGATGGAAGGGGATCGAATCCTGCGGGGGGGCATCTTCGTCCCTAATTTCAAATTCGGAGCAGGTTCTGGATCTCAGGGGAACCAGACGGAGGGAGGAGGATGGACGACGATTACGCGCCATCGCGTGGCGAAGATCGGAGGAAAAACAGGAGAAGGACAGGGTCATATTAGGGATCGCCGTCCTGCGGACAGTCGACAGAGCGGGTCAGGGGCGCGGCCAATGGCCCGTGGTTCTGTGGTGTCTGCTGGGAGATCGGTGGGCTGGCGGCCAAAGGCGACCGTGGCGGACAAGGGAAAGAGTAAGGTGGTGGACCTTGGTGTTCAGGGATCTGGGTCCCCCCGTCCGGAGGTAGCCCCCAGGCCTCATGGGATATCTACTCGACCTGCTGGACGGTCCTGGGCAGATATCTGCAAGCCTATGTGGCCGAAAAGCCCCACATCGATGGAGTACGTGCCGCCGATCAAGGCATGGAGGGGTCTCCGGGCCTCTTTCCCTGCGGAGGAGATAGAGAAGGTGACGGCATACTGGAAGAATACCCTCGTTCTGTATGTCCTAGGCAACAAGCCTTTTTACGGACAGATCCGGGGTTATACAGCGCGGGTCTGGCAGCCTAAGGGGAGTATGGAGTTCTTTGCCCGCGAGAACGGCTTCTATTATGTGAAGTTCGGACTTGCGGAGGATGTCGCTAGGATCCTCCAAGGCGGTCCCTGGACGTTCGACGGCAGGCTTATCATCCTTAAGGAGTGGACCCCGGAGCTTCGATGTGAGCAGAAAGTTCTGAATGCCATCCCTGTATGGATTCGCTTCCCTGAGTTCCCTGTCCGGTTTTGGAGTATTCCTTTGCTGATGCGGCTGGAGAGCTTGGTGGGTACCCCGATCAAGGCAGACGAAGCTACTGCCTTTCGGTCGAGGTTGATGTACGCCAGAATTTTTGTGGAGATTCGAGCTGGGGGAACTACCAGAGTTGGTGGAGTATGAGATCCCTTCTGGTGAGGTGCTTACCCAGAAGGTGGAATACGAATGGGTTCCACCTACCTGTTCACGTTGTTCCTGTTTCGGGCATCTGACCAGTGCTTGTTCGGCGGTCGGTCCTCAGGTGGAGCCTACTACTCCCCTGAGTGGGGCACCAGACTCTCCCTGCGACATGGATTTCAGAGATGACAGTGGACAGGAGGTCTTGGTGGGGGAGGTTACTCATACAGATAGCGATGGTGGGATGAGCCTCATTGTCTCCACTCAGCTTGCTCCCACGTGCGGGGCGTTGACCACCTGCCCGGGGCAGAGTAGTATAGTTACTAGAGGCATGGTGGAGTCGGGGATTGAGGCGCGAGGAGGTGACGGCTCGGCTGAGGGGCAAGTTTACTGTAGGAAGAGACGTGCTGTCGGGTCGTTGAGGGACGGACCCTCCAGGGAGGGGGGGATCCTACTGACAGAGAGGAGGCGGTGTGTGTTGATAATCTTGCCTGGGCGTTGGTGCTCTCTCAGGTTGCTCCCCAGCAGGCCATTCCGACGGGGATGGAGGAGGATATTTTAGCGACGGATGTGGCACATTCCCCAGGTGCCGATCCGGGTGTTCTTTCGAGGGACTCATCCTCTCATTAATTAATGGCTATCATCGCCTGGAATGTGAGGGGGGCGTGCTCGCTAGGGAGGTGGAGAGAGATTTGTGGGGTGCTTCACATGGAGAAATGTGACATTTCTGTTCTTTTAGAATCTAAGATCAAAGGTGAAAAGACTCTTGCTCGGCGGACCCATCTCATTGGGCCCAACTGCACAACCTGGCTCTATGTGATATAGCCAGGATTTGGGTTCGTTGGGACTCGAAGAGCTGGGACGGTGACCTTATCTTGATGACGGAGCAACTGATTGCCATCTCCTTCTTCAATAAGGGTGGCTTTCGGTTCTTGCTGGGGGCGGTTTACGGCCACAATGACAGAAGGAGACGGGAGACCCTGTGGAGCGACATCTTCCGTGTTGCCGCTGCTGCTGATTCGTCGTGCCTCCCACTTCTTCTGATCGGGGACTTCAATGCCCTTCTGCACCGAGGGGAGAAGGTGGGTGGTCGCCCAGTTCCAGATTCTATTCTGTATGATTTCCAAAGACGCCTCCTCCATGCGGGACTCCAGGGTCTCGCTCAGGATTCATCTGGACTTGGCACAACAAAGCTACCCGTAACAGGGTTGCATGTCAGCTGGATCGAGCTCTGGGCAATGGAGAGTGGTTCCGGCACTTCCTAAACTCTTCAGCGGAGGGTCTGGCTGCTGGGACGAGCGATCATTCCCCTATCATGGTTGGCTTCACTTCTCGGTCTCCGGGGAAGTCTCGCCCTTTTAGGTACAATAACAGTTTGTTTCTGTCGAAGGGTTACCTGGAGGCTGTCTCGAAGGGGCTTACTAGTTGTCAGGAGGGGACGGCCCAGTTCCGCTTAGTTCGCCGTCTCAAGGCCACGAAGAAGGCTATTCGGAGTTGGATGAAGGGGTTGCCCAAGTCTACCTTGGAAGATAAGGAGGTGGAGTTGCGGGCCATCCAGCAGAACATGCAGGCTGACATGCTTAATGGGGACCTTGCGGCTAGAGAGAAGGAGCTGATCGAAGAAGTCAACATCCTGAGGCTACAGAAGGAGATAACACGGCTCAGCGTGCCAAATGTTCCTGGCTCAAGGATGGCGACCGATGTTCCAAGTTCTTCTATGATATTATCCGTACAAGACAGCATAGGAATCACATTTCCCAGCTTCTTAACGCGGATGGCATTCTGGTGGGGACGCCGGCTGAGATCCAGGGCGAGGCTGTCAGGTACTATTCTGAGTTATATTTTCAGACTGATTACCTGTCTGTGTTTCCAGAGGTTGTTACGAAGAGATTGGTGACTCTGTATGGGAATAACATTCTTCTTCCTCCCGTTACTTTGGAGGAGGTAGAATCTATTGTCAAGATGGCGGATTCCAACAAGGCTCCTGGACCGGATGGTTTTAGCACCGGCTTCTTCAAACGCCACTGGGACATGCTGAAGCATCAGGTCTTGTAGATGGTGCAGGAATTCTTCACCAATGGAAAGCTTCTGAAAGAGCTTAATCACACTTTTCTGACCTTGGTACCGAAGAAGGAGGGAGCGACAGCACTGGCGGACTTCAGACCTATTGCGTGTTGTAATTATCTATATAAGATAATTACGCACCTTATGTGCCGACGGATGGAGGGGATCATGCAGGACTTGGTATCTCCGAATCAGGCTGCATTCATCAAGGGGAGGTCGATTGCTGAGCACAGCCTCCTGGCGCATGAGATGGTGAGAGGCTTTAACAAACCCGGAGGGGAAAAGGCATGTGTGAAACTGGACCTGAGGAAGGCGTATGACATGGTAAATCGAGACTTCCTCTGTCATCTGATGAACGCCATGGGATTCGCGGATCACTGGGTTGCTTTGATCCGGGAGTGCATCACGTCTCCTACTTTCTCTGTCCTCATCCAGGGCGTTTCTTATGGGTACTTCCAGAGCAATCGTGGGCTTAGGCAAGGTGACCCCTTGTCCCCTTACCTGTTCACGCTTGTTATGGAATACTTCACATGCATGATGGACCTGGCAGTGCACCGGGGGAGGTTGGTTCCTTTGTTTCGGAGGGTGGATCCCCCAGTTACCCACCTTATATATGCAGATGATCTCTTGGTGTTCATCCAGCCATCGACGAAGGGTTTGCAGACACTTGCGACGATTATGGAAGAATTGAATTCCCTCTCAGGCCTCCAGATGAACAGGGATAAGAGTCGGGTTTACTTCAGCTCCCTATGTTCCCAGAAGGAGGAGAGGTCTGCTGTGCTGGGTATCGCGAGGAGTGAGCTTCCGGTGCGATACTTAGGAGTTCCTCTCACAGTCAACTATGCGCGGGATCAGGACTGCCATAGTCTGGTGGAGTATGTCCAGAGGAGAGTGGAAGGTTGGCAAGCCGCTGGTTTGTCATTTGGCGGACGCATTGAGCTGGTACGATCGGTGATTTCGGCTGTGACCCATTTCTGGCTACAGTCCATCCTCCTCCCTGTTGCCACTATTCGAAAAGTGGAGCGGCTATGTGCAGATTTCGTTTGGAGGGGGGTATGCATGCGATCTCCTGGGAGCAGCTCTGTCGACCCAGGAAGGAGGGAGGAGTGGGGCTCAGGCCGTTGCTGGAGATCAGGGAGGCCTCCGCGCTTAAGCTGGCTTGGAGATTCATCAACAGAGGGTCCCTCTGGGCGGACTGGATGCACAGCAGATACGTGAAGCAGGACAACTTTTGGACGTGTGCTACTGACAACAATCACTCAGTGACGTTCAAGACTGTCCTGCGACACAGGGGGGTGCTCAAGACTGCAATCCGGAAGGTCATGAAGGATGGGTCTGGAACAGACCTATGGCGGGATCCTTGGATAGATCGGCGTTCGCTTTTGGACATCAGGGGAGCCCCGACACATCAGGAGGACAGGCGTGGTCTGAAGTGTAGTCGCATCATACGCGATGGAGAGTGGAGGGCGGAGTCATATCGGTTTACTGAGGAGCTGGGTGAGATCATTAGTACTATTGTCATTGATCTAGCTTTGCCGGCTGATCGGTGGATTTGGGAGCCGTCAGAAGCTACTCCGGGAACTGGGGAGTTCCAATTCCGGAGCTGCTACAACCTCATTCGGCGCACCTTCCCTCAGAGTCCTGACTACGAGTTCATTTGGTGCAAGGGTCTGGCCATGAAGATACAGCTCTGTGTCTACAAGCTTCTCCTGGGCCGCCTTTTGACGAGGGATCACCTGAGTTCGTTTGGAGTGCCGGTTCCGGATCCCAAGTGTGTGCTATGCTGTATGGAGCAGGAATCTATTAAGCATATTTTTTTCGAGTGCGCACTGGCATGGGAGATCTGGTCGGAGCAGAGTAGAGTGTTGGGAGTGTACGCCTCCGGGAAGGGAGTTGGGGACATCATCACGGTGCTCCGGGATAACAGGGGTCGAGGGCAGGACTGGTTCCGGACCGCCAGAGTTCGTCTGGCTGCTTCAGTCTGGCATGTATGGCGGGAACGAAATCGTCGGATATTTGAGGGGCTGGTCACCCCTCCGGTAGGCATTCTCCATAACATCGATTTTGATGTAAATGCTATGGGAGATTGATGAGTGGGAGTCCCACTTTGATTGTATGTTGTAAGATTATTGTTTCTCTTTTGGAATAAAATTTACCCTTTTTCCAAAAAAAAAAAAAAATATATATATATATATATATATATATATATATATATATATATATATATATATATATATATATATATATATATATATATGAAAGCAATAATGAAGAAAGAGAAATAATTATTAGGATTGTGAAAACCTTACATAATTCCAAAGTGTATTCAAATATGATAAGTCCCTGATTTATTAAAGCATTTCCTCAAAGTCAAAGATGGAATGAGCAATACATGTTTCCGTTTCAGTATAAAGAACACTTAATGAATAGTTGAAACCAATGGCCGTAAAAATCCACAAGTAAATTATTCCTAAATGGGAACCAGGAGACAATCTTTACTACTCCCAAGTGCATTGATTTTTTTTCCCCAAGATGTTTAGCATACAACATATACATTGTATAATACTTGCCACAAGAAACTAATCCCAATTTACATGATCACATACCACCTGCCCGAGGTCGATGATTGGAGATACATGTTGCACAAGTAGCACAATAACTTAGCTTGAGAATTGAGTCAAGCACAGATCATGGCTATCTATAACTAGTGTAATGTTTAACCCGATACTGATATACTAGATAGCCATTAATCATATTGATAATATTTATTAGCATGTCCTAGTTGTTTGTTCTCCTCAGAATACAATTAGACGGCATCCTGATTCCTGCACATTGTACAGAGGATCTATATTGCTATGTATTCCACTTGATACGAGTTTCAACTTTGCCTTCTTTTTCTTGATTATTTTACTTTGAGTCCCAAAGACGGAAAGGGCACATCTTAAAGAAACTCCATTCCAGTCTAGGCTGGACATAATTTCAGAATCAGTATTATCTCAAGACAACTTAATGATAACTGTTAATAATAATAAAAAAATCAGCAGCATTGCAGTTTCACAAACAGGATGAAAAAAATAATTAAAAAAATGTATAGTAACAATTATTGAGCAACATGTGGCATAAATCATGATAGGCTTCTTATACTGGACCAACATATGACGAAAATAACGAAACTTGAGTTGGAAGCATGGATATAATAAAGCTTTCGAGATATAAACAGTGGAAGGCTGATCATTCCCCGCGTTGTTAAGGATAGAATATAAGTTTGATAAAAGAGAACAACTAAACTACGGAGCAGAGATATAAAAGTGGTGTTACATGTCCTGTAGAATCAAAAGTAAATACAGGTAGAAAGGGACAATCAATGTAATAAGGTAAATTAAATTAGGACCTTGAAATAAACTGGGCAGAGAAGATAACGGAAGAGGAAATTTCCACAAGTTTGTCACCATGAAAAACAGAAACTTTAATAGGACACACAAGGGTTTTGGAGAAAATTATATGCAATTTCTTAAAAAGTTGAACTAAAGTAGATTGACTTATATCATGTAACTAATGCCAATCAGTAATCGTGTAATAATATTATTTTCTCTGTTTATGTATATACGAGGAACAAAGTACTTTCTCTCCTTACATCACTTGGTATGTGCATGTTGACAAGAGTAGGTTAAGGTGTAGAAGTCGATATTAACAAAGGAATTAATGTATTTATGCAATATGAATACCTTTGTACAAAGTTACTAGCCTTCTCATCCCTCTCGACTTTAGAACTTCTCTAGTACAATCTATGTTGCACGAAACGGACACGGGTACAGATAAGGACATGATGTGGGTACGGGATATGGACATTTTCAAATAGGTACATAAGGTAGTCACCTATGTTGCACAAAACAGGGACACGTATACTGGTATGCACACGATACGGATACGTACACCATTTTGCCGTATACGTGCAACATGGACTACAATTGATGGGATACACGACGGGAAACAACTGCTTTAGGTTAATAATGGTGTTCTAAGTGGTCATTCTGATGGAAGGTATCTAGAATTTACCTTACCCGAGACCCAACAAGAGAAAATATCAAGGAAAACTATCAAACTAAAAAATGGCAAATTAAATATAGTGCAATTAACAAAAGCATCTTTCAACTTCATTTTTGATTTATGTTTCAACAATAAGTGTGTGATCGAAGTGATCAAAGTGATCAAAGTAAGTGAAACTTGGAGAAGTTACTAAAGCATTTATCATATAGTAGTTTCTTTTCTAAATCGTATGCTGGACAGGTGTATTAGAATCTACTACTGGAGAGGTATATTAGATTCTAGTACTTAGAGATTATATAGATAAGAAAGGGTTCGACGCTCATAGGTAATCTGTTTTCATCATATTTAACAAAGTATAACAACCTATGTTGCATGGACACAGCAAAATGGTGTAACCATATCCGTCTTCATATTCATGAAACATAGGTGACTACTTATTTTTATCTATTTGAAAATGTATGCATCCCGTATCGTGTCCTTACCGTATCCATGGTCGTTTTCGTGCGACATAAGTAATGACACACTTGACACAATCACATTCATAGTTGCTACAGTCTGCCATTAAGCCCGTCATGTGAACAATTTATAATTCCTTTAAAATAATTATGCACAAAGAAACTTTTTCAGAAATCACTCCTGGGAAGTGTCTCTAGGATTAAACAAGAACCCAGAGTCTAAGGAAAGATAACACAAAGCTGTAACATACATTTCACATACCTTTTTTTCTTTCAGATGCCAAATCCACTGCACATTTTACTTGTTCCCTGACATTCTCTAGGACCATATATTTTTATAGGAAATATGGTCAAATGGTACTAATAGACCTAACATAGAGAGAGATCCTTTTAAGTGACAACGCTCACCAGCATTTTGGACCAAATAAGTACACTTTATTAAAGGCCTCCAACTTTGGCCCTGAGAAGTGCATGATAACAATCAAATATATAGCCACTGATAGGGAAAAACTTGACAACATGTAAATTTATTCTAGAACATCAACCATACTAACAAAAAGCATGGAGATACTGCTCAAACTCAAGGGTTTCCAATCTCTTACTCTTATAATCTGAAAACATATTAGAATCAAAATTAAGATAATCATGAAGTAAGACGGTTATTTTATCACAAGCCTATTGGACAAAACTACAAACACCTACACAAAATGATGATTTAAAATGATATTATCTGCCATAATATAGACCATACAATACTGCTATGGAACTTTCTTCATTACCCATCACATACCATCTATTATGCAAGCATTCTTTATGCAGTATCACAAGTACTTCTTTTACAATATTCACAAACCAGTACAAGGATGAGGATAATATCCTTGAGGTATATAATTTACTTGGTGCCAGAAGACATTCTTTCACAATATTTCCTTTCACTAGAGTTTATTAAGCAAAATTTTCAAAGAATTTTAACATGACTTGTAAGAAATGTTGCAAGTTCAAAGTTGATTTCTCCGTAGAAAAATATAATAAGATCAAACTTCGATGAATGTAGTAGAAAAATTTGATGCAAGATATTTGATTGACGGAAGATTTACAAAGATGTCACAGTAATTCACAGCCTTTAACTCTAAATATCAATATTGAAGATTAAAGAAGTAGATGAAAGTATAGTACCGTCATTACATTCCATGGAAAACTTTGAACAGACAAATGATGTGTAGTAACAGTAAATTTTACCACCAGTAAATTGCTTGTATTAAGCTGAATCACTTTTGATACTCGCTAAATGCCTCAACTCCAGTAAGTGTTCATCATTTGTTATGTGAAGCATTAGGCGGAGGTTGGTCAACAGATCTTCTCGCTCCCAACTTAAGGGCCCAGATGCATAAAGTGCCACCATGGTGGAGTGATACGCATTTAATTCCAATTGATGAAGTTCACTTTGTAACCCATCTTTTGCAGGAGAAGGTTTTCCTCCTGATCCAGATGGAGTTTCATCATCAAAAGGAAGGTCCGTATCTTGAGCTGGTAAAGCGTTAGGATGGTTTGATGACCTATAGGGACCATAACTAGGACTGGAACTCCCAACAGAAGATGAAAGACTCTCAGAATCACTCACTTCTAAACTTCCTACTGAGAAGAAGATGGTTTCATCTGCCAGATTTCCCCATGCCGTCCCTAATTCGGGCAACTCAGTCATGTTATTGTTCAAGGAAGCATGCATGTATTTTTCACCAATCTTTATTTGTGGTGAAGCAACAGAATCTACTTTTCCTGGCAATCGAGATGAATGTGCCAAAGCTAGTCTTTGGCGTTTGCCCTTTTTCTTGGTCGCTAGCGTTTTTCTGCCAGTTTCACAATGTGTCTCAATATGAGGTGAGCTGAAATGTCGTCGTTTCTTCATACCACTCGAGGGATGCTGGTAAGTTTCCATAAAACAATTGTCGCTTTTACCAAGAAATTTGCCATCACCTCTACATTTTTTCACCACCGGATGACATTGGCTGAACTTCCCTATCTCTGACAGGATTAACATTGCATCATTACCTTTCCGAGACTCCTGTAAGCAGATAATGAGATCATCAGCAACCATAATCAAAATGGTATTTCCAGGGAAGCTTTCCCATTAGAGAAATAATTTTCCTAATTGGTGATATGTAATGTCCTGTGCGCCTATCTCGCTGACATGTGTGTGAGGGCAACAATCTCGAATCAGGCATCCATAGCACCTGGCCTACATGTCAGTAAGCTGGGCGTGCACGTGCGGTTACAAAATTGCCATCTAAGAAAGGCATTTCTTTTCTCATTAACTGATACTGTCAAAAGCAAATGGATAGAAATCTATAGCAATTAAAATATTATTTGTATCATAGAATGATAATGCAGTCAATGTAGTGAAATAAAGCATCTCCCATTTCTGAGAGGCTGTCTTCGCAACTGTAACGAGCATTCTCCAGGATGCAAACGTCAAGCATCATCATCGCGCTAGGTGAAATTAAACTATCACCAGAACAAAAAGACTATAATACAACATAACAAGATGATATTACCTTCCCAAGCACAACCCACTCATCGTCTTCCCAAGCTTGTCGCAACCTGAGCTCCGACACATGGACTCTAAATTCCCTCGAAGATCCAAGAAGTGTAACGAACAAGTAATCCCCGCCATCGACCACCCTCGACACCTCCGCAGGCTTCCAAGAGTTACCCTCTAATACCTCAACAATATCGTTGGAAACCCAACTCCTTGTACCCTGCATCGGAGGAGGGAAGGGCCTAATAGCCTTCCTCGGAACCCTCTCCGTTCTTGAACCAATTTCCGGCAAGTGATGATCATACCTAACGCAATAGGTATGTCCATTGCCAGAGAGTATTTCTGCTACATTCCAGGAGCCATAGGGCAGCTCCCTCTTGTTCAATACCTCCACCTTGTTCCCCTTTCGGAATCTCATTATTACAGTGATCGTACAAAAACACAAAATCCAAATCCTGACAAGAAAACAAATTTAAAAGAAAATTTAAAATCATTAAATAAATCAATTGATTCCAAATCTAACCATTACAACTAAAATAATTATATTTGATAAATCCCAATTGCCGAATATCAATAATTCAAACCACCCACCCACTGACAATCAGAACTTCATTAATGATTGTAATCGAAAATTTGAGTCAATATGACTCAAAAAAATGAGCCAGGAACTCAACTTTTTCGAGACCCATGTCAGGATTTCACAAACTAACTCGTACCCAACAAAAACTGCGGCATGCCAACAAAAATCCAGATGGAAAATTTAACTTTTATATGAAGGTTAGTCACGTACCAATCATATAAGAACAATGAATTAGCAATCTGGATTATTGTACCGATTGGTCAATAGGAAAAATAAAATAAAACAATTACTAAATCAATTGATTTCAAATCTAACCATTACAACTAAAATAATAAAATTTGATAAAACCTAATTGCCCAATATCTGTAATTCAAACCATCCATTGATAATCAGAACTCCTTAAACGATAGTAATCAAGAAAAACTTATCAATATGACTCAAAAAATGAGCCAAGAACTAACTTTTTTGAGACCCACGTCCAGATTAAACAAATTAACTCCTACCCAACAAAAATTGAGGCATAATAACAAGAATCCAGAAGGAAAATTGAGCTCTTATTTGAAGATTAATCGTGTACCAATTTTATAATAACAAGGAATTAGTAATGCAATTGGAGCTCGTAATCAAATTTTAGAGGTGAAGCATGAAATTATTATACTGATTGATCAATAGGAAAAAAATCAGTAACTAAATCTACTGATTCCAAAACTAACCATTACAACTAAAATTATAATATTTCAGAAATCCTAATTGCACAATATCTATAATTCAAACAATCCACTGACAACCAGAAGAACTTCATTAATGATCAGAATCGTGAAAAATTGAATAATAAGGCTCAAAAAATAAGCCAAGAACCCAACTTTCTCGAGACCCATGTCCAGATTTCCCAAATTAACTCCTACCCAACAAATATTAATGCATAATAACAAGAATCTAGATGAAAATTTTAACTTTTGTTTGAAGATTGGTCACGTACCAATCATATAACAAGAATGCATTAGCAAGGCAATTTGAGCTTGTTACCAAAATTTAGAGATGGCCCATTAAATTATTGTACTGATTGATCAATATGAAGAAGAAGGAGATTTGACAGACCTTTCGATGATGAGAATGGATGTAGGAATTGATCAAACACAAGGAGAAGAAGAGGAAGAAGTTCTTTCCAATTTAAATGGAGTTTGGAGAAATTGAGATTTTTTTTTTCCAATCTTGACCGTCCGATTGTTGGATGTGGATTGTACAGCAATGTATGCATGTAGTTTATGATCAAGCATTTTGTAGATAAACTGGTTTTCAATGGGGTTTAGTGAAAAAGAGCACATGTGCCAAAAAAAAAAAAAATTCATATTGTTCGGTTTTATAAAATTATTATTATTATTATTATTATTATTATTATTATTTTATAAAAAATTTATTATTACTAGTCATGTTCACATGAAAAACCTACTATATTATTGAAAAAATTAGATCAAAATTTAAATTATATTAAAATAGCTTAAATATAATTTTAATATATTTTAATTAAAATTTGTTATAGATGTCATAAAATGGAAGAGAAAGAGAATATTTGTAGCCTCGTACCCATGTGCTTCTTTTATTAATAATATATATAGAGAAAATAAGATAAGGATTATTGTAAATAGAGATAAGGGCATTCATTATTTGGTTTTATTCACAAATTATGCACCTTGGATGTTCATCTTAACCATTGCCACATTAAAAACTTTTCTAAGGTAAATTCATTTTTGGAAAAAAAAAATCTATAGTAAAAGAAAATATTCCAATAAAAATTTTCAGGAATCCAAGTGGGTGTGACTTACATTAAAATCTTTAACCTATTGGAAAAAATCTCATATGAGAAAATGAGCAAAGACATGTTTCAAGATGTCATAATTAGTATCTTGATGATGCTTGCATCTCCAGGATGCTCCTTCTCATAGTTACTTTAAAAATATTTGATTTATTCTTACATAAACTCAAATAAAAAATCAACCCTCCTAATTAATACATTTGAATATTACATCTCATATCAATACTTTATTTACCTCTATACATTTATATGCATTATCCTCATGAGGAGTTGTAGGCTTATTTGTGATTACTGAAAGCTCGTAACTCTCCCCTGGTATCTTGAACTAGTGAAATCTTAGTCATATGCCTTCTCTGTTTGCTTCGTTAAATGCCAGGATGATTAGTTGAGGTGGTCACAGTGGCTTATTTGACTGGTCTCCGAAATAGCTGCAGCATTGTTAAGAAAATATATCTTGTTTGTGCTAATCTTTTATGGAGATCTGATAAATAACATGTGTCTACACATATCCATGTCACTCTCTGTCACGCTCCGATTCCAAAGAATCAATAGTCGTCCCCCGGACATGATGTCGTGCGAACCTAAGTTGCTCTGGCACAAAGCAAGTTCATAAGGCTATCCGAAACACAACATCTAATAGAGTACGTAGAAAAATTGAACAATGCATTTAAAACATAAGAAACTTTTATTTTTATTGATAATAAACATCATTTACAAGACTCTATTACGATAGTTGTCGCGCGGACTTACAGCTTGACTCGATTATAAAATGAACGCTGCTGAGATAGTCGTTCCATACATTACACACTACCAAAATCTGTCGAATCAGCGACGCCGGAAAACGTCGCTAAAATAGGCAGATATGTCGCTAAATCGAATTGGCGACGTAATTAGCGAAGTTTCGACGTAGTCGCGATTTACCTAGTCACTAAACACCAAAACCTCGCCGTACGTCGCTATTGCGACGACAATTAGCGACGTAGACGCGTCGCTGATATAGCGACTACTAGCGACGTACAGCGACTGCCTTTACCGACATCACCTAGCGACGTTGTTGCGACGCCCATTATAACCATGCTGACCTGGCATATGAGGACATTAGCAACGTTCTGCGACGTCGGCACGTCGCTATATTACCGACACATAGCGACGTATTGGCGATGTCTATAGCTAAATGACGGTTTTGCCAGTCAGCACGATAGCAACGTTTAGCGACGATCAGCGACGTGTTGACACATATTTAGCGACGTTCCGATACATATTTAGTGACGTTTCTTTTCGTCGCTAAACGTCGCTAAATTTGGGGAAAAAATACAGCATTTGCAGCAGCACCTACAGCAGCATTTGCAGCAGCATTTACTGGCCAATGCAAGCCCTGGAGCAACCCTCCGTAGAATTTCCTGGGTTCGCCGACCCCTTCGGTGGAACACTCAACACCGGTAGAAGATAGTAATAGCAAAACACAAATATATTGAAAAAAATTCAACAATAGTATCAAACAATATGAAACACAATCACGAACACAAAGTATCAAAAAAATATAATACAATAACAATGTATGTAGAAACACATAAAAGACCCAACAATGGGCCATCACACAACAATATGTCGACTACGGCTGATCAGGAGGAGCATTACCGCTCCTGGAAAGAAGGTAAGCATACTGCTCTAGTGTAAGAACCACCGACGACGATGAAGGAGGAGGCAGTGTAACCGCTGTAGAAGGAGGCAGTGTAGCCGCTGGAGAAGGAGGCAATGTAACCGCTGGAGATGGGTGCGTCCGCATCTCCTCTAGGGCTAGCAGTCTAGCACTGTATTGCTCCATGTAAGCCGCTATCCTAGTAACGATGCCGTGAATGGACTCCCGCATCCCCTGTACGTCCCTCACGGTGCGCTCGAGCTCGTCAAAGCGTGCGGTGACCGACGCAACGTCCCCTTGCGCCTGAGACCCTGGATGATCAGAAATCCTCCTTAGCATATCATTGCGCAGCTCAGCAATCTGGCGGGCAATGGTATCCTCGACTCGGGCCGACTCGGCCTGTGAGGGCTGTGAATGCGCACTGGCAGAGGAAGCTCTGAATGCATGCGTCGCAACAAATGTGCCGTAGGACCCCGTACCGTAGTACGTACCCCTATGAATACCACCAACGGCGGTCTTCCAGAGCTCGTCCTCCGACTGAGACGGAGAGGGCTGCGATGTACCAACCCCTCCCTCTGCAGGTGCACTAGCACTCGTACGCTCACGTAGACTAATAAACTCGTCCTAGAAAATTGTGCATCTCTATAAATTAGTACTTACCTAAATTAGCCTAATAAACGTCTAAAGTATTTAATTATTATTAACTATATGGTTATCTGTATATTCTTCAAGTTATGTTAAAATTAACGAAATCTAAATTAGTACTTACATAGCTCTGAGTAGCCCGCTCGTCGATGAGCTTCTCGTCCTTCCGATGGGTGGCCAGGAAGACGGTCACCATGTTTACGTCCTCACCCCTCTGTACCTGCGTGTTTGTTATATTTTATTCTTTATTAAAATAGAAAATTTTCTTTCCTACTATCAATAAAATCTTAATATTGCAATAAATTACATACCAGACGACGGAAATGCTCCGTCATAGGAATCGATCCACCACACCACTTTCCGACCCTCGTCCTAGTCGCCTTCGCCTTCTCCGACCGCTCTCTGTACCGGGGCTCCTCAAATCAAGCCCTCATTGCGGTCCACTGGTCAGGCGTGATCCAACCAGTAATCGGCTTTCCAGAGCACTGACGAGCTTTCTGATCGTCAATTGCATCACGGATCAGCTTGGCGGTGACGGCAGAAAACTGCCTCTCAATCTGTTCGACCCGGTGTGGTGGATAAAAATAGGTCCTCTACAAGAATTACAAATTAAAATAATAAGTTCTAAAAAATGCTTAAAATTATATTAATCCTACTAAATTAACTATCTTTAATTACCTTGAAGTGGGCAAACCAGAATGCCTTCCTCTCTTCCGAGGCATCCGAGTAGTTGATCCACGGACCCCCATAGTTGGACCTCAGAAAGGAGCCCAACGCTCTCTGTACCGACAAGGGACGATATCTGCATACAACGATAATTATATTCATGAATATATATATATATATATATATATATATATATATATATATATATATATACTCATTTAACTTACTTCGTAGGACCGTCGGCCTAAATCTCCATCCTCGTCTCGTCCTGAGGTGCGCATGGAGGGTCGCTCTGTTATGGATCCGCACAGGGGGGAGTAGGGTCTACCTCCTCCACCTGCTCCCCACCCTCCATGCTACCATCAGCGGTAGGAAGGCTAGGGGAAGGAGTATCAGCAAGCCTGGAACTGCTCGTCCCAGGTGTACTGCCACCCGGACCTGCGACCGTATGGTACAATGGAGTGCTCGGGTCAGACGACCGAAGCCATCCTCTGGTAACGGAGCTCTCTGTCCACCTAAGGACACGGCTCGTCCTGACCTATCTCCGCGTCGTCCTGCTATGCCTCCGCGTCGTCCTGCCATGCTGATAATAACATATGATTAAAAATATAAATAAATACAATGACAGTTTAGAAATATCTGCATACATTGGAGTTCATAATTTAAGTTTACAAAAATCTGAATACTAATATAAATGATCACAGTTCATAATTTAAGATTACAGAAATATGAATACATTGAAATCACAGTTTCTCAATCATCCTCTGAAATTCATCTTCTTCGTTTGCCTTCTCCTCCTCATCCTCTTCCTCCTCATCTTCACTAGCATCTCCTTCGTCTTCCCCTTCGGATACTTGTACCTCTTCTACACAACTAGACATGAAATAGGGACATTCTGCTGAGTCGACATCAACTGTATTTGGTACAAGAGGCAGCTCGTCCTCCTGATAAGCCACTTTGTCGACGTCGTAGGTATTTTTGGCTTTAGTCTTGCATATTGTCCACCAATCGTACCTCGTTGTTCCCCGTCTAGGATATGTTGTAAAATATACGAGTTGAGCTTGACTTGCTAGGATAAATGGTTCGTATCCTTTGTATCGACGATGGTAGTTAATATCCACAAGACCATGCTTGTCAATTTTCCATCCTTAATCTTGTATCGGATCGAACCAATCAACTTTAAACAACACGATCTTAGCAGGCTATGTGCCATAATTGTACGTCAATTCCACAATCTCCCATAAGATGCCATAGAAATCATTGCCTAGAGTGACATCTTTGTAGTTTAAAGATTTGAAACACAAGCAACTATTTTTTGTGGAATCAAGATCCAGGAAGCTGTCTCTGATGGGAGCATTTGTTGACTTGAACTTAAACCCATTCATGCAATAGCTTGGCCATATTTTGACGGCATAAATTGGTCCCTTGGCAAGGGTTCTAATAGATTCATTCTCAAGGGTGACATCCGGACGATCGACCTAAACACGAGAAGATACACTACTAAAATCCGCTCCATTAGCGACGTAAATTTAGCGACGTTCGTATAACGTCGCTAAATTGTGCACATTAGCGACGTTTAATTGAAACGTCGCTAACAGTCGCTACTAGCGACAAAAATAGCGACGTGACAACGATGTATATTAGTTACATGAGTTAGTCGTCGCGAAACGTCGCTATGATGTCGCTAATAGCGACTAATTTAGCGACGTTCATCCTAACGTCGCTAAATTCTAATTAAATTAAATCCCCCCCGATTTATTTCTCCCCATTTTACTCTCTCACTCTCTCTCTCCGGCGCTCTCACTCTCACTCTCTCCGGCGCTCTCTCTCTCTCTCTCTCTCCGGCGACTCTCACTCTCTCCGATGACTCTTCTCCCTCTCCGGTACGTGACTCCCTCTCTGCTGGTTGGTCGAACAGATGCAGCAGTTCCAGAAGATGGCTACGGAGCGACCATCTGCTGGTACGTCGGGAGCATCGTCTACATCCGGCGGTGCACGGGAGGACATGCTCGTCCACCTGTTGTCACCGGAGGAGTATCAGACGATCCTGGCGTTGCGACGACAATCATCTGGTGGCGCTTCTCCTGCGGCTCCAGCTCCAGCTCCAGGCGATCAGTAGTTTTGTTTTTGCATTTTCCGACTTTGTACTTTATATTTTTTACTTTGTACGTATTTGGGGATATTAACTTTGTTCGTTGAGGATAGTGACTTTGTACATATTTGAGGATATTAACTTTGTTCGTTGAGGATATTATTGACTTTGTTCGTTGAGTATATTATTCGTTGAGGATGTTATTTGTTCTTTATATTTTTTGTCTATTCTGTAATGTATAGTGCGTACCGGTGTTGAGTGTTCCACCGAGGGGGGTCGGCGAACCCAGGGATTGGATTCTGTATTTTGTATTTTGGATTCTGTATTTTGGCTCAAGCTCCAGTTCTATTTGCATTCTGGATTCTGTTTTTTTAACTTAGCGACGTTAATAAGCGTCGCTAAACTGTAGCGACGTTTGTGAACGTCGCTAAATTGCTGACGTGGCACCACGTGGCACCAAATCTGATGTCAGCACATCGTCGCCAAAACGTCGCTAAACTGTCGCTAAACGGCGACCACACACTAACGTCGCAAATAGCGTCGCTAAGTAGAGACCACGTGAGAACGTCGCAAATAACGTCGCGAATTAGCGACGTTAAGAACGTCGCTAATTAACGTCGCCATAGCGACGTTTTACGACGTTTTTCCGATTAGCGACACGCTTTTTTTCGTCGTTTATATAACGTCGCTAGAAACGTCGCTAAAAAAATTTAGCGACATTTTAACTGGGTTTAGCGACGTTTGTGAACGTCGTTGATTCGACAGATTCTGGTAGTGATACAAAATTAAGTTCAATGTTAAGTTATTTCTTGTGCAAATACAAATGGAGGAAGATTCTAACTAGCTTCTTACATATGCATTCAACCAAGACGGAAAATGAAGTCTCATTTCTTCTTCTACTTCTTCATCTGCAATGTATGGTCTACTTGAACGTTGAAGATTTTCACTTACCACTCTAGCTTTTCCACTTCATCATCCTCGCAGTTGAGTAATATATATAACTGGGCAGCCCTTAGTTCCTCATCATTCAAATCTCTTTTTCAGTTTTCCAGAAGGCTTTCCAAGAGCATTGAAGACTTTCAATAATGCATCATTATATTCTATATCTCCATCGTCGTTCCTCGGAACTCTTGTTCTATTTGTAGCAATATGAGGCTTGAAATACATTGAGCAAAAGTTTGTAATCTTCTCAAGGACATAGGCTTCACAAATAGAATCCTCGACCCGTGCCTTATTGTTCACCTTCCTCTTCAGGTGGTTTAGATGGCGCTCGAACGGGTACATCCACCAATAACCGACGGGCCCACCAACACGTGCCTCATAGCACTACCAGAATAAGGCACTTTAGCGACGCCTAAAGACGTCGCTAAAATGCCAAAAGATGTCGCTAAACCATTGTAGCGACATATTTAGCGACGTCTTCCTCTTATCACGGAAACCTTAGTCGCTGTTTGGAAAGACGTCGCTGATCGTCGCCACCACCGACGTTTACCGACACAAAAATACGTCGGTAATATACCGACATTTAACGTCGTTTCGTCGATAAAATAGCGACGTTTATGATGTCGCTATACGTCGATATTCCTGGGAAAATTACCGACGTTTCTAATGTCGCTATGCGTCGGTATATAGTACCGACGTTTAGTGATGTCGCTATACGTCGGTATATCCTGAAAAAATGAGATAAAATTATATTTAGCGACGTCTACCGACGTTTACCGCCGCATACCGACGAACCTGACGTCGCTATACGTCGGTAAACTGGCAACATATGCCAGTTTAGCGACGTCTACCGACGCAATGCGCCGTCGGAAAGCGTCGGCAAACGTCGAAAGACGTCGCAAAATTTGAAAAAAATATAAAAAAATAAATTGCAGTTTGCAGTTTTCTCCACAGAATCATTTTCTCCCTGCAGTTTAATCTGAAACACAATACACAAGCAAATTTTATCCCTGGGTTCGCCGACCCCTTCGGTGGAACACTCAACACCGGTAAATTAACATCCAAATGAAACGAATAACATAAAATAACCATAGTCCACACAACATATATAAACCAATATCCAAATCGTCATGGGTCTACACAAGCAATAATCAATGTATCTGTGCAACCAACAAACAAGTGTCACAAACAAATACAAAGAAAAAATAAGTACTCAAACACTCAATACAAACAGTCCTAACTCGGACTACTGGGGATCTGGAGCAGGAGAGGGCGTACCGCGACAAAGGGATAAGAAAAGCTCATAGTCCTCCTTGAAATCGATACCGATGAAGGAGGTAGTGACATCGATGGAGTCGGTGTCGATGAAAAAGGCAATGGCGCCGGCGGAGTCGACGACGATGAAGGCACCCGGAGGACGATAACGCTCCAACTCTGCAAGTCACTGGTGGTATGAATCCATGATAGATAACATTCTATTACTGCTATCAGCCATCGAATCCTGCGCTAATCTCAGCCTCTCGGCCATGGTTATCTGTGATGCCTGCAGATCCAATACGCTGCGCTCCGTCGACGCTCTAAGATCGGTGACGCTCCGCTCTGTCCGCTCAGTCACATGTCGGAGCTCCATAATGCTGCGGTCGAGCGCATCCAATCGTGCCATAAGCGCAGGCTCATCCGACTGGTGCTGAGACTGGTCCTGAATCCGTCGTAGCAGCTCGTCCCGGAGATACTCCATCATCTGGTGGACTCGGGCAGACTCCTAGGACGGCTGTGGACCATGCACACTAGTGGGAGATGCCCTAGAGGACTGGCTCGCAACTAGGGCGCCATAGGATCCCGTACCGTAGTACGTACCCCTACGAAGGTCACCAGAGGCGGTAATCCACAGCTCGTCCGCTGACGGAGCTTGAGTGGGCTGTGAGAAAGTACCGTCCTCTCCCGCAGTAGGTGCACTAGCAGCCGCCCGGTCCCGAAGCCTCTGATACTCGGCCTAGAAAGTATGTATAGTACTCTATGATTTCTAATTTCTAATTAATTACTTATTATTACTAACTACATGAATATTTATTTGCATGCATATTTACTAAGTTATATTAAAATTAACACGAAGTTTTATAACTAACAAATAGTATTGTAATACTTATATAGGCTTGCACGGCTCTCTCGTCAATAAGGGCTTCGCCCTTCCGATGGGTGGCCAGGAAGACGGTCACCATGTCGACGTTACCGACCTTCCTTATTTTTAATTAAATATATTATCTTAGTAATAATTTATCAGATTTGCATTAAAATAATATTTCTGAAAGAAAAATACGTACCAGACGACGGAAATGTTCCGTCAACGGAATTGACCCACCGCACCACTTCGAGGCATGCTGCCTAGCCGCCTTGGCCTTCTCGGACTTTTTCTTGTACCTTGGCTCGTTTAATCGAGCCTTCATCGCATCCCACTGATCAGGGGTGATCCAACCTTGGATCGGCTTTCCGGCATGATCACGAGCCTTCTGATCATTGATAGGGTCGCGGATCAGCTTAGCAGCAACAACAGGAAACATCCCCTCGATCAGCTCGGCCCGGTACGGTGGATAGAAAAACATATCCTAGAAGAGTACGCAAACCAAATATTTTTCAGTAATATATAATATGCATAAATCAAATGATTCATGTTAAAAGCAAATCTATTTTAACCTTGAAGCGCACAAACCAGTAGGCCTTCCTATCGTCCGGAGCATCCGAGTAGTTTATCCAAGGACCCCCATAATTTTGCCTTAGGAGCTAGCCTAGACGTCTCTGTACCAACGGGGGACGATATCTATACAGACATATTATATTAATGAGAAAAGTTAATTTATGATAAACACAGAAAAAAATAATAAACCAAAATACTTACTTTGTACCGTCGGCCCAGATCTCCGTCCTCGTCTCCTCCGGAGGTGCGCAGGCATCATCTGCCTGATACTGGTCGGCCGCCGGCGCAGCCTCCTCCATCTGCTCATCTTCTTCTATCGTCGTATCAGGAGGAGGAACGCTACTCTCGGGAGCAGTCTCAGGCCTGGAACTACTCGTCCCAGGAGATATGCCCCGTAGCATCGTGGCGGACGGAGCTACTGTCCGATACACAGGAGTACTGGACGACGAGGATCCAGAGCCGGTACCAGTAGGAGGTACCGAAGAAGAACCCCGTCCTCTAGCAGTACCACCAGTAGGTACCGAAGGAGTACCCTGTCCTCTGCCAGCATCAGTACCCCGTGCCCCATGTCGGCCGAAAGTGCGGAACGATCCGCGACGACCTGTCTTGCCTGATAACAATATATGATGAGATACAACAAAGACAACAAATAATAGAGACTAGAAATATGAAAGTGCAACAAAGACAAGATAATAACCAAGACAACATATAATGATACATTTTACAAGAAACATCTAAGTCCAGATAGTATATTTTACAAGAAACATCCAAGTTCAGATAGTACATTCTACAAGAAATATCTAAGTCCAGATAGTACATTCAGATAATAACCAAGACTAGATAATAACCAACTCTACATAATAAGAAAATGAAAGTACGTCTCTCTCAATCATCTTCAGAATAATCATCTTGTTCGTCTTCCTCAACCTCATCTTCCTCCTCATCTTCACTTTCATCTTCGCCTTCGTCGGCTTCATCTTCCTCTTCGGATAATTCTACATCTTCTACATTATGTGTCGTGTAATACGTAACTTCCGTGGAGTCCACATCAACAATATTGGTTACAAGAGGTAGCTCGTCCTCCTGATAAGCTTTTTCGTCAACATCAAAAGTATCTCTAGCTTTAGTCTTGCATACTGCCTACCATTCAGACTTCGTTGCTCCCCGTCTCGGATAAGCTGTGAAGTACACGAGCTGAGCTTGAGTTGCTAGGACAAATGGTTCATAGCCTTGATATCTACGCTTGTAGTTTATATCCACAAGACCATGCTTGTCAATTTTCCAACCTTGATTTTCAGTCGGATCAAACCATTCACACTTGAACAACACGATCTTTGCAGGTTCTCTGCCATAATTATACGTCAACTCCACAATCTCTCGCAAGATGCCAAAGAAATCATTTCCTGGATCGACGTCTTTGTAGTTCGAAGATTTGATACACAAACAACTATTTTTCGTGGAATCAAGATCCAGGAAGCTGTCTCTGATCAGAGCATTTATCGACTTGAACCGAAAGCCATTGACACAGTAACTTGGCCATATTGTAACAAAAGTAATTGGTCCCTTGGCAAGAGTTCTAATTAATTCAATCTCGGGTGAAATTAGACGATCGACCTGAATACCAAAGAAGAGATAGTAAGTTATTTATTATGCAGTTGCATTAAAAGAGGCCAGTAATTACCGGGCTGCTTACATATTCGCTCAACCAAGAAGGAAAATGACGTCTCATTTCTTGTTCTAATGCTTCGTCTGTTATGTAGGGTCTAACCGACCTCAACTCAGCATTATATGTGCTGAAAAACAACGAAACAACCGCCGATTAGTACAATAATATTAGCTTATACTATTATATTGAGATGACGTAAACTCATCATTAATTACTTATCCCTCTAGCATCTCCACTTTATCCTCGTCACAATTGAGTAATATATACAAATGAACAACCCTTAGCTCTTCGTCATTCAAATATCTTTTCTTCATTTTCCCCGAAGGCTTTCCGGACGCATTGAATACTTTCAGTATTCCATCATTAGATTCTTGATAACCGTCGTCGTTTCTTGGAGCCCTCGTTCTATTCGTAGCAACATAAGATTTGAAATACGTCGAGCAGAAGTTTGTAATCTCCTCGAGAATATAGGCTTCACAAATAGAACCCTCGACCCGAGCCTTGTTTTTCACCTTCCTCTTAAGGTGGTTCAAATGTCGCTCAAACGGGTACATCCACCGATAACCAACGGGCCCACCAACACATGTCTCGTAGGAAAGATGAATTGGCAAATGCTCCATGGAGTCGAAGAATCCAGGAAAAAATACCTTCTCGAGCTTGTACAGTGTTACCGTAATATCGTTCTCCTACTTTTCTAGACGATCGACGGGCAACTTACTAGAACAAAGATCTCTGAAGAATATGCTAAGCTTGGTCAATGGATCCCAAACAACCGGGGGTAAGAATTCCCGAAATGCAATCAGAATTAACCTCTCCATGAATACGTGACAATCATGGCTCTTCATACCTGTCAGTTTGTTCTCCTTGAGTTCGACGCATCTTCTCAAGTTTGAAACATACCCGTCTGGAAATTTCAGACCTTGAATGCACCTGCAAAGTCTCACTTTATCCTCCTTCTCCAGTAAGAAAATTGCCTTAGGCTGCTTCAACTTCCCATTCCCGTCCTCTATCAAATGCAATGCAGGACGTTTACATATTTCTTCCAAGTCCAATCTAGCCTTTGGATTGTCTTTTGTCTTCCCCTTTACGTCCATTACAGTATTAATTATGTTGTCAAACACATTCTTCTCGATATGCATGACATTAAGGTTATGTCTAATCAGATTGGTGCTCCAATATGGCAGATCCCAGAATAAACTCCTCTTCGTCCAGTTATGAGTGCGACCAAATCCGTCATACTTGTAGCCCGTAGCAGGCTCTTCAATAGCTCTTGGTAAATCTTCTACCTCTTCCCATATCGTGTATTCGGGCCACCTTGGCGGGGGATTAGCCTTCTCCACAATGCCAGCACAAAAAGTATTCATGTTCCTCCGGTACGGATGATCCTTCGGCAGGAATTATCGATGACAATCGAAGAAGCACGGTTTGCCTCCGTGTTTCAAACGGAAAGCCTTAGTGCGGTCCATGCAACACGGACATGAAAGACGACCATGCGTGCTCCATCCAGATAACATACCATAGGCCGGAAAGTCGTTGATGGTCCACATAAGTGCTGTCCGTATCTAAAAATTTTGTTTCCTAGATACATCGTACGTGTTGGAACCTACTTCCCACAGTTGATTCAACTCATCAATCAATGGCTGTAAATACACATCGATGTTTCTTTTCGGATTGTTCGGACCTGGGATAATAACGGTGAGGAACATATACGGAGTCTTCATGCACATCCAAGGCGGTAGATTATACGGAGTGACGATCACAGGCCAACGCGAATACTGGGATCCCGAAAGTCCGAATGGGGTAAAACCTTCGGAGCATAGACCCAATCTGACATTACGCGGATCAGAAGCAAAATCTGGATACTCTCGATCAATGTGCTTTCATGCTTCTCCATCAGATGGGTGATCCAACACTCCTTCGGTCTGTTCTCGCTTATGCCAACTCTTGTTTTCTGCAGTTTCCTTCACCATAAACAACTACTGCAACCGCGACGTCAATGGCAAGTAGTGCATCGAATCGGTAGGCTTCCTATCACCGACAGACTTTCCTCTACCACTGCCCTTGTAGCGATCGGCACCACAAAATCTGCAGGTGTCTTCATCCTTGTCGTCTTTGTAGTACAACATGCACCCGTTGTGACATGCATCGATTTTCTCGTATCCCATCCAGAGCGATCTCACCATCCTCTTAGACCGGTAGAAGTCTTTAGGCAACTTAGCAGCCTCAGGCAATATTTCTATAAGCAACTCCATAAGACGGTTGTAGCAATCTTGCGACATGTTAAAGTCGAACTTGATGCTCAACAATCTTGTAACCACCTCCAACGGTGAATGATCCTCACAACCAGGATATAATGGAGTCCTTGCATTCTCCAGCAACTCCATGAACTGTGCAGCATCGGTGTTCGGTGCCTCCTCAGGTGCATCATGATCGTCCGAATCGAAACTAGGCCCCGCCGCATCAAAAATCATGTTCACCAACCCATCGTCGTAAGCAGCATTATTGTGGACATCCACATAAGACTCATACTCCGATGCTAAAGACACAAGTTCTTCGTGCGCGCTCCACTGATAGTAATTCGGCGTGAAACCCTTCGAGTATAAATGATACGTGACTTCCACTTCTGGATGATATTTCAAGTTTCGACATCTCACACACGGACACTTAATTTTGGTACCGTCCATGTACTGAGGGAACGCCTTGGCAAACTGCAGGAACTGCTGTACACCCTCTATGAATTTATCCCGTACACCGCACATGTCATCAGGATGACGGTTGTACATCCACGAACGATTTCGTAAGTAGTAATTCATATCCATATCCAATTGAGAATAATTCTGTAAGATAGATACATGCACATTGCAGTCAGTGAATGAATGTTAAGACAGTTTAGATATGGGTGCGCAACATAAACTGTTCATTCATTCCACATATTACAAACAAAGAATTTGAAGGAAGAAACAAAAACAACTGTCTTGTGTCAAAGTGTCATATCCGATAGACCGATACTAATCCGATACGGTCGATACTAAGTACATACGGTCGAGGTATAATTGTACTTGTAGGAGTACACGACACTAAGTACATACGGCCGATACTAATCCGATACGGTCGATACTAATCCGATACCGATTCTGATACTCATCCCAACTGTCCAATATCGACCCTTTGGGTCTACAAGAGTTACTTCACCCAGTTTGTCAAGAAAGGTAAAACTTTTTAAATTAATATCCAATATCGACCCTTTGGCCTGTGCTTGAGCAGTATCCTAACTCAAACTATCTATCCTAACTAATAAATTAATATCCTACTTTAACATCTACTAACTCTCATATTCCTTCTAACATAAACTAATATCCTAATCTAAACTAACCCTTTAACTGAAACTAATATCTAAACAATGCTAATCATGAACTAACACCCTAACCTGGAAGTCCACACTGCTCAAGCACAGGCCAAAGGCCAAGTTATAAGGCAAAATGCAGGCAACTGCCTGTAGCTACAAGGCAAAACCAAATGTTGACGGTATATATACCGTCAACATTTAAAAAGTTCACTTGTCTTGACAAAATGAGTGAAGTAACTCTTATAGACCGAAATGATACTCTATACACTCTATGTAATACAATATACCAATCATACCTACACTTCTAGGATACTCTATACACTGTAGTAATGAATTGCCCTTACTAATGATGCTCTTAGGTAACATATTTAACAAATAAGATTTTCATGTTGCACTTACGCATTTGTAGCTATAAACTGCTTGAGCAATAACATTTAGGTATGGGAATCGATATCGGACTATTCCTATGAGTATTGGTATCGGCGATATCAATAGTAGACTTACTAGCTAGGGTTTTGGTCAAACTCTAGTCCACAAGTTCAATTAGCCTATTGGGTTCATTTCTAGGTAATCCTATAGATATCTCAGGGTATAGGCTAAGGTACACTAGGTCAAGCACATATGTATACCATATATATAGGACAACATATATATATATATATATATATATATATATATATATATATATATATATATATATATATATATATATATATATATCCTCTCATAAATATAATATAACTCATATCCCAACAATACCTACATATACTATATATATGAAAATGTAAACCCAAACTTATCCCAAACTGGTATGTAAACCCACAAACTGAACTGAACTACAACCCAAGCTAACTCATAGACTCACAAACTCAACCTGGGAATCAAACTCAAAAGCAAACCCTAACTCAGAACTCACCCAAACTCCCAAACAACATACAACATTCAATTATATAGCCTATTTATATAAATACAGAAATAATGTAAGAATCGTATCAGTCTACGGAACTAACATTTAGACTAGGGTTTACCTAGTCGGGACCGGAGGAGCGGGTCGTCGAGGGGGCAGGGGGTCGCCGGTGGGGAGCTGGAGATGAGGGTGAGCGGGATCGTCGGTGGGAGCAGGGTCGCCGAGCGGGGTCGCGGAGGGTCGGGGGCCGAGGGGGGAGGGTCGCCGAGGGGGAAGGGGGTCGCCGGAGGCCAAGGGGGAAGGGGGTCACCGGAGGCCGAGGGGGGAGGGGGTCGCCGGAGGCCGGGGGGGAGGGTCGTCGAGGGGGAGCGCGCTTTCGTTTGGGAAAATTTCGATCAAAAAATAATGGGGGAAATTGTCACGACCCGCACCCTAGAGTAAGGGCACGAGACGTGGGTACGTCCAGCCTACGCCGCAGTGTCGACGGTAGAACGCTGTCCTAGGTCATTCATCTAACAATATATAAGGTACCTGTACAGTATATACACTCCGAATGGAGGTGACACAGCAATACAGTCTCAATCACATCTAAAGTAGAGTACGATAAAAAGATAGATAGATATGGAACAAAACAAATCCACAGAGATACAATCAGATAGAAGTCTAAGTGTCTAAGATGACATCTCCATAAACATCAGATAAAACAAACTCCCAGTACATATACAAAAATGTATCAATGAGAAAGACAAGGTAAGAGTCTAAGCTAGCAGTCTAAACCACTGGTGGTAGATCCTCTACTGCAATTGGGTCCAAGTCACAAGTGTTGTCTAAGATGCACCATAATGGGTAGACACCAGAGCCTCATCATTCTCTCTAAAATTTTCTACAGGTCCAGTCAGGACAGGAACGAGCACAATACATCTCAACAAAACATAACAGGATAGGAAATATAATCATGCTAGAGAGTAAGATACATGAACTGAAAGAATAACATGATTTATAAAAGAGAGAGAGACTATAAGTAAATATCTACAGTATAATAGAGAACTAATCAGTGACTAGTGATTCATAGTACAAGATAAATATGTGAACAGCTGGAGGGTGATTCATGACTATACTAAAGAGGTGATTCATGACTATTCTACTTTGGAATTATTCACATGCTCAGTTTCTACTCCCCCATCCCCAATCAATACACAAGGATCCAGTCAAGTTACGTTAAGATTCATGACTATACTACTGCCCATATAGGGTGATTCAAGAGTGATTCAAGAAGATTCGTGAAGGCTATGTGATTCATGAGAGTACAGAAATCACAAGCTGATACATGAAGATTCATGAAAATAGAAGCATGAGATACATGATGTAAGTGAAACACACGAGACAAGAGTATCTGATGCTCCTGAGAGAGATAACATCTCATGAAGGGATCCATATAGTACTAATCTGTGTTACCAACGTGTCAGCATCAAGTAAAATAATCTAAAGCAGAAAATATAATCCTAAACAAGTTATGAAATGATCAGAGAATGTACTCGCCTGGTATCCTGAATATCCGAAAAGAATATACTGTCCGAGGAGTGGTGTCTGTCTCCGATAAAACAGTACAAGTCACTACATGTCTAAAATAATAAAATAGATTGCTACAATGCATCTACATGATGTTTAGGGTCAATCTAGGCTAAAGTCAACCTTTGGTCAACTCTAGTCAACCCTAACAGTCAAACTAGGTCAATTCTAGTCTAATTAGGTTAAACTGGTCAGACAAGGTTAAACTTGGTCAAACTAGTCTAGATTGGTCAAAGCTAGGCTTAACAAGTCAATCTAGGTCAACTAACCAATTACCACACAAGTCACACTAGCCTAGTGATACATAAGTGTATCACATCACATGCCATAGACTAACTACATAGGCAATGAGCCATATCACATATAGGCCAATACCCATTATCATATTAGGCTATCTACACATTATCTATATAGGCAAATGCCATATCCATTCATATTACCTAATCACAAGCACATTTCACATATTTATTACATTACACATAGGTTAGGTAATATCTATCTATATATATATATATATATATATATATATATATATATATATATATACATATAAAGGGGATACATAAATCAAGGTAAATGTGTGTGTGTGTGTATGAGAGTGTGAGTGTGTGTGATATGGTGATTTGTGTGACAGGGAAGTAGTGTCATGTGTGTGTGTGTGTAAGAGTGTGACAGAAATTAGATAGGTGTGTGTCATATGTGTGTGTGTGTGTACATGTAGTGTGTATATGTGTGTATGTCATGTGTATGGGCTAAGGGAAATGTGTGTGACTTCATTTCAGTTGTGTGTGTGACAGGGACATAAAGTAGGGTGTGAGAGTGACTGTGTGTGGGATGTGTGTGTGTGTAAATGTCCTAGTGTAGCAGGAATTTCATATATGTGTGTGTGTATGTTAATTAGGAATCAGTCTCTCAGGTTTGTGTGAGGGTGTAATCAGTGACAGTGTCATGGATTTGGGTGTGTGTGTGTTAGATATGTGTGTGTGTATGTGTATGTTTGTGTGAGATTGTAAACAGTGGCAGGAAAATAGAGGGTGGCCTGTGTGTGTGTGTTAATCCGTGTGACAGTGAACTGTGAGGGAAAACAGTGAGTGTAAAGTGAGAAACATCTGTGTGACAGATTAGAATGTGTAAAGTGTGTGTGCGTGAGTTGATTAGGAAATCAATATCTCAGGTTTCAGATTCTTGAAACAAATGTCAGTGCAAGAACATAGCAGTGCAACCAATCTCACATTTCAAACCCCATTGCATCAACACAAATCGAATTGAACATGTCCATCATTCAACACACATGTATGAAAGCCTATCCCAATATTTAACACCACAAAATCAGTTTAAAAGAAGATTAAAATCAGGGAATGCAAATTAAAGAAAAACCCAAACCAATATGACAGTTCAAAATACCATGAATCAGTAAACCCCAAAAACCGAATCCAACAACCCAATGCTCAAACCAATCACAAATTAGCATGGTCCTCAGTCATTACACATGTGGGTGAACTAACCTAACCATCTAACATCATACAAATCAGTTAAATGACAAATTAAAATCAGGAGAAATCAACTTCAGCACCGTATCAGTGAAGTATCAGTCCCTTGTTAGGAATCAATGATTTCGAACCCAAAAAACCATCTAAATTACAAATAAAAGGTTGGTAATAGGTGCCACATATGTGTACGTGTGTCTCGAGTCCTCTCGTGTCACCCAAAGCCGGATACGGCGTGTCCACACATCATGAACCACTCTCGTGCACACACAGACATGCTGTCTCGTGCACGCGTGCACTCGTGTCTAGGATACGACACACGACACGTGTGGCCACGTGGTCATGTCCACGTGTAGCCCACGTGCCAGGCTACACATTCGATACCCTGTGGGGTGTCCACGATGTGTCCAAAGCGGACACGAACTTGCGTTCGTGCGTGCCTGTGCAAGTGTACAGTCGCCTGCGTGCAACCGCGCGCGGCCAGTGCGGGCACGATTGCGCCACATGTACTCAATGACATGCTCCCAAATTTTGGGAGCATGGTGACAGTCACTGCCCCTGCTCTCCACAAAAAAATGGGTCCTGACGTGTCCTGTGTCTCGAGTTCTAGCCCCCGATATGCAGGACACAGCCTAGGGCTCGTGCTGTGTGTCCAAGCCAAAAAAACTCGACACAAACGGACACGAAGCACTAAATAACCTTCACAAACATTCATACATGCACCTAGATCTACAAATCTATGTAATTAGTTTTCAAAAATACGAAAATAATTTCCTAAGAAGCATTTCTACAAACACCTATATTCCTATTATGATACGTGTCCGATACGGACACGAAATGGACACAAATTGTGCCCAAATCTCGGGAACAGCTAGGAAATCCTAAAACCTAGCCTTATATGCAAAGAAATCAGGAAAAACAATGAGTTTAGATGGTTTACCTATTGAGTGTCAATGCTCAAGAAAAGCTTCAAATGGAATGATTCCAAATGGCAACTCCCAAGCTCCAAATGGCACACAAACTGAGGTGAACCTCCAGAATCAGTAAACAAATGAAAATTAGATCCTATTGCAAAAGACTAGGGTTAAAAAGGAGTTGAAATGAATAAAAAAGGATTTTAGGGGAATAGGAAAATACCTCTCCTTCCAAAACTAGGTCAAGAACAAAAAAGACAAGAACACACTAAGAGAATACTTATAGGCAAGGAGAAACCCTAATTGTGGCTGCCATGGGTGGGTTTAATTTGGTTTTGGACTTAAGTCATGGGCCTATGGCTTAATTGCAAGTCTTGAAATTGGTAAATCACAAGTCATTAAGTTAAGCCATAAGTCATGAACCAATTTCACTTAAACTTAACCTTCCTACTTTAAAACTAATTTCTAATGACTAAAAGTAGGTTAACTTAGGTTAGACTAGAGTCACCATAGCTAGGGTTAGCTTCTAGGCTAGTCAACAAGTCTCAACTAGTCAAGGTCAAAAATCATAATCACCAATCCAATAATTAATCAAATTATTCTAATAAGTCAAATTGATCAAATTACCCCTAGGCTAAAATGATAAATAAATATTCCAAATCACAGGGTTAGGCTCTAGATCAGACTATCTCTACGGTTCCACTAGCTACACATCAAAATCACAAGTCATGATTTTAAAATAGTTTTAAACGATTAAAAATCACCAAAAATTATATCATGATTTAAATATCATTAATAAAAGATTAAAATTACAAAATTTCAAAATTATCATCATTTAGAAAACTGGGTGTTACAGGAATAAAAACTGAAAGCCCTATATTTTCAATTTAGCGACGTTAGGGCTGTAAATGAGCCAAGCCGTTCGCGAGCTGCTCGAAGCTCGGCTCGATAAAAGCTCGTTTGAACTCGGTTCGTTTAGTAATCAAGCTGAGCTCAAACTTTATTTTTGAGCTCGTTTAATAAACGAGCCAAGCTCAAGCTTAGAAGTACTCGGCTCGTTTGAGCTCGCGAGCTGGCTCGTTTATAAGCTTGCGAGCTGGCTCGTTTAGAAGCTCGTTTGTTTTTTATTGAATTATATATATATATATATATATATATATATATATATATATATATATAACAATATGGTTGTGTTTATTATATATTTATGTCCTTAACAAGTGATATTAAGGAACTTTTTTAATTAATATAAATAAATTGTTAATATTTCATATACTTGAATTCAAACCTAACTAGCTTGAAATCAAGCCCGTTAAGCTTGAAATAAAGCTTAATGAGCTTGAAATAAAGTTGAGCGACCAGCTTGATTTCAAGCTTATCGAGCTTGTTTATCAAGCTTGAATCAAGCTTGCTTCTCAAGCCAAGCTCGAGCTCAAACCAAGCCAAGCTCAAGCTTAATATAAACAAGCTCGAGCCAAGCTCAAGCTCCAAAATAAAAAACTTACCAAGCTCGAGCTCGGGCTCGAGCTCGAATAATTCTAGTCAAGCCAAGCTCAAGCTTACAAAAGCTTGGCTCGGCTCGGCTCATTTGCAGCCCTAAGCGACGTCATACATGTACGTCGGTAAACGTCACTACTATTAGTGAAATTAGCAACGTTGCAGTAGTTACGTCGGTAAACGTCGCTAATATTAGTGATATTAGCGACGTTCGTCGACTTATCCGTGACGTATGTTTTCTTATACACAAAAAAGTTGCAAAACGTCGTCGATCGTCGGTAATAGTGACGCATTGCGACGTTTATAGATTACGTCACTAATTTCTTAAACGTTAGCGAAGTTTTAATAAAACGTCGCTAATTGCGTCGCTAATATGACTTATTCTAGTAGTCTAAGAAAGATGAATTGGCAAATGCTCCATAGAGTCGAAGAATCAAGGAGGGAACACCCTCTCAAGCTTGCACAATGTTACTGCAATGTCCTTCTCCTACTTTTCAAGCCGATCGACGAGCAACTTAGTAGAACAAAGATCTCTGAAGAATATACTAAGCTCTGTCAGTGGATCCCAAACGACATGGGGTAAGAATTCCCGAAATACAATCGGGATTAACCTATCCATAAAAATGTGACATTCATGGCTCTTCATATATACCCTGTAGTTTGTTCTCCTTCGGAGGAAAGCTCCAATCTGACATTACGCGGCTTCGAAGCAAAATCGGGATACACTCGATCAAAGTGCTTCCATGCTTCCTCGTCGGATGGATGATCCAATATTCCATCTATTTATTCCCGCTTGTGCCAACTCATATTATCAGCTGTCTCCTTTGCCATAAACAACCTCTGCAACCGCGGCGTCAAAGGTAAATAGTGCATCGAATCTGTTGGCAAGCGTGCACCAGAAGTCCTTGTTGTACTAGTTGCCTTGAAGAGATCAACACCACAAAATCTGTAGGCGTCTTCATCCTTGTCGTCCTTATAGTACAACATGCATCCGTTGTGACATGCATCAATTTGTTCATACCCCATCCAGAGCGATCTCACCATTCTCTTAGATCGGTAGAAGTCTTTAGGTAACTTGGCACCCTCTAGCAATATATCTTTAATTAACTTCAGGATTCGATTGTAGCATTCTTGTCACGCCCCGCTCCCGGAATACGGACGAACGAGAACGTGAACAGCCAGCTACGTATATTGGGACGGCAACCATCCCGCTATACGATCACGGCTGTCTAGTATGTGAGGGTATTCTACAAACCAACAGTCTCTTACGGTCCAAATGGCCTATTGTCTCAATCTCATCAAGTAAAATAAGTTACAAGATAACAGATCACCAAATATACAATTGTAAGGCGTCCCAAACATTACATATAAGATGATCATGAAAACTAGTCGTAACAAAATGTAGAGACTAGCTCAGAGTTAAGTCATACATGATCAACCCCCGGGGCTTGTCAATCATGTTACCGCCCGTAGGCAGATAATAAATACAAGTTGCAATCGAGCTAACACGTGCTCGTCGGCTAAACGCCTCAAAATAATATGAATTTACAATAAAGTGGGCGAACAAAAGAAACCCACTAGAAGCCTTGGTCACGCCTGGCGGTCACCATCTGGCTGGAAGACAGGTAGATCCCTTGCTGCTGCTCCGGTATCTGGCCATACAAAACCAGCTGGGTCAGACCCCAGAAAGAGCAAGTGCCACAAAGGAGGCTCCACTTAAGGACTAAAACCAGCAAATCATTAGTAAACAAAAGCAGCAAAAGAAATAAGTAAAAGCATATTGAGATTTGTGCGGTACCAATGCACGTATCTCGATCACAGAAAAAGGAAACAAGTAACTTGATTAGAAAATAATAATAATACCGAAGAACATGGCAGATAAGATGCATGAAAAATAAGAAATAAATGTTATCCGGGCAATAAACAAGGAAGGACAAATGTACCGTACCAGAAAACCTGAACAGTACATAGTCATTAACCAGTCTATTGCTTGAAGATAACAATCATATACAGGAAGCTATAACATAGATAAGTACCATCTACACAATAAACACGGTAAGGACAAATGTACCGTACCAGGTAGCCAGGTTACCACTGTAACCCTTCACCTAAACAGTACATAGTCACTGACCAGTTATTGCCTAGAGGACAGTCATACAAGAGAGTTACACTACAGTGACAGAGAAGAAATCTTGCAATCACATCCAGTGCAAGTCAAGCATTCAAGTTCCAGAGACTGGAATAATCAAGAGCTGGACCCATCAGGGCTGGTCCTAGACCAGACCAGACAAGGCTGGACACCATCCAATAATACACGGCCAATCATAGCCTACTGCTTGCTACATTAACTAACTAGGGTTATCACAAGCCTAATTACTAACAATGCAGTGAGATGTATCTCCGCCACAAGCCCTGCAGCTATCCAGGTTACCCAGGCGATTATTAGTATAGTGACAATTAGAGAAAGAGGGACTACATTCTTGTTATCATTACAAGTAGCTTGAGGATGCACCACTTGGCAGTGAGCTGGAAATGCGCCCTACTCGTCGGCAGGCTACAAGTCCAAACGATTGTGGCCGGGGTAACGGGATCGCCTGTAGCTGAGGAACATCTCGTCATGACTAGTGAATTAAGCTAGTTGTTAATCTTAGTTCATTTCCAATATGAATTCCTGACCGTGGGAAATCAAGAATTCATGTCCTAGACATGATGCAAGACAAGACTGGTGAATTGACCAAACACAAGAAGGTACACACACGGTGTCAAGACAAGCTATACTAGTCAAGTGAGCCTGCCTCAGCAGCTCAAGTTGTCAAATTATCATGCCAAGTCATGTCATGTTACAAGCTGGAAGTGCGCCGCCACGAGCCACTATCAAGTTATCTAGTTGTTAAGGTTACAAGTTACAAGTTATTAGCCAGGATTTATTTATCGTGTCAGGGCCATAAGGCATATCACAATGCAACTATTCTACAAGTAAAAGAAATATAATCCTGAGTGCACCCAAACGGCCACCGATGTAAAAGGCATGAAAAGTACAATAAGGCTGAAAACATGACTTTATAAATAAGACCATAAGAAAACACTTTTCTGATGTAACAAGAGATAACAAAACCAGGGACAACGCCGTACTAGCATTAATCAAATCGTGCCCACATCGTGTTCGGGTCGAGCTCGGGTCGAAAGGCGTAAGGATATAAACCAGGGGTAAGGTGTTCCCAATTAGTGTCAAGATTCAAGAAAGTAGTACACAAATACAGGAAATCGTGTCAAGACGTGTCGAGTCTAGTCAAGTCGTGTTGTGAGCACCAAAATCTCAGGAAGCTCCAAATTATGAAAAGAAAACCAAGGCCCAGAGAAAGCAATACAGGCATTAGGGGTGCAGGGGTACAGGGGCACTAGGGCAGGCCAGGCATACTGGAGTGCGCCTAGAGGCAGCACACTAAAATGCGCCTAGTCTGGACAGGTCAATCCGCGCCTAGAGCCAATGGGGCAAACCGTGCCTAGATCCATTGGATCAAATGGCGCCTAAGTCAAGGGAACAGTGAACTGCGCCTAAAATGATAATATAGGCGCAGTCGGGTAAGCCAAGGGAAGGTAGGCGCTATCTGCCTAACAGGTGGAAATGGGCGCTATCTGCCAATCTGGGAAAGTAGGCGCAGTCTGCCAACCGCGCCGGAAATGACGCCAAGGAGGCGTCATCGAGGGGCGGCGGCGAACAGCACCCAAGGAGGCGCGATCGAGACGAACCGCGCCTAAGGAGGCGCGTTCGAACGAGCCGCGCCTAAAGAGGCGCGCTCGAAAAGGAGGCGCAGTCTGCGAACCGCGCCTAAGAAGGCGCAGTCGAACGAACAGCGCCTAAAGAGGCGTGTTCGAGGAAGTAGGCGCCATCGGCCAGAACAGCAAGTCATCTTCTCCAAAAATCCGAGAAGAGAACCCATGGAACTCAAAACTTTGGAACATCATAAATCCATCAATACAAACCCAAATCCGGATTTTCAAAGCTCTAACTTGTGTAAAATTGAAAGCTCTACAACATGGAAACATTAAATCCAACAAAAGAACAAGTTTGGGAGATCAAATCTCCAAAAATCCGAAAACACTCCAAACCTAGATCTACAAGATTCCAAGCTCCAAATCAAGAAAACCCAAGATCTAATGTTGCTCATAGGGTGCTAAACTAGCTAATGGGCACATAAAATCTGGCCCTCAAGTGTGAGCAAGGTGCACTTGCCTAATGGGGTGATTCTCTCTTGGGGAAGAAGAAGAAGGAAGGGAGAGGGGGTGGCCGGCTGTGAAGTGGGAAAAATGAGAGGGGAGAGAGAGAGAGAGGGGATTAAATGATGGTGGGGTGTGATGGAGGTGAGGGAGAGTATAGGTTAAAAGGTTCCAATGTAATCTCAAACCAAATAAAACCGAACCAAGTCTCCAAATCAAACCAAGTTAAACCAAGCCAAGCTCTTCCACATAAATTCGAGCCAAAATACGAAAGCCGAGAATACTGCAAGTTGAGCAAAATACAATGCAGGCCAAGTCCAATCAAAACCCAGAAGTCATTAACCAGATTAACCCATAATGATAAATGACAATTAAACTACCACAAGATTACGAAATAAACTACAATTAACTAGACAAGAAAAATAAAAATACGGGTCAGAAATACGAATACGCAATAAAATACGTATCACGAATTTCGTGATATTACAATTCTTGAGACATGTTGAAATCTGATTTTATGCTCAGCAGTTTTGTAATCACCTCCAACGGTGAATGGTCATCACAACCAGGATATAAAGGAGTCCTTGCATTCTCCAGCAACTCCATGAACTTTGCAGCATCGGCATTCGGTGCCTCTTCAGCTACATATTGATTATTCGGATCGAAACTAGGCCCCGTAGCATCGAAAATCGTGTTCGTCCACCCTTGGTCGCAATCAGCATGCTCGTGGACATCTACATAAGGCTCCACATAAGGCTTCGGCTCGGATGCTAAAGGCACAAGTTCTCCGTGTGCGGTCCACTGATAATAATTTGACATAAAACCCCTCGAATACAAATGATATGTCACATCCACTTCCGAATGATATTTCAAGTTACAATATCTCACACATGGACACTTAATTTTTGTACGGTCCATGTACTGAGGGAACGCCTTGGCAAACTGCAGAAACTGTTGCACACCCTGTATAAATTTATCCCGCACACCGTACATGTCATCAGGATGACAATTGTACTTCCACAAACGGTTCTGCGCATAGTAATTCATATCCATTTTAAGATAATTCTGCAAAGATTGAAACTCAATATATAATTCATATATGTTTTGTAATTTCAGAAAAGAAACAAGTGTGAGAACGGATGACTCAGAACACATTTTCGAAAGCAGTTAAAAGGTTATATTCGATTTTTTCGAAAGCATATAAAAAGGTTATATTTGATTTTTTGACAAGTGTGAGAACGGATGTCTCAGAACACAACCCAAAATTCATTCTAGCATACATTAGTGTGAATCATCTATGTTCTGTACATATGGTGTAGTATATGTTCTTATCGAATCTAGTATCTGAAGGATGTAACAGAATCAAGATGAACCCACATAATGTAATACTAAGACATCATCTACTACTAAAAGATATAGTGATAGGTTGTCGTATCATCATTGCCGAGGGATGGGGGTCGAAGGACAGTCAACTTTATCTACGGCTACATAGTTTTTGCCTCGCCAGTCGAATTGCTGCAGGGACTATGTCCTGATCACCATATCGTACCGTAGACTAATGCAAATTCTTTATAGCAAATGTCGTACATAGATTTCTGCCTCGCCACTCGAATGTCATTATAACCTCCTTAGATAGCCTAAATTTAGGACCCTCGCCAGTCGAATGTCATTATAACCTACTTCTAGGATACACTTTATGTTTCTTATCTTAGATATCAAAATATATCTAGGATACAACCTTTCTTAGATAGCCTAAATAGGACCCGTCATACACATATAACCTTCCTTAGATTATCACAAAACTAGTTCCAATTCTGTGTCGGTTACAACTTATTTATTTCTGATATACTGACTCATTTATGTATCTATGTTGTGTCCATGTCATTATAACCTCAAATACATAACAAATTCCTCATTATGTACCAAAACGGAATATAATCTCTATACATATTCTAAAAATTAACTAAATGTAAAAAATTAAACTGAAATTGAATTTAACTAAATGTCCGTGTCAATGTGTCATTGTGTGTCCTGTGTCATGTGTCATTGTGTGTCTTGTGTCTTGTGTCCTGTGTCAGTGTGTGTTTGTGATAGTGTGTGTCATGTTAGTATGTGTGTGTCGTGTCAGTGTCATATTAGTGTGTGTGTGTGTGTATCGTGGTGTGTCGTGTCGGTGTCTATAATACAAGAGTGGGGGTTAGGGTTTACCGAGACCGAAGGGGTTGATCGGAAGGGGGGTCGCCGAAGGGGAGGAGAACCAGAGGCGAAGGCAGAGGCGGAGGGGAGGGGAAGGAGCGCCTGCGGAGAGGGAGGGTGGTCACGGCGAAGGGCTAGAGGCGGCGATGGAGGGCTGTAGGCGGAGGGGGGCTGGAGGTCGGAGAGGAAGAGGGGGGTTCGAAAATTTGGGGCTCGATTGAGTGGAGGGAAAAGAAAACCCGATGCAACCCTATATTAAAAACTTAGCGACGACATATAGAAACATCGCTAAATGTCGTCATTTGTTTAATATACAGCGACATATTTATGTTGGAGTCACTAAACGTCGCTAATGTAAAAAATATAGCGACGTTTACCGACTATTCCGCGACGTTATCTTTTATAAAATTAAAGCTGGTCGGTAGACGTCGCTGGATGTCGCAAATAGTGTCGTATTGCGACGTCTTTTAAAGACGTCGCTAATATGCAAAATATTGGCGAAGTCTTCCTTCAGAGTCGCTAATTTCGTCGCTGATTTGATTTATTTTAGTAGTGACATCCCCTTTTATAAACCAAACCATTTCAAAATACCTGCTATCGTGGAGAGTCAAGCCATCTTTTATGAAGCTTTAATTCTTATGTTTCTTTTGCAGGTGTTAAAATTTTCTTGTTGTCATCTATGCTATGTAACTATTTGTCCCTCATTATATCTATGAACTTATGCTTATCATTTGTTCCCTCAATCTTGCATACTCGATGCAAAAAATGATGGCAGACAAGGCCCTAGCATGTATCATTTAGTAAATATAATTATTTTTCTTTCCAAAAGTAAAAAATTCTAATGGCAATAAAGTGTTGCCTCAAGTGCGTAGGCATTCTGCTTGTGAAACTATGGGATCAGCAACAACAATCTACAGTGATAAGAGTGGAACACTGACTTTGAATCAGGTATATTACATGAAATATCTTAAAGGTTTACTACAAAATTTTGAAATAGGTTATTCTTTTTCAACATATGAAGCTAGACGATTTATTTTATAGCAGTATATCTATCATGTTTATGCAAATCTAATATTATTGTTTTACTATATATATAATTTTTTTGTGTGTAGATTTTTTTTGCATGTAAATCCCTTAAACTTGCACTGGATATATATATATATATATATATATATATATATATATATATATATATATATATATATATATATATATATATATATATATATATATATATATACATGTGTAGATTTTTTTTTTTTTTTTTGCATATAAGTCTCTTAAACCTATCATTCTTTTAGTATATATTTTGTTTATTTACAATTTTTTATATTTTTTGTTTGCAGGATCGCATAGATAACAAGCCAATTTTTGGGGGAGACATTCATATCATGAGATCTATTGTAGGCTAATTTTTTGGGAAGACATTCAATTCATGTGTTTTTGTTTACATTATACTTTTATAGTTGCAGTACAGTACGTTTGTGGAATACAATACGTTTCTTTTTGAATGGGCGACTTTAAGTTGTTAAAATATTACATTATTAGATTATTTTATGAAGAGATGTTTGAAGATATTATATTGGATATCATGGTGTGTTCATGATAACTTGGTTTTTGTTCTCAAGTTCTCTGAATACGCATTTCAATGTTTGTAAGTTATTTTCAAAATAAGATTTTTACATTTATGTTGGAAACTATATGTGGAAATAAAAATTAATATAAAAATATAAATTAACTTTCACGACATCAAATTGTGTAGCAGGAAGTGTATTTATATTTGGCTAAAATTAGTTTTTGCAACATCAAATTATGTAGCAAAAAATATTTTTATAATAATAAATAAAATAAAGAATTAGATTTTTGGCGACATGTATTATGTTGCCAATGTATAACCTTTTTGCGACATACAAGACACATGTCGCCAAAATTTATTTTAAATAAAAAAATATGATATGTTGCCAAAAGTTATTACATTCTGCGACGTAGGTGATTTCATGTCGCTAAAGACTTTTCCAGACAAGACTACAACGACATGTGTGCAATATAGCCAAATATGTCGCAGAAATGCTTTAACGACACATATCTAACTTTAACGACACATATCTAACTTTGTGTCACGACCCGATCCCAAGTTAATGGGTCGAACCGGACCATGCCCAGCCTGCACCGTGGTGAGACGGCGGCAGTAAGCTGTTTCATTGCAGGTATTCACAACAACACAAGTACATTTGTCACAACTGTTCTATTCGGAATTTGAAACTTTGTTTAATAAAATATTCAGAAATACAACTGGAAGGGAAATACTGAAATAAAACTACAAACTCCAAATAAAGAAGAAAATGCAGAAAAGAAAACTATCTAAACATCTGGTTCTGTAGTCCCAGGATCAGCGTCCTCTAGAGACGGCTCCGGTATCGTCGTAGGGTAGAGAACCGGGTCATAATAGCTATTATAGTATAGCTCTTCATCCTCAGTGATACCTAAAATGTTGTCTCCAGTCAAGAGGGAGCAAGAACGAAATATGCATCTCATATCTTAAATAGTAATTGGAAAGTGCAGGATAAACAGTTTAAAATAACAATTTTCAGCAGTTTAAAATAGTTCAGTGTGTTTTGAATATGCAAACGTTTATGACCGGCTTGGGTTGAGCAGTAGTATCCTAGCGATACGATATGGCTTATCCCCGTGTGTGAGAGGGGTAAGCTAACACAGTCAGTTCAGTAGGGGCTTTGGTCATAAACGTCTACACTATTCCCCCAGTCCCAGATTCAGTAACAGTAACAGTCGGTAGAGTTCCGTGCCAGCAGTGTGGTTTAACATGCAGCTTAACTTTACTAAATAAAATACAGGAATACACAGTTCGAAACTTGCCTTGTATTAGATTGACTGGAAAGACGAGTCGGTACCGAGGAGGAACGTCAGTTGTAACTTCGAGTTCCTACAATTGAGAACTCGACTTAGATCCTTGAATAACCAGACTAAGTGTGCTAGTTGCAATCTCTAGTAGTAAGTCCTAGTCAGGTTTTAAGTTGTATTAATCTACAGCTAACGTTTACGTCGCAACTACGTGCGTTTGATTAAGCCGGTTAGTTGGATTATTTGGAAATAACACGAGAATCAATTAACTTTGGAAAACTTTGTGTTTTTGTAATATATTTATAAAAATATAGTTTTCTTTTAGTGATAAATCATGAACTAGTTATTTACTAATTTTCATCCAATAATTAATTCTTAATTAATTAGAAAATTACGCTCTAATTACGATTATACGTCTAATCAAAACCACCCAAGATCACATCCACCCAGAAAAGAAAATAAAGATCTACGCTACACAATACAAGGGCACAGCTAAACATCCTAGAGTGGGCTTATGCCCTGTACAATTATTTTTACATCAAATAAGAGGAAAAGATCTAATTACTAAATAAAGTACAGTAATTAAATGACTATAATAAATAGCCTAAATATTAAATAAAATAATTTAAAATAAATGTTAAGAGTCTCAGACTCGGTCCATCATCAAAATCCAGCTAATACCACAACGCCCGGTCGGACCGGTGCGTTTGCATTTCGACGGGGCCCACAGACCGGTACGGTCGTCGCCCGAAAAATTCAGTTTTAAATTCATTTCCAAAAACCAATTTTGAAATCAATTAAATATAGTTTTTGTAAAAATTTGGGCAGCACTTCCTCTATTTCGGGACAAACCCAAAACTGGGAAATGCGCCACAGAAACCTGCAATTGTTCCAACCAATAATAATCCCAAAATATTTCCACCGAAATAATTTCCAACACCACCAGAAATAATTCCCAATCCACAGAACTTCCCGAAATATCCGAGATTCTCGCAATCAAACCAACAACACACCAATCTCAGCAGACAATATCACAGAAAATGCTAACGTAGCTAACCGAAACTACCACGTAGCTAACCGGATTTCCGAAGGGGAAACCGGGGACCGATATCATCATAGACTCGACACGGGAGGGACGAACTACTCTGATTAACAGGAATTACCCAATATCCGTTGGTCGGCGAGCCGCGGGATAACTTGGGGACTCGCGAAGGAGCCGAACAGAAGAACGCGGAACGGGAAGCACTGGACAGCGGATCGGGCAGCGCCAAATCCACGTACGGAAGTGCTGGACAGCAAGCCAGGGCACGGGTAGGTGCTGGACCGGACACGGACGGCCACAGATCGGCTCGGGTTCGCCGAGGAGGGCGTCGGAGAGCGCTGGACCCGCGGGAGGGGCGCGAACGGCCGGAGATCCGCAGATCTGGACGGCAGGGAGTTCGCGCGCACAAGGGCGGCGACGGGGAGCGCTGTGGTCAGCCGGAAGGGCCACGCGCGCTGGGAGAAAAGGGGCCGCGGAACGCTGGCTCCGCCGGGGTGGCGGCACGCGGGAATGAGGCGCACGGCCGGGGGCTTCACCGGAGAAGAAGCCGCGCAGGGGAGGAGGCCGCGGATCTGGGGCGCGGGGTGCTGCTCGGAGTAGGGCGGACAGGGACAGCGCCGGCGGATCTGGCCGGAAAGGGGCGCGCGGCCACGGGGAGGCGCCGGTGGGGAGTTCGGCCGCGGTCGCGACGAACTCAGGGAGGCCGGTGGGAGGTCGGCGCGGGGGCGTAGCCTCGGGGAGCTCGGGTGGCCGGTGGTGGGGGTAGGGTTAGGTAGAGGGTTAGGGTTCGGTTGGGGTTTATTTCTCCCAGAGATGGAGAAGACTCAGAGAGTGAGAGAGAGATTTATGAGAGGAAAGAGAGAGTAAAGAGTTGATAACCAAAGTACTTTCTCTTCTGATGTGAGTACGGGGAGTACGTGGGGAAGTGGGGGAATATTAAGGGAGTGGGTGATCTGAACGTTACAAAACGTGTGGAGAACGTGGGGAGTTATTAATGGGAAGAGTAGTGGGTGACGTTTGGAAGATGAATGGAGGAGAGTGTTTTGGGTAGGAAGAATAGGTAGCTGCTTACTAATTCTAAGGGAGGAGTTGCTGGTCCTTCGGGACCAGCCCAAATTGTTTTTTTTTTTAACTTAAAAGATTAACCAAGTCCAAATTGGATAGGAAAAGATTGGACTCGGGCCTGGGTCTGGGCTCGGACTCGGGTCTGGGTCCAAAATCAAAAGTCCAAGTTGTAATTTATTTTCGAAATCGTTTTCACCCAAAAATATTTAATAATAATAATATTAATAATAATAATAATTTTTGAAATACTAATAAGACACTATTTAATAATAAATGCAAACGTGGATTTCACAATCTTCCCTCCTTAGAAAATTTCGTCCTCGAAATTTAAAGTAAGGTTAGGGAAAAGACAAACAGGTACGGGTACTGCGTCCGTAACTCAGGTCCAACCATAAGGATTTTCAAGGCAGTCGTGGACGAGACGGTTTAGGGACAAGTTTTATGATATAATCCACGCAGAAAAAGAAATACAAAAGCGAACCAAAGTACACGAGGTTGATCAGACCATCATGCACCGGTCCTGATTAGACAATATGTTAGTGGGTGCACCCAATAAAATATCGTCATGATCAAGCTTGATTTAAAAAATAGCTTGCAAAACTAGGCTAACTTAGCAGCATTAGTCAAATTTAGAACGGAAAAAGAAAGGATAAGGAATAGGAGTTTAAGTGATGGCTCAAATTCTGATTCTCATCTCTGACTAGGCTTGCAACTGGTTTCTCTGGCACTGAAAGGTTGAGTCCAATCTTCAGCTCTGAATTATCCAAAATGTGACTCGGATCCGAAATATAACATCTGAGCTGTGACGTAGGAGACGTTGCATACACTCAGGATTAGCTGGTAGAGCTAACTGGTACGCCACTTCCAACTCGTCTTAAACTTCAAATGACCTGATGTACCTGGCCTCAATTTCCAGCTCCGTCAAAACTGATTGTTCCTCTGGTAGGAGAAAACTTCACCAAAAGCAATTTGGTCTTCCCAAGACCTACCAAAAATCCAAGACGCAAAATCTCAATACATCTTCAAGCGTCTGGATTGACCTCTCTGCTTGCTCGTCCCGCGGTACTCCATGAATCCGGTAGATGTGCTTCTCGTACAATGCTGCCAACTTCTCGGTGAACAACTAACCTTGAAGGGAATAAAGTGTGCTGACTTAGTCAGTCGGTCCACTATAATCCAACTGGTGTTCTTCCCTCCTTGGAATCAAGGCAAACCTAACACATAGTCCATCGTTATGTGCTCCTACTTCCGGTCCGGAATGCCCAACGACTGTAGAAGCCCTGCGGGTCTCTGTCGACTAGCCTTCACTTGTTAACAAATAAAACATCTAACCTCAATTCTGAATACATCCTTCTTCATTCCATACTACCCAATAATAGTACGCATATCCCAATACGTATTGCTAGGATGTATGGAATACTGGTGCGCTTCTTGCATTAGTTCGTTCCTCAGTTCGCCAGATAGTACAAAAAGCCTCGTACCATTCTTCCGAGCTCTATTATTGGCGATTTGAGAAACCTTCAAGTGTTTCTGCCAACACTTGATCTCTAAGTTTGCAAAGTGTCTCGTCTTGAAACTGAGTCTCCTTGACTTTGTCCATCAGACTCGAGCTTATTTGCAACTTCATCACCCTGAATCAGCATCCAACTTCTTCCTTCCATTTCCAGGCAGCATAATCTCCAGTCCAAACTTCTCGATGTCTTCTAGCAGGTGCTAGTCCTTGGTTAAGAACTTCGCCATCAGTATCGACTAAGTGCATCAGCGACCACATTAGCCTTACCTGAATGGTACTGCAGGTTGAAGTCAAAATCCTTCTGCTTCAGCCATCTTCTTAGTCTAACATTCAGCCCTTTCTGAGTGAAGACATATTTCAGACTTTTGTAGTCCGTATATATTTTACTCCCTTTCCATAAAAATCATGCTTCCATAGCTTCAAAGTAAAGATAATTGCAGCAAATTTCAAATTAGGTGTGGGATGATTCTTCTCATGAGTCTGTAGTTGCCTACACGTATAAGCAATTACTTTTCCATGTTGTTGAAGAACGCAACCCAGTCCTCTTCCAGAGGCATTACTGTAAATTGAGAACCCACCGGTTCCTGCGGGTAGCGCAAGGATTGGTGTAGTGGTAAGTCTCTTCTTCAGCTCCTCAATGCCGTCTGGCAAACTTTTCGTTCAGATGAACTCTTCATTCTTCCAGGTGAGCTTCGTCATTGGCTCAGCAATCTTGGCGAAATCCTTCACGAACTTCTGATAGTAGCCGGCCAAGTTCAAGAACCTTCCGAATTGAACTTGGGGTATATCACTCTTCAACAACATCTATCTTCCATCGAAATTTCTTCTCCTGACAACATGGCCAAAAGTCTACCTTGTCAACAATCCACGTTCAGATAACTTACCATAAACTTCTTTTTCCTCAAAGTTTCCAAAATTTCCTCAGGTGTTCCTTATGCTCTTCTTCAGTCTTCAAGTATATCAGAATATTTATCTATGGAGAAGATAAACTGATTCAAATACTCCTGAAAATCTCTGTTCATGAGATTCATGAACATAGCAGTAGTATTTGTCAGTCTAACGTCCTGACCAGAGAAAACTACCCATACTTGGTGTTTAAACGTCGTCTTGGAAATGTCCTTTTTCCTGATTTTGATTTGATGGTAGTCAAATCTTAAGTCAAACTTCAAAACACCTTAACTCCACACAACCAGATCAAACAGATCCTCGATCCGGGCAGAAAGTACTTGTTCTTTAGTGTCTGGTAATTGATGCACATCCGTTTGTTCCAACCTTCTGGGCACAAACAAGATAGATACTCCCTAAGGTAAAGTTCCACTCTGATAAATCCTAGAGCCTTTATTGATCTGGTCCTTCATCTTCTTGGCCACCTTTGGGTTGACTCTGTAACATCCTTTAGAATTTAGGGAAAGAGCCGGGGACTAGGTCAAGGGTGAATCCTATATCTAGATCTGGGATAATCCGGAGAGACTATCAGGAAAACATCTGCCATAAGGGTGTAACAAAAACTTCTATCCCTGTGGAGAATTACAACAAAACTCTTATGATTGATCTAAGGACATCCAAAAAGATGATGCTATACAACGGTTCTAGGTACTATTCCTCATGGTTCTGGCTCTTGTATGAGCAGTCTCCAACTGCTTCCTTTTCTATGAACCTCGAGTATGCATCACGCCTCATTGTAAAGGCAGGGTCTGCTGGATAGGAAGAGGGTCCCTAGGTTGTGGCCTAACATGTGTTGCTGGGATATGAGCTCTGGTTTGATAGAAAGATAAGGGACAGTCCTTTACCCGATGTTCAGCAGATCCACATGCCAAACATTGTCCCAATCTCTTGCGGCAACTAACGGCCTGATGACCAGGCCTCTTGTATTAGTTACAAACCCATAGCTTCTTACGACAAGGCTGCCGAAAAGTAGAGTACTTGATGGGACCCAAATATCTTCTAGATTCAGGGGTATCCTTCCTAGGACAAAAGTTCTGCTCTAACTTGGTTGGGGATAACTAAGGCTACATCATGACGTTCTTCATGTCTTCTCTCGTGATATTCTTCTGTTCCTGCTGGGCTTCATCTTGAGCTTTTTGGAACTCCATGATTTCTTGAAATAAAACAACCATTTGGAAGATGATTGCTGGTACTGGTGGAGCAACAAAATGAATACTCCACCAAGGAAATGCAACTCAGTTTGAGATGAGGTAGGAATCGCCAGTGTAGGGAAAACTTCACTGGATGCACTATGAGGACGGTCAAACAGCCGCGAGGGAAAAGACCCTGGACTTGGTTGAGGAGATGGGGTATGATCCGGAGATGACACCTCATCGCCAGCTGGATTTGGTCAGCGGTCATTCTCTGGAAGGTTTAGGACGCACACATAAGCAAGGTAGCCTACCGGTCTATAATCAAGCAAAAATATTTATTTATATATGAATCGGACCTATGTCGTGACAAATCAATGTTCTAGTGTTCTAATTGTTTCTAGATAGGTTTTCCTAAGTTGTTGTTGTGACCTGCATGGGCCACCACTGAAAACATGTCACGACCCGATCCCAAGTTAATGGGTCGAACCGGACCATGCCCAGCCTGCACCGTGGTGAGACGGCGGCAGTAAGCTGTTCCATTGCAGATATTCACAACAACACAAGTATATTTGTCACAACTGTTCTATTCGGAATTTGAAACTTTGTTTAATAAAATATTCAGAAATACAACTGGAAGGGAAATACTGAAATAAAACTACAAACTCCAAATAAAGAAGAAAATGCAGAAAAGAAAACTATCTAAACATCTGGTTCTGTAGTCCCAGGATCAGCGTCCTCTAGAGACGGCTCCGGTATCGTCGCAGGGTAGAGAACCGGGTCATAATAGCTATTATAGTATAGCTCTTCATCCTCAGTGATACCTAAAATGTTGTCTCCAGTCAGGAGGGAGCAAGAACGAAATATGCATCTCATATCTTAAATAGTAATTGGAAAGTGCAGGATAAACAGTTTAAAATAACAATTTTCAGCAGTTTAAAACAGTTCAGTGTGTTTTGAATATGCAAACGTTTATGACCGGCTTGGGTTGAGCAGTAGTATCCTAGCGATACGATATGGCTTATCCCCGTGTGTGAGAGGGGTAAGCTAACACAGTCAGTTCAGTAGGGGCTTTGGTCATAAACGTCTACACTATTCCCCCAGTCCCAGATTCAGTAACAGTAACAGTCGGTAGAGTTCCGTGCCAGCAGTGTGGTTTAACATGCAGCTTAACTTTACTAAATAAAATACAGGAATACACAGTTCGAAACTTGCCTTGTATTAGATTGACTGGAAAGACGAGTCGGTACCGAGGAGGAACGTCAGTTGTAACTTCGAGTTCCTACAATTGAGAACTCGACTTAGATCCTTGAATAACCAGACTAAGTGTGCTAGTTGCAATCTCTAGTAGTAAGTCCTAGTCAGGTTTTAAGTTGTATTAATCTACAGCTAACGTTTACGTCGCAACTACGTGCGTTTGATTAAGCCGGTTAGTTGGATTATTTGGAAATAACACGAGAATCAATTAACTTTGGAAAACTTTGTGTTTTTGTAATATATTTATAAAAATATAGTTTTCTTTTAGTGATAAATCATGAACTAGTTATTTACTAATTTTTATCCAATAATTAATTCCTAATTAATTAGAAAATTACGCTCTAACTACGATTATACGTCTAATCAAAACCACCCAAGATCACATCCACCCAAAAAAGAAAATAAAGATCTACGCTACACAATACAAGGGCACAGCTAAACATCCTAGAGTAGGCTTATGCCCTGTACAATTATTTTTACATCAAATAAGAGGAAAAGATCTAATTACTAAATAAAGTGCAGTAATTAAATGACTATAATAAATAGCCTAAATATTAAATAAAATAATTTAAAATAAATGTTAAGAGTCTCAGACTCGGTCCATCATCAAAATCCAGCTAATACCACAACGCCCGGTCGGACCGGTGCGTTTGCATTTCGCCGGGGCCCACAGACCGGTACGGTCGTCGCCCGAAAAATTCAGTTTTAAATTCATTTCCGAAAACCAATTTTGAAATCAATTAAATATAGTTTTTGTAAAAATTTGGGCAGCACTTCCTCTATTTCGGGACAAACCCAAAACTGGGAAATGCGCCACAGAAAACCTGCAATTGTTCCAACCAATAATAATCCCAAAATATTTCCACCGAAATAATTTCCAACACCACCAGAAATAATTCCCAATCCACAGAACTTCTCGAAATATCCGGGATTCTCGCAATCAAACCAACAACACACCAATCTCAGCAGACAATATCACAGAAAATGCTAACGTAGCTAACAGAAACTACCACGTAGCTAACCGGATTTTCGAAGGGGAAACCGGGGACCGATATCATCATAGACTCGACACGGGAGGGACGAACTACTCTGATTAACAGGAATTACCCAATATCCGTTGGTCGGTGAGCCGCGGGATAACTTGGGGACTCGCGAAGGAGCCGAACAGAAGAACGCAGAACGGGAAGCACTGGACAGCGGATCGGGCAGCGCCAAATCCACGTGCGGAAGTGCTGGACAGCAAGCCAGGGCACGGGTAGGTGCTGGACCGGACACGGACGGCCACGGATCGGCTCGGGTTCGCCGAGGAGGGCGCCGGAGAGCGCTGGACCCGCGGGAGGGGCGCGGACGGCCGGAGATCCGCAGATCTGGACGGCAGGGAGTTCGCGCGCACAAGGGCGGCGACGGGGAGCGCTGTGGTCAGCCGGAAGGGCCACGCGCGCTGGGAGAAAAGGGGCCGCGGAACGCTGGCTCCGCCGGGGTGGCGGCACGCGAGAACGAGGCGCACGGCCGGGGGCTTCGCCGGAGAAGAAGCCGCGCAGGGGAGGAGGCCGCGGATCTGGGGCGCGGGGTGCTGCTCGGAGTAGGGCGGACAGGGACAGCGCCGGCGGATCTGGCCGGAAAGGGGCGCACGGCCACGGGGAGGCGCCGGCGGGGAGTTCGGCCGCGGTCGCGGCGATCTCAGGGAGGCCGGTGGGAGGTCGGCGCGGGGGCGTAGCCTCGGGGAGCTCGTGTGGCCGGTGGTGGGGGTAGGGTTAGGTAGAGGGTTAGGGTTCGGTTGGGGTTTATTTCTCCCAGAGATGGAGAAGACTCAGAGAGTGAGAGAGAGATTTGTGAGAGGAAAGAGAGAGTAAAGAGTTGATAACCAAAGTACTTTCTCTTCTGATGTGAGTACGGGGAGTACGTGGGGAAGTGGGGGAATATTAAGGGAGTGGGTGATCTGAACGTTACAAAACGTGTGGAGAACGTGGGGAGTTATTAATGGGAAGAGTAGTGGGTGACGTTTGGAAGATGAATGGAGGAGAGTGTTTTGGGTAGGAAGAATAGGTAGCTGCTTACTAATTCTAAGGGAGGAGTTGCTGGTCCTTCGGGACCAGCCCAAATTGTTTTTTTTTTTAACTTAAAAGATTAACCAAGTCCAAATTGGATAGGAAAAGATTGGACTCGGGCCTGGGTCTGGGCTCGGACTCGGGTCTGGGTCCAAAATCAAAAGTCCAAGTTGTAATTTATTTTCGAAATCGTTTTCACCCAAAAATATTTAATAATAATAATATTAATAATAATAATAATTTTTGAAATACTAATAAGACACTATTTAATAATAAATGCAAACATGGATTTCACACTTTGCCTCGTCGCCCTCGACCGTTGGATCGAGCAAGCGCGTGCAGGTCCTACGCGGGCCCCCGATCTGATATGGTGCAGGGGGCGGGACTTTTGATCCGTGTACACTCACACACACCCCCCCCACAATATATATATATATATATATATATATATATATATATATAGAGAGAGAGAGCGCATGTGCGAGATTTATTTGGCGAGGGGGTATGTACGCTATTACATGGGAGGATATATGTCGACCAAAATCGGAGGGAGGAGTGGGACTAAATCATTAGCAACCATCCGGATACTGCAGGTATCAAGTAATTGGTTTGGAAATTCGTGGAAGGAGGTTCATTATGGTCAGAGTGGTTGCTGGACAGATATCTAAAAAAGAAGATCGAGAATTTCTGGATTCAAAGAATTGATAACCATTTCTCAATGACTTTGTCACGCCCAGAACCAGAATACTGGAGAGCAGGGGACAGGCACAGCCAGCTACGTACATTAGAGTGCAACCCACTTCGCAATATGGTCACGACTGTCTAAATGCATGAGGGTTATTATATAATCCATCAGTCTCTTATAGTCAAGAATAAGCCTAGTGTCTCAATCTCAAGCAATTAAATAAGTGTTACAATATGTTAGATCATCAAACATACAAAAGTAAGGCATCCCAAACATTACATATTCAGATGATCATGAAGTTAGTCATTACAAAATGCGAAGACTAGCAAGAGTTAAGTCATACATGATCAACCCTAGGATTTGTCAATCATGTTACAACCCTTAGGCAGACAGCAATAAAGTTGTAAAACGAGTATAACACATGCTCGGCGGCTAAACTCCTCAAAAGAATAAGTTACAGTAGAGTAGGGAGCAAAATAAGAAACTCATTCGTTGCCTCAGTTACTCCTGGTGTTCACCATCTGGCTGGAAGGCAGATATATACTCGGGAATCACTCCAAAATCTGTTCATACAAAACCAGCTAGGTCAGACCCCAGAAAGAGCAAGTACCATAAGGGAGCCTCCACTTATGAACTAAAATAAGCATATAAAGAATATGAGAACTGATACGAGTAACATATTGATAACAACATAAATGACAAGAGTTAAAACAAACATACTGCTTGCATCAAGAATAACAAAAAATAGAATATAATATTTTCATGTTAGTCATGAGACAGACATTCAGGCACGGCCAAACAAGTCCTACGGCTTGCTATCATTAGCTAACTAGGGTTATTACAGGCCTGGTTACTAACAAGATGCACTTGAGATATTCCCGCAGTCATAAGCCCTGCAGACTTCCAGGCTATCCAGGCGAAAGATACGATAGTTATCAGGATTACAGGTATACTTGAATACGGGGATACAAAAAGTGCAACACATGACAGCGTGTTGGAAATGTGCCCTACACGACGACAGGCTACAAGTCCACAGGTGTGGCTGGGATAACGGAATCGCCTGTGACTGAAAAATCTCTCTATATGAACTACTTGATCAATCTAGTAGTTAACCTAATCAAATTTATTATGAATCCTTGACCATGGTAACCAGGAATCTATGTCTTAGACATGATGCAAGACAAGACAGGTAGCTTGTACAACCACAATCGAAAAAATTAATTACGGGGTCAAGACAAGAGTTACACTAGCACGACAGGAATAGCTGTGGCAACAGCCATCAATGTTATACATGTCATGTCAGGTTCATTTGTCATATCAAGGATGCTTGTCAGGAGTGCGCCTCGACGGACCACTATCATGATTATCAAGACGGGATCACATTATCATGTTCAAGTTCAAGTTACTAGCTCAAGATTATTAATTTGTCAAGTCGGGTCGTTGCAATCTAGGCCAAGTACAGAAAAACATGCTAAGAAGATCAAGAATGTCCACATCATGAAATACGAGAACTCGCATAGAGATAGCGCGACAGAGATGCACACGCGGGAGGGCGCGGCGCAAGGCACGCATGAGAGAGCGCGCGGCGCGTACGGAAGAGAGTGTGACGCAAGGCATGCACGACACTAGGTGCGCACGGGAGAGCGTGCGATGCGAGGCACGCAAGGCGCACATGGGAGTGCGCATGGCGCAAGGCGCATACGGGAGAGCGCACGACGCAAGGCACGCACGGGAGAGCACGCGGCACAAGGCTCACACGAAAGAGCGCGTGGCACGAGGCACGCACGACGCAAGGCGCGCACGGGAGAGCGTGCGACGCAAAGCGCACACGACATAAGGCACACACGGAAGAGCGTACGGCACAAAGCACGCACGGCATTGTTCATTGTCCCAACATCATCGAAGGTGTGGGGAACTCATAAACACAAAAAATGCCATAACTTCCTCAAATCAAGTCGAAGTCAAGCGATCTAAAATCCAAAATTGAGTAGAATCGAATTTCCCACAACCTAGAACCATTAGATTTTGGAAGTACCAAAATTTTAGAGATTAAAACCAATAAAACAAGAAAAAACTTAAAACTTAGATCTTCAAAAATATACCCAACAAAACCAAAATTTCCAAGTTCTAAAAATGCTTAGAATCATGCAAGGAAGAAGATAGAACAAATAGAAATGGAGATCCTTCATGTCCTCCATGGAGCAAGTTATACTTGCCTTAGGTTGGTTGGTGGGAGGAGTAATGGAGAAGGAGAGGAGTCAACGAAAATAAATGAGAGGAGAGAGAAGAAGTTGGTATATATACCAAGCCATGCCATATTAAACCAATCCAAACCAAACTAAGCCAAGCCAACATGCCATGAAGAACCAAGGTGAACCAACCAAAACTAAACCAAGCCAAGACTAAGCAAGACAAGTCTAGCTACAGGTCACCTGACAAATGTCAGAAATCCGCACACGTATACCAAGAATACGTATAACGAAAAATTGGAGTGACAGACTTTTAAAACTATTCTCAATGAGAGAAACAGACTGAAGCAGGCCATTTCCAGGTGTATAAGTGTGGGCGAGATACCAATTTATGGTTTGACACATGGATTAGTCATCAGAGCTTGGCGGATATATTGGGGTGGATGGTTTTTAATATGCGGGGGAGGGACGGGCAAGTTTCTCGGTTGATCCGGAATAGAGTCTAGACGCTTGATGATCATCCTATGGGTAGACAATTTTGGAAGGCTATTGGTCGTGTGACTATTGATAAGGAGTTGAACAAAGATATATGGACATGGGAGGCTTCAAGTACGGGGAAGTTTGACTTCAAATCGGCGTATGATCGGTTCAGGAGTCGGGCACAACAAATGACTAACAAAGAATTCATCTGGTTTAGTAAGGTGGCAAATAACATGTGATTATGTATGTACAAAACTCTACTCTGTAGATTACTTACCAAGGATCGCTTGCTGTGATCCCTTCTTGTAATTTTTGTAATAGGGACATGGAGTCAATCCGACATTTACTGTTTAAGTGTCCGGTTACATGGAGGATATGGATGCAACAAGACGAGAAACTCCAATTACGTTCTAGCAGAGCATGTGACGTGAAGGAGATCATTGGGAACATCTTGAGGCATAAGAAGAGAGGAGCTGCTTGGTTCCAAGAAGCGGGAATCAAACTTGCGGCTGCGGTGTGATAGTTTTGGCGGGAGAGAAATCTATGCATTTTTTTAGGTACTGTTTGGAAAGGGTGGAAAATGGAAGGAAAGAAAAAGTTGAGGGAAAAGTGAGAGAAAAATTTTAAATGATGGTGTTTGAAAAGGGGGAGAGAACATGGGGGAGGAAAATTTGAGAGGAAAAAGTAGATGGGTCCCACCAAAAAAATTTTCTCCCAAATGTGGGAGGAAAATGGAGAGAGATGAGAGGAATTTGAGTGAATTTACCCCACAACCCCTCAAAATGTTAATATTAAATCATCATTTGAGAATACCAAGGAGGAAATAGTAATTATACCTATATCCATAAACAAATAAAAAATTGTTTTAAACTTTTCCTTCCCCTACTTTTTGTCCATCCAAATAAAGGAAGGAAAAATTAACTTTACTCTCCTCCATTTTCCTTCCCCTCAAATTTCCCTCTCCCTCCCCACAAATGTTCCCAAACAAAGTGTTAAGGTTGTAGTACGCCATTTATTGGCATTGTAAAGAATATAGAGGTCGAAGTGGGGTTTAAATTACCTTTTTTCATATATATATATATATATATATATATATATGAGTGTGTGTTAATGTTAAATTTAATTTATTGTTACTTTTATTTTTTAATGTTTATCTTAAGGTTAATTTTAATGTTAATTTTCGTATTAATTTTGATTTTAGTTTTAACATTAACGTTATATATATATATGGTAAAATATATATATAAATATATATATAAATATATATATATATATATATATATATATATATGGTAAATGACAAAAAACTCCTCGTTAGATATCCGACTTTTACAAATTGACCTATTAGTCATTTCGCCCCTCCTTAGATTAAAAGTCCGCTCAATAAGGCCCCTCCAGTCAAAATTAAAAAAATTTAATCCCAAAAATGCCCATGCCCCCCTCTTCCTCCCGGTGGCGGCGCCGGCGATCCCCCAGCCCCGCCCGACCCCCCCGCCCTCCTCCCGCCGGCGAGCCCCCAGGCCCGCCCGACCCTCCGCCCTCCCCCCGCCGACCCGGTCGAGGAATAAGGGGAGGGAGGGGTAAAATTGTCATTTGGAAATTTTTTGCAACAAAAAAAAAGTTGAGAATTTAAGAGCATGGGGTCTTTTTTTGCTAAAATGGCCAATCTAGGAAATATTTTTTTGTCATTTACCCATATATATATATATATATATATATATATATATATATATATATATATATATATATATATATATATACTAGTAAATGTACGTGCTTTGCACATTTGATAACGTATAATAAAAATATTATCCAATTATAGTCAAATATTGTTTCTACCTCATGTGGTTAAGGTAGGAGGTTTTCTTCTTGTTTGATTGAGTTTGATTCCCATTTTGAATATATATAACAAATTTAAACTTTTTTTAATATATATATATATATATATATATATATATATATATATATATATATATATATATAAATGGTTGATGATATATATGGCTTAGACGGCTCAATTTTGAGCCGTTTTGAAACCCCTTTATAATAGTAGAAATATATCTTCTCCTAGTTGAACTGGTTAAGTATATATATACATAATAGTTAGTCTGGAATTGTATTGGTTAAGAAAGGGATTAGGTGCTTTGCTTGTGGTATGACAAAGCCAAATGTCTCCATTTGGTAGCAATCTTTCCACAAATGAAGTTTATGTGATGGATTTGGATGCTCGCTATTCCAGGCTCCGAGATTGATACATAAAATTATGATTGCCTTCCTTGTCCAACTTCCCTGAAAACATGACCAAATTCCCTGCTAATCCCAAGGTTCAATGAGATGATTTCTTCTTTCCCGCAAAGGAGAGAATCTGGATTTTCCTCTGATTTGCATCTATCAATACAGACATAATAAGGCCTCGTTTGATTCGCGGAAGTGAGAATTTTTTTTTTTTTTTTTTTTGTTCATTTTTTTTCTTTTGAAAAATTATAATTTTTATCCATTTTTCTTTTCTGTATTTAGAAAGACCAAAAAAATTGGAAGGAAAAAATGAATCCTTAGAATGAAAAAGTGAATCCTTAGACCCTCCAATGGGGGTTTATATCTTCCATGTTTCTATGGAAGAATACATTTTAGAAAAACTTCTCTCAATGGTGATTTCTATCACTATTTCTATCCTAGGTGGTAATGATGTAGGATAGAAACTTTCTAGGAGGGTTTTTACACGTAGAAACTCTCATAAAAATTCTCTTCTCTCATGACAATTATTATTGTGGCCCACACCATTAAATTGGTCCTTTTACTATGTGACACATAGGATAAAAATGGAGAACCATTGGAAAGCATTTTTGTTTGTCTACAATTTCTATGTAGAAACTCTTCCAACTAGGATAGAAATCTCCTTAAAGAAACTCTTCCAACTAGGATAGAAATCTCCTTAAAGTACAATGTCAAGTAGGATAAGAACTCAATTTTAGAAATCACCATTGGAGATGGTCTTAGGCGGGTGAGGGACCACTTTCCTCCAAAGTTTCTTTTACCGTGGAAATCAGTTATCTTTTCCAAATATTTTCTTCGACATCCAAACATGAAAAATGAATAAATTTTCTTTTCTAATGTCATGATTCCGTGAACCAAACGTGGCCTAAATGTTCCGGATTGGTAGCAATTATTCTCTTGAGTTTCAGTCCTTAGTTGATCGCGTCAGCGTATCAGCGGAAAGTTAATATCAAATTATTATCATTTATTTGGTTGCTCCGGAATTGACCTATTGTGTGGATGTAGATGTGTTAGCTGGACCGGACGGCCCGAAACCCGTCCTGAGACCCATGCATGGTCAAAGTACAGGCCATGCCCGGCCCACCACTCATTCGGACCAAGCTGGATTTGCCCCCATAGACCCGAAGCTCCGTTCGGTCACCCTGGCAATTATGATTTTTTTTAAAAAAAAATTTAGTCATTGGCTTGTGGAGATGTATGCACGTGTCGTCCAAACTCTCTCTACTCGGGAGCAGGGCCGGTCCTGACCCAGGACGACCGCTCAGGACCCACGGATCATGAGAGGTCAAAAAAAAATAGTTTAAAGATAAATATGTTAATAATTTTGTATCCAAAAATAGAACAAGTATATACCATGGACCTTTTTAGACACAAAGTTATTGTGGTGGAATGATTAGTACTTTAGACTCCTAAGTAAAGGTCCTAAGTTCAATCCTTGGTTGCAGCTATTTTTTTTAAAAGTTTTTTAAATATTTTTTACATTATGTATGGGGACCTTATTTTGAAAGTTCGTCCTGGACTCCTATGAGCTCAGGACCGGCACTGCTCAGGAGAACTTTGATAATGAGTGTATCAACTGACAGTTAACATCAAATTATATCATTTACTTGGTAATCATATCATTTATTTGGTGCTCTAGGATTGGGTGGATGTAGAGGTGTTTACTCGACTGGGAGACCCGAAATCTGTCTCAAGACCGGTACGGTTAAATCCGGGTTGGGCTGACCAGGGCCCGATCAAAGTATAGGACCGGCCCCGGCCCACCACCCATTCGGGTCAGGTTAAGTTTCCCCCTAAGACCGAAAATCCGGCCCGGTCGTCCTAGCAATTATGATTCTCTTGATTATTTAGTCCTTGGCTTATGGAGATGTGCGTCCTCTGGACTATCTCGTGAAAATTTTGAAATACTCCTTGGTTACATCAGTGTATCAACCAACAGTTAACATCAAATCATATCATTTATTTGGTGCTCCAGAATTGACCCTTTTGGGGGATGTATAGGTGTTAATTGGGCCGGACGCCCGAAATTTGTCATGAGATCTACCTGATGAAATTCGGACTGGGCCGACCCAAACGTAATCAAAGTACATGACTGACCCAGCCCACCACTCATTCGGGTCACGCCTAGGTTTTTCCTCCTAGACCCGAAATCCGATCCAGTCGCCCTAATGATTCTCTTGATTTTTAGTCCTGGGTTTATGGAGATGTATGCAATTCTATACGTGTCGTCTAGATTCTCTCTCCTCGTGGGAACTTTGATGATCCTCCTTAGGTGGTCATGTCAGCGTATCAACCTATGGTTAACATCAAATCATGGCTTATGGAGATATATGAAATTCTATAACGCGTCGTCTAGACTTTTTCTACTCGTGGGAACTATGATGATGTTCCTTAGTTGCGTATCAACGGACTTTGACATCAAATCATATCATTTATTTATTAATCATATTTATTTGGTGCTTCAGGATTGGCCCATTGGGTGGATGTAGAGATGTTAACTAAGCCGGGCAGCCCGAAACCCGTGCTAAGATCGACCCTGTCAAATCCAAGCTGGGTGGCCTAAGCATAGACCTATCAATGGATAGTCGAAAATTCGAATCCGATTCGGTTCCGTATCCGAACTTTCGGATATTTTTCGAAATTTCGGATATCGGATTCGGATATCCGAATATTTTTCGAATATTATCCATTTTCGGATACGAATTCGGATATTAAGGTATTCGAATCCGTTAATATCCGATCCGACTTTAAATTGTAAATTTCGGATATCGAATTCGGATATCCAAAATTTTATATATATTATAGTATAATGTATATATAATCTGAAAATTGCTGAGAAATCCAATTTCGGGGTGGGCTTTTATGAAATGCCCACCCGCTGGATAAGTTTTATGAAATACCCAGAATTAAGTATTTTCACGTTAAATATTCTAAGATTCCCTTTTAGATGCCACCCGCTAGAAACTGCTATTTTTATAATACCGAAACTAACCCTCCGCGCGAATTGGTCATCTATATGTATTTGAATTCAAAAAACTCAGATCTGGATTGTGATTTTCGTCTTCTTCTTCTTCACTGGAAATCTGAATTCCATTGCTCTCATCTTCAGCAGAGATCGCAAAGATCGTTCGTAGTTCGGTGTGCTTTTCTTCAGTCGAACTCAGATCATCGCTCGTCATCATCATCATCATCATCATCTTCATCTTCATCGTGGAGACATTTGAAGTTTTCCGACAAGGAGAGAATATCTTTCTTCTTCTTTTCCATCAGAATTATCATCGTTTTGAAAGAAGAACGAAACTCTTTGTTCATGAAAAAAAACTAAATTACACGGAGAATGCCATTCTCCGTTTTATTTAAAACGGAGAATGCCGTTCTCCGTCTTAATTTAAACGGAGAATGACATTCTCCGTCTTAATTTAAACGGCGAATGGCCATTCTCCGTGCTACATTAAGACGGAGAATGTCATTCTCCGTTTTATTTAACACGGAGAATGACATTCTCCGTTTTATTTAACACGGAGAATGGCATTCTCCGTGTTAGTAACACGGAGAATGGTCATTCTCCTGCGTTTTAACACTAGAATGACTATTCTCCGTGCTACATTAAGACGGAGAATGTCATTCTCCGTGTTAAATAAAACGGAGAATGACATTCTCCGTCTTAATGTAGCACGGAGAATGGCCATTCTCCGTTTAAATTAAGACGGAGAATGTCATTCTCCGTGTTAAATAAAACGGAGAATGACATTCTCCGTCTTAATGTAGCACGGAGAATGGCCATTCTCCGTTTAAATTAAGACGGAGAATGTCATTCTCCGTTTTATTTAACACGGAGAATGACATTCTCCGTTTAAATTAAGACGGAGAATGTCATTCTCCGTTTTATTTAACACGGAGAATGACATTCTCCGTTTTATTTAACACGGAGAATGGCATTCTCCGTGTTTCTAACACGGAGAATGGTCATTCTCTTGCGTTTTAATACTGGAATGACCATTCTCCGTGTAAACTAAGACGGAGAATGACCATTCTCCGTCTAAATTATGACGGAGAATGGCCATTCTCCGTGTAACTTTCAGGACGGAGAATGACATTCTCCGTCTTAATTAAGACGGAGAATGTCATTCTCCGTGTTACTAACACGGAGAATGGTCATTCTCCGTGTAAATTAAGACGGAGAATGCCATTCTCCGTGTTACTAATACGGAGAACGACCACCCTCATGTGAAATTAATATTTTTCGTGTTCTAATACGGAGAATGGCCATTCTCCTGCATTTTATAGTCAGCTGAAACTTTGGAGGGCCATAACTTTTGACTGGGAGGTCGAAACGAGGTCCCGTTTGTCGCAAAATGAGCGTATCGTCGAGGAGACTGAAAGTAACAGTTTCATCGTTAGACGGCCTTCCGAAATTTTAGATTCGCAAAAAAAATGATGTTTGGACCTCCGTTTTAGCATTTTTGTCGTTTGTCCCAGTCTTTCCGAAATTTTTCGACGAGTTTTTGAAGATTTTTGAGGAGAAAACCTAGATTCGAAAGTGAGCAGCGTAAGAAGAAGATGAAGTATCGAAACTTTTTTTTAAGAGCAGTTTCGTGGGTGTTTTCAATAAATTAAAAGGAAGGGCAAAAGGGTTATTTGGAACCCGCTTTGGATAAGTTTCTCTAATTCTGGGCACGCGATGAAAGTTTTTTTAGCGGTGGGTTTTACATAAAAATTTTTTAGTTTTTGGGCATTTCATAAATCTTCCCATATATAATATATATTAATTAATAGAGAAGATTAAAGTATTTTATTCTCAACTAACTTTTACATAAAATAATTATAATATAATATTAATATATATTAATTACAATTTACAACATAAGAAGAAAGGACTCAAATATGTAGAGAAATTGAATTTGGTTTTCGGATATTCGGATAATAACTAAATTTTTAATATTTCGGATATTCGGATACTAGCATTCGAATTTTTTAGCTAATCAGATCGGATATTATCCGATATCCGTTAAACTAGACGGATACGAATTCAGAGTGTCAAAAGAGATATCCGTTCGGATATCGGATCGGATTCGGATATTACAAAAAAAATTCTGATACGGATACGGATATTGTCCTGTTCGTACCGATAAGCATCCGTTGACACCCCTACCTAAGCATGATCAAAATACAGAACATGTCTGAACCACTACTCCTTCTGTCTGGCTAGATTTGCCCACCTAGACCCGAAGCTTGGCCTGATAGTCCTAACAAGTTGGGCTAGATTTTTCCTCCCAGACCAGCAATAGAGCTGTCAAGTGGGTCGGGCTGGCCTGGCACAAATTTTGGTGGGCCGGGCCGGGTCGAAAGAGTGAAAACATAAGTCCAGCCCGGCATGTGGCCCATGACACGGTTGGTTTCGAACCAGGCCGGGTCAGACCGGACCTTGATATATTATATGTAGATAAAATTTTCAAAATTTTGAACCTCTACTCTTTAAAATCTGGACTATATAACATGAATATCAATAACTAACTTACAAGCATGAGGGACACTTCTACAAAGTTGACAAATGATACATTAAGCTAAGTATAAAGAAATGAAAACCAACACAACACTATTGCCAAGTGTTGATATAAAAAGAAATAGAACTATATGATAAAAATGCATTCATATTTCATTTCTTTCATTGTTTGGCTCATCAAACACAAAACATATTCCTATACCACAACTTCCAGGAAGAGGTGTCCGCATTATATACCCATCTTCCTATACACAAATTTTTTCAACACATTTGAAGGCATATAATATAGTGTATAGCTATATCGGCCAGGCCGGACCGCGGGTCGGGCCGAACCACTTTTATGGACTGAGATACAAGGTATGGCACATCCCAATATAATGGACTAGGTCGACCCGGACCTACAATTAACCGAGTCGGATCGACACATGGGTCATTTTTTCAGGCCGAGCTCGTGTCGGGCTAGACTGGGCTAACCGGCAGGCACGATCCAATCAAGGGCCCGTGTCGGGCTAGACTGGGCTAACCGGCAGGCACGATCCAATCAAGGGCCCAGCGAAAGCTCACCCAAAATAAATAAATGTGTTATGGGGAATTGTACCCTGCACAAGTTAAATAAATCACAATCATTAGTCTTTACTATCTAACCACAAATCCTACAATAATTTATTATTATATTTACGTATACCTATAGTATATATATTAATTCTAATGTTCTTATTTTGTAATTGAATGGGCTAGCGGGCCAGGCCGAACCCAGCCCGGAGATTGCTACCCAGGTCCAAGTCCAGACTAGGCTTAGGGCTTTTGTCACCAGCCCGGTACGGCCAAGCCCACTCCTCAAGACGACTTTCCTTGTCGAATATAAACAATTAAAAAGCCGGAAATGATCATTTGCACTTCTATCTTGGATCCCAAGTTTTTTTAACAACGATGAAATCATATACTAAATCTCCAGATTTGAAAACCTTCTCCTCCATGCGAAAATGATAGTGTCATTTAAAATTGATTGTTAGAGCATCTCCAACCCTATTGTGACTTTGAAAAAAAGTTAATGCCACATAGGAATGACAAAATTTTATTCAAAAGTTCATCTCGCAATTGTCAAGTCAATTGTGAAGCTTATGTGGCAAAAATTAAAGAAGACATTGTAAAGTTGATTGTCTTGTTCTAGACAATGCACTTGACAATGTCTTCTCTTCCATGTCATCAATTATGAATAAAAAATATTAGAAAAAAGAAAGAAAATGAGTAGTTGTCTTAAAAGTTGCATTGGAAGTTGGAAAAAATACTTTTTATTGTCTTCTCAATACTTTTGCATTGGAGAGAGTTTTTCTATCTCATTGTCTTTTGAGATATAATTTTGCCACATAAACAAGACATTATCTTGTGGCTCATGCCACATAGGAGCCACCTAAGACTCACAACACTTAACAAGACAATAGGGTTGGAGATGCTCTTAGTAACATATAGTAGTAGTAAGGCAGCAGAGGTGGCGACAGAGCGCACGTGGAGGCATGTATGTGGACCTCCAATAGAGATGGAGCCCATATTTATCTTCATGTCAGAGGCGTAATGGAGACATTATTGATGGAGGTTGAGGTTTCCAACCCGAATCCGACTCGCTTAGCTTCCAGTACACAGAATATTAGCAACATTATCTCACCATTGGGCCAGACCAAGTCAAGTATCAGTAAACCAATAAAAGTGAACCAACAAAAGTTCACCTGTGATTACCTGCACCCCATTCCCTTGAAATTATTTTACTCTTTGATATGAGAAAATCAGGAAGAACAAACAAGCATTGCAGGCAGTTAATAGGTTTGTTTTCCTTCATAAAATCAGGACCAAGAAACAGCTATGCAGGCAGTTAATAGTTTGTTTTCTTCATCTTCTCTTATTCCATTGTTCTGCTACCTTCAACCTGAGGAAAAGAACAGTGAGAAAGCATGTCACTTAAACAAGCACTCCTGGACTTGATATGAGGCACATGAGACGGCTACCTTAGACCCAAAATTTTAGAGTTCACCAATTTTTTTATACTATTCAATGTATGTAAATCCAATTATAAACAAAAGCCAAGCAAACTCATTCTAATCGTTTTAGTCCGCGTAAAAAAATATGATATCTAAACATCATATACTAAAAAGCCAAGAGACAAGTCACTTAGTCAGACTAAAGAACTTTTTTGATTCAGTCGCCGTCAAAATTTAGTCAAACAGTCTGACGCTCTCGATCTCTTCTACCCTTCCATCATTGTCAATCTCCTGTGTCGATTTGTGTGTTTTTTTCGTGGAGGTAATTGAACAACAAAACAAGTTACAATTTTATTCTTGAAACTAGGCATCTAGGACTTCAAAGAACTGAGAGCATTATATATATGTGTGTGTGTGTTAAAAAACGAGTCGGGTGATTTCATATTATAGAACCAACTTATGTTACAACCGTTGGATTTGAGTTGCAAGGCTGAGATTACACATGTATCTTTTAAGTAGGTACTCTCACTTTTTAATCTCAGCCTTGCAATCCAAATCCAATGGTTGTAACATAGGTTGGTTCCATAATATGGAACCACCCGGCTGCTTTTATATATATATATATATATATATATATATATATATATATATATATATGCTTTTGTTTGTTCTGTTTCTTTCGTTCATGCACTGATGTACAATTGATAAAGTTCGTCTCATATCTCAAAATCTAAAGTCCAACACTGTAAACAAGGCAAGCAATCTTCTCCCCGTTCCAAGTTTTGTCAGGAAATGTATCCTTTCATCTTCATATTTAGTTAAAGGCAAGTGACCATCAAGTGATTTTGCTGCTAGGCATTCCAAAAGCAGCAAGTGGTAGATGTTTACTCTTCTGATGAATTTTGACGTAGTTGGTGACAAATTCCCTTCTTGATGATGACTTATGTGTGCAAGGAAGAAAACAGTGACCATCTTTTGTGAACAAATTCTATTCAAAAGAAGAGATTGCTTTCAAACTTTACCTGTCCCGAATTCCGCCCAAGGAGGAGTTGCTTAGCTAAAACAGAGGATGGTCGGAAAATCTTAAGGAATCCATCTGCCAGATATCAGGCAGTGCCAATGTAAAGAATATAACATACTGCAGCATGGGTGTGCCCTCACCTGCAAAATATCCAAGTACAAATTAGTTTCCTGCAAGTCTAGAAGGGATTGTTACATCCAAAAAACATTCAAGAACTAAGAAATTTCTCAGCAAACTCATCACATAGGTTAGGAAAAGCAGTGAGACGTCTAGTAAATAAAAGTGTCTAAGCCTTCTCTAAACTACCAGTAGGGACTCCTTTCCTCGAGAAAGATCACTTGGTACAGGAACTTTGCCATCGTTACATAATAATTGATAAATCTCCCTGATAGCATGTAACTTAATGTGATATTCAAATAATGATCGCCGTGAACTCAGAGGAAATATGAAATCATGCTTATCGAACAAACAAGTCAACTATATAATCCACCTATTTCCAAAAAACTTATTGGAAATAATGCACTTACTTGACAAAATGATACAAGTCAAATCCAGGTTCTTCTGAACTCGCAAATAATCAAAATATGCTAATATTCATTAGGATAGGATAGGATACAAAAGGAAAGGAAAGTAAGAAGTAGTACCAGATAACCACATGCATAGTATTCTCAAAATTTATAGGTGAAGATACAAGTAAAGAGAATTGAAATAACATCCAAGTATTTTATAACCAACAAGATTTCAAGTTTTTTTAACCTCTCATCTCTATATTCGTATAAACAAAGAAAATACAATCTAAGGAACAAGCCCAACGTTTTTGTAACTGACTCAAAGTTGATTAAAATAATTCCACGACATTACAATGGGTTCCCACCGATCAAAACTGGAATTTCCCTGTAATAGACAAGAAGGAATCTCCATCTGTGTCAAAAAATGTTACAAGAATTTCACTATATTAACACACATCCGTCTCTTCCATTTCGTAAGTTCGTTCTGAGACCTTGTTGCAAATAATTGAAGCATCAAAAGAAGCTTATAGAATTGTTAAAGATATGGCAGCAGACCGCAACTGGACACCATCCTCTTCCCATTTAGACTGTGGAGCAGTTGCTCCAGCAATGTATGCCTGGCATAGACAGAAGCAAGCAAAAGATTTAATAGCAGTTCTGATACTACAATCAGCAAAACAAAATCAGATTAACGTATCTGCATCATAAACATATGCCAAAATACACCTGTACAAGGAAGCCTTCCATTAGAGTACATAACTATGTACAAATTTATGAATCTTGAAATGTTCTCTCAAGTTTGTCAAATATATCCAACATCATTTAAATAGCGTTTGAATAGGTGAAAGAACCTTAGAGATTGGACTCCAATGACCAAAATGTAAGAGAAATTTATGTGATAAAAAATAATGAGTTCCATTGTCTCGTGGCTCCCACTAATGCAAAGGTCTGAGGCAGGTCAACAAACTTGCTATATTTTATGGGCAGCTGTTTCCACGAATTTACCTGCATCCTCCAGGATGCAAGCACCAAGCTCTCTACCCAAGGAAGCACGGACACTCCAAAGATGTGAGTGTGACATGTCGGACACTACTGGACACAACCAGACACTCCAAACTACACTAGGATACACCAAAATAGGTGCCATGTCCGTGTCACTGTGTGCTTACTGTGTTATGTTGTGTCGTGTCGTAGCCATGTACGTGCAACATAGCTCTATTGTCATGCAAAGTGACGCCTCCCCCCTAAGTATGTGATTGCCAAAGGCCAGCCCCAACATTTGTGATATATTGTTTGTTATTTTTGTTGTCTACTGTGATTGCGAATATTGTAAATTTTAATTAGCATTTGGGGAAAAAAAGTCCCTTACTCCCAGCAAAAATTGTTCTGCATCCACCCTCACAAGGTCAGGTCCTCACAGTAATCCACCACGGAACTAGCCACTTACTGGTTACAACAATTATCTATACATCTATGGTTCCACCAATCCTTTAATTATATGTGCAACTATCACCTTGGCCGCTCCTCTATTACACCATTCTTATCCCTATAATATTTCATACCAGTTTTCATCTGCATTCAAGTGTTGTCACCCATCATTTCATTACCTTTTGATTCACCTTCATTCTAAAATAAATGTCAAAAATGCCACTGCAGCACCATTTATCCCATATCTTATTTCTATGACCACCACTGCCGATCAAACACCCTAATGACTATAGATGTCATTAGATGTGACTTCAACACTTGACCCCACTGTCCTCATCAGAGGAATAATGAAACCTACTTATTCATTGACCATTATTATTAATGGAACTTATCAACATTTTCTTATCATTTTGCATCATGCAATAATGGAACTTATCAACATTTTCTTATCAATTTGCATCATGCAAAAAAGAAACTACTAAATATAACAAATCATAGATATAAGATCATAAGAGGCAGCAATAATAAAGGTTGAAGACAAATTTAACAAAAGTTAGAAATCATTTAATTAACAAAAGGTAGTAGGATAATTTTATCACCTGTTAACAAACGACAATATGCATATATTTATTAAAACACACAACAGGGGGCAATATTTCCAAAACATACAAACTCACCAGTAATGATGTTGGCACCTTACAAAATGTTGACCTTAAATATGGCTTTAAGTTATATTTGGGGTTTCAAAAAAAGATCTTGACAAACTCAGACCAAATTTGTAGTAAATAATGTTACAACTTACAGGGGACACAGTCATCATTATTTATGTAGATACGTAAAGGTAATGAAGATGTAGATAAAACTTGAGTCGAGCATCCAAACAAGTAGACAAGAATATCCACATACCTTTCCGCTGTTAACAGCAGCAACTAAAGCAACACGTTGTCCATCTCCTCCAAACTCATAGAAATAATAAGTCCTGCCATCCATCAGCCAAATTCAGTGATTATATATTTTTTTTCTAAATCATGACTTTTGCAGTGCAGAAACCTATGAGTTCAATGTATATGTTATTTGTTGATGATATTATACTAGTTGATGAAATTAGAGAAGGGTTTACTTGTTACACTTTAAAATAGAACTATGGAGATAGAATTCATGGGCGGCCCTGGGCCCAGGGCATGCAGGGTGATAGCCCAAGGCCCAAAGACTAAAGGGGCACGACTCTTCTTCTATTGCTTGGTTCCCCAAGCTTCTGGCTGACCCAAGCCTTTTATATATTTTCTTATACTTGTTACATTCACTTCTAACCCTTTATTCCTCATGTCCTATCTCTGTCTTACATAAGCTTTGCTCATCTGCTATTATTAAAAAAAAGGGTTTCTGCACGACTCTTCTTCTTCTCCAATCTCTAGTTCTCCACTTCTCCAGACAAGCAATTATGAAGAGGATTAGAGCCAGAGGAACCGATTCATCTCTCTCCGAAAAATCAAAACCCACAAAAGTTTTCTCTTTTTATTGTCTCTCATCTTTTTCTCCTCCAAAATTCAAACTTCTTTCCTACTTGTTTGTTCTTTAATTCACGGAAGTCAGATAGTAGAGAAAGTTTTGGATTTTGTTCCGGAGTCGGTAATCGAAGTCGACACTTGCAGTAGCGACTTGGAGTCGGACGATTCGGCAAGGAATTTCACAATCAATTCACAAATTCTCTTGAAAGATGTAATATGTTTCGATAATTAGATTGTCTATTATTGTATTTCTTTTGCTTAATTTATTTGTCTGTATCAACAATGTATCAATCAGTTGTACAAACTAGGATGATTTTGTTGTTATTTTGATGTCTGCCAACTGTTTTTTTGTATTGTTAGTGTCAAACTCTTCTTCCCATCAAACTCCAATCCTTATCCCATCCCAGTCTCTGCTTCTGTACCCCTCTACAACTTCTCTAAAGAAACTCTAACACTAACTCTCTATGAAGCCTAAATCCTAACCCTATCCGCCACCCATAGATCCAATACTCTAAACCCTATATATGGAAACTGCCTTCACCTCTCCTCCTAATCCATATTGTAACAACTTGAAATCGATTTCAATATTTTTCTATGATTTATCGGAATTTTTTTTAATTTATAAATATTTACTTTATTGTAGTCGGGGTTTGGTTTAAATATTAGCCATGATTTATTTAGTCATAAATGGTTAAATTCATAAATTGGGCTAGAACCCATGGATTTAGTCATGAACCATAGCACATGGCTTAGTAACTAACTAATTTAGTTACTTCTAATTAATGGATTAATTAGTAACTAATTATTGGTTAGTGGTCCATGACAAGCTAAGCCATGTACAGTCCTAGAATATTCCACACCCTACCCAAATTTCTTTATTGTCCTTTTAATTTGTTTACATATTACATTTGTGCCACATGGCCCAAACTTGACCTCCAAGCACCTCAACCCTATATAATGGGACATTTTCCCATTATTCGTACACACAAAATTCTTATACAAATTCATTTTCTCTCCCTGGCCAACTGGTCGACCACCCAGTGGTTCCGCCTAGCCTGTCCGACCGTCTACCTCCACTCCTCTGCCCATGCCACCAGAACCCACCCAGTGACCTCCACTTGATCGAGCACCACCCAGCCATCCCCGATCACCACCGCTGCCATCATCACCAACACCATCACCTGCTTCCCCTGCCCCACGTCGGAGCAACCGCCGACCGGCCCCCATCCTCTCCTCCCTGACGCCCCGACCCAAACCCCAACACTACTACCCATCGAACCCCAATTCCCCAGTCGAGCTCTCAGCCCCGGCCTCCTCCCTGACCCCGCTGCTATCATCGGCGCCACCTTGTCTCTACCTCACCCCACCGCCTCTACTCCTTCGGCCTCCACGAGCAAACCACCACCAGACTCATCATCACCACCACCCACACATCACCTCCACAACCAATTGCCACTACCACCATAGCTCTGCCACCACAGTGACTAAGACCGCCGCCACTACCCTAACCTTTCACCACCATGACCCCCAGCTCCGCCTCCAGCGAGCACACGCCGTCTTGAACCTACCGTGCGCCACCGCTGAGCTCCGCCTCGACTCCGGTATGCACCCGTTCCATTACCCATGTCAACACCATCTGATCGTCGCCGTGCCCCTCGTTTCCGGCTAGATCTGTCGAATTCCCTCCAGATCCGCCTGGCTGCCGCCACTGTCCCACCTCGACCAATCAGTGTGCTGGAGGCGGCACAGATCTAGGATAGCCGAGGTGGGACAATGGCGGCGACCAGGCCGATATGGAGGGGATCTGGCCGAAAACGAGGGACGCGACGGCGGTCGGATGGTGTTGACAGGGGTGATGGAACGGATCCACGCCAGAGTCGAGACGGAGCTCAACGGTGGCGAATGGGAGGTTCGAGACGGCGTGGGCCCGCCGGAGGCGGAGCTGGGGGCCGAAGTGGTGAAAGGCTGGGGTAGTGGCGACAATCTTGGTCACGGTGGTGGCAGAGTCATGATGGTGGTGGCAATTGGTTGTAGTGTGGAGGTGATGTGTGGGTGGTGGTGATGATGAGTCTGGTGGTGGTGGTGGTGGTGGTGGTGGGTTGTGGGCTTGGTGATAGCAGTAGTGGTTTGCTCGTGAAGGCCGGAGGAGTAGAGGCGGTGGGGTGAGGTAGAGACAGGACGACGCCGATGATGGCAGCGAGGTCAAGGAGGAGGCCGGGGCCGAGAGCTCGGCTAGAGAATTGAGGTTCGATGGGAGGTGGTGCTGGTGTTGGGGTTTGGGTCAAGGAGGAGAGGATGGGGGCCTGTAGACGGTTGCTCCGACGAGGGGCAGGTGAAAGCAGGGTGATGGTGGTTGTGGATGCTGGTGTTGGTGATGCTAGCAGCGGTGGTGATCGTAGATGGCTGGGTGGTGGTCGAGTCAAGTGGAGGTCAGTGGGTGGCAGAGGGGAGATTGGTTCTAGTGGCGTGGACAGAGGAGTGGAGGAAGATGGCCGGAGGACGGCCGGACAGGCTAGGCGGAGCTACTGTGTGGTCCGCCAGTTGGGCAGGAAGAGTGAATTTATGTAATTATTGTGTAATAATTTTGTGTGTAGGAATAATAAAAAATTATCCCATTATATAGGGTTGGGGTGCTTGGAGGCCAAGCTTGGGCCATGTGGCACAAATATAATATGTAAACAAATTAAAGGACAATAAAGAAATTTGGGAGGGATGTGGAATCTTCTAGGACTGTCCATGGCTTAGCATGCCATAAACCACTAACCAATAATTAGTTACTAATTAATCCATTAATTAAAACTAATTAAATTAGTTAGTTACTAAGCCATGTGCTATGGTTCATGACTAAATTCATGGGCTCTAGCCCAATTTATGAATTTAACCATTCTATGACTAAATAAATCATGGCTAATATTTAAACCAAACCCTGACTAAAATAAAAATATTTTATAAATTTAAAAAAAATCCAAAAAATTTCGATAAATTATAGAAAATATTGAAATCGATTTCAAGGGGTTACACATATCCAAAACAAAAGGCTAAAAAGAGAACCCTAGATCATAACCGTTCCCCATTTTTCCCAAAACCGGTAGGGGACGATAATGGGAAAAAAACAGAGGTCGACGAGGGCTTAGACGGATAAATCCAAAGGAAATTGCTATATAGTTAATTGAAAAAGGAAAGATGCATATGGATCTAACGTTGATTCTGTTAGCCCAATGATTGTATCATATTTTTGAATATGGCTAATTGATTAAATTTAACATAATAATGTCACTAATATTCATGTAATCACTATCATATTGCTACTTAAACTTAGCATTGTCCTAAATGTTCACTATATCATATTGTTATGCTTGTATTATATTGCATCATATTGTTTTGTCTGCCTAACATGTACTTGTAGACAAGCAGCAAGCATGATCAAATCAGGACATGTGATGAAGAATTAGTGATGGACCAAAGATGGCGTTATACAAGAAGATTTCTTTGAACCGTCTAACGACCTATCCGGGACCTTGCACTCGGGGGTTCCGTTGTCCGGTCAGCGGATAGGGGTCGAGGGAACAGCGCCCCCTTGGAGGTTCGGGGGCGAAGCCCACGAAAGGTATTCAAATTTCTATATCTATTTATCTTTGGACAACTGCAGTCAAAGAAAAAAGCATCTTAAAGTCTGCTCAAATGTCAAAAGAAATACGTCATCAAAGTGCTCGTGTCCTTACATTTTATTCTATATTTTATTTTTCTTTTATAGGACAAAATGTGCATTGAGTCGTGCTGGCACTTGGTTGGCTTTCTGTACCCCACTACCAAAAGCCTACCTATTAGTTCAGTCCACAAATCAAAAAACCAGCCCATTCAAAGAGAGCCCAAAAACAAACTTCAAACCCAAAACATTTTGAATACCATATAACCAAACTTGGTGCGAGTTCGCCCCGAACTCGGTCATCCTGAATTCCCTCCTGGTCAGAATGACTACCTATTATTTTGGCTCACAAACGTTCAAAAATTTGAACGTTACCTAACCGAGTTCTGCCCGAACTCTAGTTCTAAAACTCTTATAAATAGAGAAGAAAAACTCCATTCATTTTAACCCACTCATTCTTTCTTCTTCTATCTATTCAAGAGTTTCTACCTTAACTTTAACCTTTCTATCTACCAAGTTTACAACCCACAACAAACTATATGCCAGTGCGTTCTTGATTTAGAAGTTGGATCGAGTTATAAAAAGCTTGGATTTCAAAGTGTTGTCTCTACACTTGTTGTTGTGAAGTCGCGAGTCCTTCGTATAAAAGCTCGTGGTTAAAGTCGTCGTACCCTTTGGATAAAAGCACGAGGTTGTAAGAAGTCGACGTGCCCTTCAGATTAAAGCACGTGGTGTAACTGCTATTTCAAACAGTGGATTAATATCGAGCAAGAGTTCTCGAGACTGGACTAGTCCTTTCAGAGGAAAACCAGTATAAACTTCGGTGTGTGCGTTTGCTTTTCTCTACTCATTTACTTTACGCATTTACTTATATATTGTCTGCTCCATATTTGTTTGATTACTGTCATAAATATTTTTAGTGGTGATTATTATTCCGCTAAACACACGCACTCTATTCAATCCCCTCTAGAGGTGCTCAACGGTCCTACATATTCCACAAAGGCTAACTTTGCAAGAATTGATAAACATAGGAATGTTTATTATTGAACCAATTCGTCTATCAAATAAAGTAAAAAAAAAATAATCAAAGAAAAGTCGTCGATTCAAGTCAAGGTTTCTTAGGACCCTATTCAATTCAAATAAAAAAATAGACGCGAAAGATATCGTAGCAATCTTGTTTCATTGGGGATTCCCCAAAATAAATCGTCGAATCTTCCTTCGCTTATTTCTAAAATAACTTTAAAATATGGGGATTGAACTCGTGCATGGTGAATTCATAATCCACTGTCTTGATCCACTTGGCTACATTCGTTCCAGGGGTCACGGACTGACCATAAATCTTGTTCAATAAACGGAACGCATTAGCTGTCCGCTCTTCAGTTGGACATTTACACCAAATGATGCAGTCAATACACCCAAAACTACATCTGTAACCCAAGTTAATTTGTGGGACGAGTCACCTGCTGCTCTACGACAATGCCTCTCCGTCTCTGGTGATCCATAGTTCTCTCTCTCTCTCTCTTAACCCACAAGTTCAGCTATATTCTGCAACTCCTTACTCAAGTCTCCATTGACAGACCTCTCCATCTCTCACTTCTCCCTGTTGCTTCGGGATCAAGGAGAAGAAGCAAGTATCTCTCTCTCTATCTTAAGATCTGAAACGAGGGAGATTGAGCCCCCTTTCTCTCCTCGAAAGCTTTAAAAGTTGTAGCTTCCATTCTTGCATGCATGGCAGCCACAGGCCATACATTTCTATAAGAAGCCCACTCGTCAGCTCTATATCTCTTATAACAACTCTGGCCTGTCTGGCCCATCTGTCAACTTTAGTCATAAGCTATTCAAGTAATCCTGGCTTGCTTGTCTACGTCATGACAACAATTAATCTCAGCATGGCCTATTAGTCAGCAATGTATTCGCTATTCAACTATTCGGGACTATCGTGTTACGAAGGGCGCAACTCACTCACTCTCTCTCTCTCCCTCTAGAATGGTCGCAACTCAGTCTCTCACGCCAAGACGTCTGCTATCTTTCTCTCTATTGTTTCTATAGTTTCTCACCAAAGTAAGCTTGATTGTCATCTAAGCTCCAGCTTGCGGGTGAGTTTAGAAGAATATGGGTATCTTTCTCTTACTATATCATTACAGTGATGCCACCAGACATCACATAAGCTAGCTACTATGTAATTGTCTATTTTTGTTCTCACCACTTTTTTTTATCTCGTATGTATTGCATGGTTTAGCGCCCTAGTGAACTTGTTCCAATATTTCCCAAATGCAGATCTTTCCATAGCCCTTTACAAAGTTGAATGGAAGAAAATGATCAACAGACCCCCAAAAATTGGGATAAAGGCTTTGTTGTTGTAGGAAGTAGAAACCTATAAGTGGTATATAGACAAAAAAGGGCAGATGGAGAAAGAAACCAAATATATATAGGAAATTAGGCAAAGCCATGTCGCAGGACCAGTACAAGAAACTGACTACTAGAATTTGCAGCATATTGTAAAACATGACTTTCTCCACCAAAATTGAACTTTTACGATATAAGATAAAAATATCTCTATTTAGTTACTTATTAAAACAAAGATAGTAATGTAAACACTTTCCAGAGTAACAAACAAAAAAACATAGGAGCCCTGAAATCTTATTTGTTGTGCTTGTGAATTCTTGTACTATCTTATCCAATGATCTAAGACATTAATCTACATTTACTCTTTAAATACAGAATTACCTGACATTTTCATCATCCTTAATTTTAAATGTACGTGCAGAGTACAAGTTTGCACCAGCTGAGGAAAGAGAAAACAATATATGAGAATAGCAGAGAAAGGAAAAACAGTAACTCATGAAAAAGAATATAGTTAACAAGTAAATACAGCCTCCTCATTCCTGCAGTTTTTGTATATCCAATTCTTTGTTCATATCCAAATCTCTTTCCATAAAAACACTTGGCACTATACATGACTAGTTATATCCCCTCTCTTAATATTGTTTTGTTTCTCTCAATTCTGAGTCTTTCCTATATGTCACCAGGGGCTGGATCAAACGGTGGGAGTTGGTGAGGAATAACAGGGAGGTCCTGGGTTCGATCCCAGGCCTCAGAAGGAGAAAAAAAAATCTTTCCTATATAACTATTTCAATAGACAAGGTAAAATATATGACTCCCCAAAGTATGAGGTCAAGTGCTTTGTTTTTGACTTGCTTCCCAGTCACATAAAGTTCTCACTAAGGAGTAGGGAGGCACAAGATGCATGAGACCATACCCCCATTTTATGAAGAAGCTATTAGGTGCTTCGTTGACATATTGCCACCAGAATAGATTACCACAACCTTGAAAGCGATTGATGAAGCTATGCGCCAACATTGCTTAATGTGCTTTGTGATAGATGACGTCCAAACAGGGACGAATTAACTGTTCTTATCAAACTATCCCAGACAAATGACCATAATAATAATCATCTTTTTTGTAATGAAATACATTTTATATTATAATTGTTCATGCTTTATAATAAATACGATGATGGGAAGGTACGGGCCTCAAGTCACTAGCCGGTGACATATCCCTTTCAAAATGGTTACTGATGATGTGTAAAACAATGCTCAAGTCTAGCGAGTATATCTGGTTCAAAACAAAAAACTAATATAACAAAATAAGAAAGATGTCACTTGTACTGGCTAAGCAATAATGGTAAGACAGTAGACTTTCTGTTTAGATGTTTACCTGGAACAAATATCTTAGCTGCTGCTTTGAGAGATCCTAAATCTGTAATGTCTTTGGCCTGCCGAATGCAAATTGACATCAATATTATAGATGTGTTAAGATACGGACTATATTTATCATACAGAACATAAGAAAGTTCCATACTTCTCTACATAGATGTGGTTCTTGCTAATGTTTATGCATCATGCACCTCTAAGGTTCAAATGAAACTTGCCAGCGAAAAGGCTACATGATGAAACCCAACTTAATAGGTCAAGTATTAGAACAAATAACATGAAAAGGGTATAGTATGTCTCTAAAGACTACAAACAGCAAAATTGCTTTAGATGTTTGTGTGGGAGCTCTACATGCCAGATAAATTTAGTGATGCAGGGCCTTATTAACAAAGCTCTATCATTTTTCCTTGATAAGTTTAGGGTGAGTTATTTTATATCCATCTTTTGCCCAACAAGCCAGCCTTTTCTGTACACTTCTTACTTCAAGTTGCAAATATAATAGGCAAAGAAAGGTGAAGACATGAAAATTAAACATGGGTTGACAGCAGATTTCTACAGTCTACTCAAGGGGACATGAGTAGCACGGTTCAAAGTCCAGGGCACTAGTTCTTCCAATGGACATTCTTGATGAGGACAAACCTCTGTGGAGACAGAAATCGAGTCATTCTGCTTATATCAATTGCAAGTTATCCGTTTGACTGTCAAATACTTTGCAGGGAAAGAGGCTAAAAATATATAGTTATATGGATTACAAGTTTTACACCTAGGACAAAGTCAACTAGGTATTTTATTATGGATAAAAGGTTGGACCCCACCCCCACAATGTGATAAAGAAAAAAACAAATACCCTCCTCGTCTTGAGCAAAGTTTTTAGTTCGCGGAAAACGGAAAATTTTGATTGTTTTGTACGTACATGCATTTTTGGAGATAGGGTAAAAATCCAAATTGAATGGAGTTTTAACCATAGTTTGCAATATTGGCCGATACCGATCCGATACGGCCGATACCAATCCAATATGGCCGATATCGATACGGTTTGACATGTCCCAATCCGATACCGACCAATACCGATACGGACCGATATCGACAATGGGGGTATCTTTTCTAGTCAATTCGGTAAAGAAAATTAATCGAAAAAGATAAATCAACAAGTATGTAAAAGCATAGTAAGGTTGTAAAAGCATGTAAAGAAGAAAACTTATCTATCACAGGTAAGTCAATTGGCAAGGGTGACTATTATTTCATTCAATTTTAAAACTACTAAGAAACAACACATGAAATACTTAAAATTATGCCTAAATGTATAAAATATTTTTTTTCCAAAATTTTAATATTATTAATAATTATTTGCTTCCCGATATCAAAAAATCCGATACTTCGATCCGAAACTGCAAATATTGCCGATGCCGTCGATCCCGATACTCATAGGAAGGGTTCAATACCGATTCCGATACCGCGAACCTTGGTTCTAATAACTCCATTTTGGGGGGTAGTTTTGTAGTTAGCATTGGAGTTACCCAAATTCCAAAATGCTCCCAGACCCCAGTTTTCTGTTGAGCACAAAGGAGGAGGGTATTTGCTTATGCACACGTACTATCTGAAGAATAAAGGTATAAAATATTAAATTCAGATATATATACATAAGGCATGTAGAATGTTTCTTTTTAAGTTTATCATAGAAAGAGAAGAAAATTGTTTAAGAGTGGAGCAACAATCTTCAGAGGAAAAGATAAAGGTTGCATCAGTGTTAAACTTAATATTGCTCCTAACTTCCTACTCAGAACATCATGGAAGATTGACTGTAAGCACATAATGCATTACGGACGACTTTTGGTTTATGGTAACTTGCTGCCTGCAACTTCCACATAATTCTGATAAAAAACACCTTGCTTGTTTCGATTAACATATACCTGACTTGAACCGATAATACAATAAATATGCAGACATACAATGCTAAATACAATATTTTGCCATCAAATTTACTGGTCAAATGCCAATGAATATGGATATATATGTATAAGGCAGATTAAATATGGGTATATGTGTGCAAGGCAAAGTCAACACGAACAGTTGCCATCATTTGGAATTTGGAATTTTATTTTTCCATGTTAACAAGATTGTAAGCAATTCTGACTAGTATTGTTAATAAAAAGATACTTGGCTAACTAGTTGGTAGCCCATGAAAAATGGGTATTAAAAACTCATTATTACTCCACGAACCTCTAGAAAAGTGATTTTGAGCTGATTGGTTGGTCGGACCACCACACTCAGAACTGCTGATCTACATAACAACAAAAATGACAATAATAAAAAATATATATAAAAAAAGAGATGTCTACAAATAATAAACTCTTCGCCAAAAATTTGTTGTTGTCGTCGTCGTCTTGTAAATGATCAACTGTTCTTCAACGTGACCGTTCATAGGCTAGTAACCAACCTACGTCTATCTAACCAACTATACATGAACTTCTAAGAATCTGATCTTTGTTTCTCTTTTAAGAAAAAAAAACTCAGTGTATTTAATAGAGGCCTTAGATAATGCACCAATTTGTAAATGGCCCTGAAATGTGTATATACAGGACAGTTGTAGCCCAGAATACCAAAAAAAGATGGAACTTGCTAATAATAACACCTATAAAGGGCTAGCATGTTGAGACAAAATACTATGAACTTTATAAAATAATTTATTTTATGAAACAAAGAAACTACATATTGCAACTATTTGCAGCAGTCTGAAGTGAGTGCATATATATCAATTATCAAGGTGAGCATCCTGTCAAATCATGTATTACTCCAGAAATGAGGACGTTATTGGGTAAATCTGTTCAGAATCGGTCATATCTGTAAAGAACTTACAAAGATGATGAGGGTTAAATTGGATGGGGGAGGAACATGAAATGTATGGGATATTAAACCGTAAGAATGAAATATATGAAAAAGAATGTGATGTAAAGAAGGCTCATAGCTGGATGGAGGTGTATTGACAAACATAAAATCAAGTAAGCTTTACTAGTGAGTCATAGTGACCCAAGACCCGCTTAAACTACCAGCCCACTAGATCTCTCATATTTCGTCCTATATGTATATAAAGACAACACACTTTAAGGATTAAAACTAAGAGTCTAAAGTCCTTCATCATAGTCATCAAATGGATTTTAGTCAAAATATATGTAGTTAAAGTTTGAAATAAAGAAATTTTTGATTTTTTAAACAAAAGCACCAAATTTGTATTTAAAAAGGCAAGGTCATATCCAATGAGCTGGACTAGAAAAGTACCCATAAAGTACCATAGAAGTACCCAGACCAAACACATACCTGGTAAGGGTACGCCTTAAACGGAGTACCCGTGCTTCATTGCTTATAAATTTGAGTCAAAGTAGGAAAGTAGGAATCGTAAGAGTAGAGTAATTATAATCCTGGATCGCAAAAAGAACCTGAAAACCTCAAAGTCCAAAGAAAACTGGCTGGTTTCAATCAAACTTGATTCAAGAAAACTTACGATGTCTGCAGCCACAAGTAATGTGTTCTAACTTCTAAGCCACCTTTCATTAGCCATAACTGTTTCGGTTGTTCCAGTTGTCCCTATGTCCGCTTATGTGTATACCTGACTTTGTCCCCATGTTTTGATCAGTAAATGGGATGAAACATATGAAATACTAACAAACAAAAGGATTCACTACAAACCTACTATCCAGAAATTTTGAATCATTTTAAAACGTTATCAGTCTAGTACATGGATTGAAGGCCTCCCAGGTTGGCTTTGAAGCTTTGGGTTACCCTTATCTATAGACTCCAAGGTCTTCAAACTTTGTAAAGCATCCTGCATTATGGTCCCTCCAACTTGGATGAACTCAGCTTTACAAACTTAGATTAGATGGCGAGGAATGCGTCATGTTCTGTCACCAGGCTCTTCCTAAGCTTCCTGCTTTTCCTTTTACGTGACACTGACAGGCTGTCTATTTCAAAGGATACACAGCTAACTTGTCATGCTTCAACTGCTGCATGGATAGTAATGGTGGACTGGTAGTTGTTTCTTAATCTTCACCTTCTGGTTACCCAGATCTAGGTTTGCTCCAATGATACTCAATACTCACCCTCCCTTGAATCTTCAAGTTTCATCAATCATTTCACTGCTATTGGTACTATTGGTAGAAAACAAAATCCTTCTTTCCTTTGATAATGAGGTAAGGTAGGGCTAGAAACTCTTATACATTCAGCTAAGCCGAACTCTAAAGTCTAAACCCAGCTTTCCTTGAGCTAGATCTGCTCTGGCTTATGAGGAAAACATAAAATATAGAGACGAGAGAAATACAAGAGCAAAGGAAAACATGTTTTACTACAAATTATTCTGCCTAAAATACCCTAAAGATGATATGCATATCTATTCTAAACTAAACCAATAGTAGCTGGTTTGTTGAACCAGTCGGCCAGTTCACTTGGCCAAGGGGACAAGTGGATAGATGTTATGTCCCGGTTCCGTAGAACCAAAAGTCGTCGCTGAGCGTGATATCGTACAAGTCTAAATTATACTTGAGACGAGAACAAAAAAGGGTCGATAGAACATCTCAGAATCAAAGTCAGTGCAACGGAAATAAGCAACAAGATTGATAGACACAAAATAAACGAAAAACAATTATCTTTATTTATAATTTATAGCGGAAACAAGCAAAAAAGTTGATGGACACAAGGTATATGAAAAACGATTCACTTTATTGATAATTTGCAGCGGAATTACAACAGCTCTTAGGCCAAAAGAACAATTCGATTCCAACACATGATCTTATTAATATGAATGATGCCACAAGATTTACGACTCGTGAAACTAATACAATCAACATTGTTTCATACATTATGTCATTTATAAACAAAACATAACATCTTCCAGCCGAACACCTTGAAGGATCCTACCGAGCTCCAACATCTAAGATTGTCCAAGCGACTACCCGTACCTATGGAGGAAAGGGTTAGCACATTAGGGAATGCAATGAGTGGCCTTAACCAAACCTCACCTAAACCAATATGGTAATCACGTAAGAGCATGCAATATTATTAAGTGATCTTTCTAATCTTGCATTAGAATCAATTAACAATTCATAGGCATGTATATAAAAACATAAATGTGTCGCTTGCATAGTGTATCTTACCCAAGGCCACTTTCCTTCCGTTCAACCAAGTTACTAACATTCATCATATATAAATGTGTCCCTGCATCAATGTTTAGACTTCATAAAATATAAATGTCGTAAGTTCGTCCCTGCAACGAACTTGTTAAGCCTGCAAGCAGATAACATTAGCATACAACTTAACTATATGAAGGTCACTGACGAGCACGTCATCTTGGACTATTTCCTGGTAAGACGACGATCATTCACGTACAAATAGGGAGACCCACTAAAGGTCCGAAATTATTCGTATTATGACGTGTCCTTCCAGTCCGGGTAGCTATTCCCACTAAAGGTTCCGCACGAACCACATAATTTCTTTCTAGGCCGAATCGATTCCGGTGCCCCAAATCCCGTTCGGAAAAATCCAAACCATGTACACAAGTTGTCCATGACCATGCAATATGCGTGAACAGTTTAACTATAAAACATATGCATGATACAAAAGCTTAAATAAAGCAATATAAATATCTACTCAGCGTTATTCTGATTGACGACCCATCGGTCCCAAACAATTCCAAACCACATTCGACCGTTCCGTGGCACCAAACCACATCATACCATTCCATAGCACCAATACAATTTTGTGGTACCAAACCACATCCGGCCATTTCGTGATACCAAACAACATCTGACCATTCCATTTCTCTGCAACAACAGTACAATATTCCATAAGATAACATAACAACAACACTTATTCCAGATGCTAACATAACAAAAGTACACATGTCTATAACAGCAGTTCAATATTCTATATTTATATTATCAAGTTAACATCAATGATATTACTCTCTTTTATCTTGGTTCTTTTTACATAGCATTAACAAATCTCATGACATATAGAAACAAATACAAACAACAGTTCTTTTTATTAAGTGTAAAGGTAAATAAGAGAAAGGTCAAACCACCTACCATAATGAATAGCCTATCTACCTCGACCAAGCAGATACCGAATGATTCCTCAAAGAGACGATTTAATGTGATGCACGATCTTCTTAACTGGTATAATCATACAAACGAGCTCTGCTCCATAAACCATCCAATCCGGCCAAATTAAGCAAGTCTGCATCACCACTTAAATCATGTGATTTCTCGCACAACTCAATCCAACCAGCCTATTCAAACCAAGAAGTCAACACAATACTGCCGCTTGACACAGAGCATTTTACAGGTCACATAAATCTCTTTCTCTGCATTAATCTAAACCTAACCAGGCCCTTTGAGCCAACAAACTAGAACAATGCACCGCGCGAAGCAGGACATTATATAATACACCACTCCGAAAAAGTTTCATCTTCGAAACTTAAAGAATATACTCCATCTGCATCAACTAATCAATAAAGAAACTCCTTACTCAATCTCCAGTTCAAACTTCCATGTCAATTCTTCGACTGAATGACCACCAAAGCACACAGATCAGGATCCAAAACAAATAGAAACACCTTCCATTTCTGATCAACACTTGAGCAAATCCTTCAATAAGACAACAAATACACATGTAACAACTCTCTCAACTTACCTATGCCTACACTTCTAATCCATAGCTGCACCAAAATACTCAAACATATAAACTCAATAAACTCCACGAAGTCTCTTCCTACTTATCCAACTTGAATACGCCTTGCACAACTTAAAGGTCACTCAAACACAACTTTTCATCCTTTTTAAATCAATACAAGCTCACTCATGCCTTAGCCAAATCCATTAAACATCTTATACCACCAAATTCGATCCAACCATTTCGAAAACTTCCTCACATTCTCTGCCTCCATCAACAGCGTGCCTCGCACAGAACTACATTTCTCAAACTTACTAGACGAGCTATCACTTTGCAAACATAAGATGAAGATACAAGCAACAAGGAAATAAAACCAAACTAAAGCAAACCTACCCAAGCACTATACTTGCTATATTATAAATTCCTAGGAACATAGCCCAAAACCAACCGATATCTCCATTTGAATCCCAAGTGTTGCACCCTAAACGATCCAAACGTCCTCAAGAGATCAAATTCAATTATCCACCAATTTGCTAAAGCCGACTGCATCAAGTCCTACTCACAATTATATATCAATGCTCAGTTGTAGAAGAATCTCACTATCTCAAAAATTATTATTGAATCAATCCACATTTCATCTCCCAAGAAGTTTTCAATCCAAGAAAACTTAATATATTCGAATTACTTACTATGCATACATCAATCATACTATTCTAAACATGATCCCAATCTTTATTAACATCGTCCAATTTTAGCCAAATATACAATTATCGTCATTTAATTTCCAAGGATTGATCTTCATTTAGAGCTAGCTTGTCAAACATATTAAAACATGTATTCATCTCACTCATCAACTTTCGTCCAATTACAGAAAATTTTGAACCATCAAAATTGAATATATTCCATGAGCCAAAACCCAATCCTTCAACCGATTCCCTACGAAGATGCGATCGCTAACCAAAGTATTCTAGCTTATGCACCAAAACCATGATAAATTTAATCCAAGGATCACGCTACCATCAATCACTTTCCAAGCCCATAATCCGAATCACAATCCAATTGTCCAAAAAATCTTATCCATTACCTCCACTTGAGTATAATCAACTAAGACAATCAAATAATAAGAAATCAATCCACTAAATCCAAATACAATCTATTCTCCCAACCGCAAATAATTAAATCAAAATTTTCAAGAATCAAATCAATTCCTAGGCTTATCTCCCAATCTTGATATACCATCTCTATTCTTAATACAATCTACTTAGACAACTCCTCTTAAGGTCATCATATCGATTCCTACACTCAACATTGGGACGTCTGCCTAACCATTAGGGCTAGCTAATGGATAGGCCGTACTAAACCATCATGATAAGTCATCTCCAACAGACGGCTAGAAATTATCGCACCCATTGCATGTCTTAGGGCCAAATCTTATATACCAATTAAAGGGATTCTAACCCAAACTTAGGAGAATACTCGTAACTCAAAACAATTAAAGAACCAACTCAGACCAGCCCGATAACATAAGCATCAAAATCCAAGGAGTCGAAGTCTATATAGCAAAGTCGTTTTCCAAGGGTAACTACACCCAACAAATTTCCTTTGCTACATTATAATCAACGAAATCCAATCAAACCTTATAGTCCAAATCCTAAACCCGTTGGATAAATTCCACTAATCCAAATTTGTAAATTTCAATCACCAATCTCAAGTCATATATCTAAATCACCATTCCCAAGTTACAAATCTCAAACAATAATCCTTCAATCAACCAATCATAACTTACTTTCAATTCCAATCCAAACAAACCTTATAGTCCAAATCCTAAATCCGTTTGATAAATTTCACAATTTCAAATTTGCAAATTTCAATCACCAATCTCAAGTCATAAATCTAAATCACCATACATAAATTATAAATCTCAATCATCAATCCTTCAATCTACCGATCATAATTTACTTTCAATTCCAATCCAACTCATACTCAATCCATGCAATCCAATTCACTTGTATAGTCAAGATCAACTTAAAATCAATCCACAAGTCGAGACATTCTTACAGTCACCAATAGTTTCAAACTTAAAAATTCATTCCAACCAAATTATAGGTTGACTCAATAATTATCATAATCCATCAAGTTTGCCACTCCAAATTTATTAAATCAATTACAAGAAATTCCAACATTCGCTAAGCCGAGTTTAACTAATATCCATTCATGCCATGCTCAAGGTTACCTAACCAAGTACTCATGGTTACCTAACCAAGTCATAGAAAAGTTTAATACTACCATTCAATCCATTTATAGTTCATAAAGCTAGAATCCATCAAGATAATATAGTTCCACGATTCATCATGCTACAAAATCATCATTCGTCCAACTACAATATCCCTAAGTCAATATCCTTTTATCTTCAATACACCTCAATCCCACCAAATAAATGCATTCAAAGGAAACATCAATTCGCTAAACTCAAATTGATTCAACCAATAATATCTTCCGAACTGGATATAAGAGCAACTATCCCACACTGAAGGCCAAATCAGCTAAAGCTATTTTTAGGTCGACAAGCAATACAATTCATAAATTCTTAAGAGTCATTCTCGTATGCTCCGAATAAACTTTCGATCGCACCACCAAGTCTTTGTACTCATCTCAAAATTCATTCTAATCGGTGTAAACCACATATTAATACACATTTCAAATTGATTTCTCAACCAAGCCATCCATTTTATAAATCCGAATTTTATGCAATACAATCTTAAGCTGATCATTTGAACCAATTCAACAAGGGACATTCAAAATTGCATCTAACTAGGCATAAATCTAAATTGAGACCTTGCAATACCCCGTCCATAATTGATAGACTCATCGATACTAATACCACAAATCAAGCATATACCAGTAGGGATACCCAATACACCATTCAGAAAACAAGCCACTAAGTACACAAATATTCCTTCTCCACTAAGTGTCAGCGTTCCTTTCGACAACCCTTATCACGGTGGCCCCACCGACAACAAATATAATATCCACTTCCCAACAACTTGGCAATCATCTTAAATTAAACCGTGACCATTCCACTTGAACAACTTAACTTATTTCCATTTCTTAAAGTTTAGGCACACTTCTTACATCTCATTCAATAACAATACTCACAACTTATTGCAACACCTCTATTGATATCTCGTTGATCATCCAATATTCAACTTATCCTCATTCCAAACATCTTGTCTCACAGTCCTCCAAACCATATGTTACGCTCTTCGAAGCCATCGTTAATCAACAAAATACCCACATAAGAATCATAACATATATAGACTTAATGTATGGAACATTCAACAAAACATCAAAAGGGTCAAAAGACTTTTATAACGGAAGCAACTTGAGTTGAAGAAAATAAATTAAGGGTCTAAGAAAGTAAAATCGTGTTATGTTACCATTATGTCACGTCTCAGTTTCGTAGAACCGGAAGTCGCCACCGGACGTGATGCGGTACAAGCGTAAATTACACTTGTACCAGGCAAGAACCAAAAACGGTCGATAGAAACTCTCATAATCAAAATCATTGCAGCGACTTAAACAGAAAAGTTGATACACAAGATATATGAAAAATGATTCTTTTTGTTGATAATTTACAACGGAATGACAACGGCTCTTAGGCCAAAAGAACAAGTCGATTACAATACTGGATCTTATTACAATGAAGGATGACACAAGGTTTACAACTCGTAAAACTAATACAATCAACATTGTTTTATACATTATAACCTTTATATACAAAACATAGCATCTTCTAGCCGAACACCTTCAAGTTGCCAACCGAACTCTAATGCTTCATATCGTCCAAGCAACTCCCCGCACCTGTGGAGGAGGGGGGAGCATATTGGGGAATGCACTGATGCGCGGCCTTAACCCAACTCACCTAAACCAACATGGTATCATTGAGAGCAGGCAAAATTATTAAGTGGTCTTTCTAATCTTGTCTTAGGATCATTGAACAATTCATAAGCATGTATATAAGAACATAAATATATCGCTTGACACACTGTATCTTACCCAAGGCCATTATCCTTCCCTGCAACCAAGTTACTAACATCCATAATATATAAATGTGTCCATACATCAATTGTTATACTTCATACAATATAAATGTGCACTGAGTTCGTCCCTGCAACTAACATATAAAGCATGCAAGCAGATGACATTAGCATACAACCTACTATATAAAGGTTAGTGGCGAGCGCGCCATCTTGGACTATTTTTTGGTAAGACGATAGTCATTCGTGCATATAGCGAGCCCACTGAAGGCACCGAATTACCCATATTGTGATGCGTCCTTCCAGTTTTGGTAGCTAGCCTCACTGAAGGTTCGACAATACTTCGTGTGTGAAGCACAACCCATATAATTTCATCCAAGTCCTAATCGGTATCGGTACTCCGGACCTCATTCGAGGAAAGTCAAATATTGTGGACAAGTTGTCCATAATCATACAATGCGCGTGAACAATTTAACTATAAATATATGCACAGTACAAAACTGAAATAAACCAATGTAAATCTCTACTCAGCTTATTCCGATTTGCGATCCATCAATTCCAAACCATTCCAAATCACATTCGACCGTTCCATGGTACCAAGCTACATCTATACCATTCCGTAGTACCAAATCACATTTGACCATTCCGTGGTACCAAACCACATCCGACCATTCCATTTCTCTGCAAACGGTACAATATTCCACAAGATAACGTAATATCACTATATTTTATATGATAACATAACAAAAGTACTATATTGTACATGTTTATAACAACAGTTCAATATTTAATGTTCTATATAGCAAGTTAACATCAATGACATTACTCTTTTCATCTTGGTTCTTTTTACTTAGCATTAACAAATCTCATGGTATATAGAAACAAAAACAAACAACAATTCTTTTTTATTATTAAGTGTGAAGGTACATGAGAGAAAGATGTAAACCACCGACCATGATGAATAGCTTATATGCCCTAACCGAGAAGATACCGAACAATTCCTCAAAAAGACGAGTTAATGTGATATAAGATCTTCTTAATTGGTATAACCATACAAACGAGTCTTGCTCTATAAACCATCCAATCCGACCAAATTAAGCAAGTCTGCATCACCGCTCAAATTTCGAAATTTCTCGCACAGCTCAATCCAACCAGTATATTCAAACCAAGAAGCCAACACAATACATCCGTTCGGAACGAAGCATTACACCGATCACATAGATCTCTGAATGATTCCTATGTACAAATCCAAGTCTAACCATCCCCTTCAAGCCAACAAATGAACAATGCACTGTGTGGAACGGGACACTATGATAGACAAGGGGCAAACCAAATAACTGGTTTGTATAGATACTGTTTATTCCTCGAGTTGGTGTATGTATACCATGCAGCCAAGATTCATCAACTAGATACTTCGATACATAGAAGAGTTAAAATAATTAATGAACCTCAATCAATAAGCTAGTATATATAAAACACCAAAGTAGATCAACTAACAACTCTCAAAAGACTTCATCCACTCAAGGATCAACAACGAAAACTACTTATAACTGCTCCAAAGTTGTAAAACATTCATGTACTGCACCAAACAGCTCTGAGCCACGAATATCTACATATTGTTCAAAATAAATAAAAACAGGCAAACAATACATAACCAGATCTTCCAGCAAAGGAAAAGTAACTAATTGTTGAAGAAAACGATCAATGGAGAAAATTTCCCTCTTTAGTCTCTACATCTCAGACTTGGGCCCCATGGAATTGTATCTTAGAAGAATAATCATAGGAACTTCAAAAACTTTAATTGAAGATGATGAGAAATAAACAAATAATCATGAATGCAAAACGACCAAAAAGAAATATTAGTACGATATACATTTGAAATCCACAAAGAAGACAGCACTTTGGATTGGAGGGCCCACAATAACCGAATGGTCCAGGATGAAACAAAAACCAACTAGCATATGATTGAAGCAACACACACCAACTGAAAGAAACTACCAAATCCTACAGGAGAACAGATTCAAACAAACCAATCGTCTAGGACCCACCCGGAAAGGAAATGGAATAAAAAGGATTGACCAAAACCCTCACGGGAAACATATTCAAATAAACCGAATAATAAACGACAACCTTGTGCATTTCTTTTATTCTCTGTAGCCAAGACATCAACAAAACATGATAAAGAGATGATAAAGACTCCATCAGTTAGGATTCAGGGAATCCATAAATATTCGAACCAACATTTACAAAAAGAAAAGAATTAAAAGACGGGATATTATAGACTTCTTTGAAAGAATAACAAACAACAATCGATCAAGGCAAAAGAAACAGTAGAGAAAACAAAGGGAAAAACAAACATAAAATGTAAACAAAAAATAAAGAAAAGAAGAAGACGGTGAAAACAATGAAGAACTCATCAGACTAGAATAACAAACCCTGGCTCAATACCATGTCATGGATGCTTAACCACCAACTCAAGAAACTAGAGCTACAGGATAGAGGAAATCATGTTGGACTCCTGTGATATTGTTCCTATAATATTTTAAAAGTACTCGTAATAGTAACTGAACCAAAACAAGCTAATTTATCGAACCAGTTAATTGTTGTGCCTCCCTGCCTGCTAGAACCAGCAGATATTGAGAAATAAGCAAAAGCAGTCAACTGGTCTATCTGGTCCATTTATATCTTAAAAGAAGCTTATGCCACTCCTCAGCTTCAGTTGTGTGCAATACTGTGTTCTCTTCGCTTTCAACCTCTACCTTCTTTTACATATTTAGGATGCAACTCTAGTTGTAGATTCCAAAACTTGTCCTTTTAATGCCCTATCGTCAAATTGATTGTAGAACAAATCTAGAGTTGCATTGACATGCTTCTTCTTGTCATTGATATTCCCTATAGCTAATAGTTTGGTGCTCTTCCCTCAATCTTCATGGCCTTCTTATTTGCCACTTTGATTATCTCAATGTAACTAATAATGACTCAGCCACTAACATACTTCATCAGGGCCCTGAACCCATTTGATCGAGATTCCAACAATACGGTTTGCATATGAGACTAAATCTAAGTTGTTAGACTCCAAAAGGAACTGTATAATGGAATAATTATAACCTTGGCATCACGAAGAATAAACCCCAAAATTCCCAAAGTCTGACTAGTTCCTAATCAGGCTTGCAACAATATATTTGCAACGCCTGGAACCATTTTGTGCATCCATATTCCTGGTATCAGTATCTATGACATTATTTTCTCAATTTGAGCAAAAATAGACCATCTCAACAAATAAAAATAAACCCAGGAAGTCAAGTTTCCGTACTTCGTGAATTGTCTCCAAACTCAACATGTGACCTCAAAAGTCTTCAAACTTGTAGGCCGTCCCAAATCATTTATGTTGAACTTCCAGTAACCTAGCATGAGTAACACCAAGCTTTTTAAGGTGGCGTAAGGCAGCGAGGCACCAAAACGCTGAAAGGCCTAGATGAGGGCTCAAGGTGGGCGAGACAGGGAACTCAAGACTAAAATTTTGGAGTGTGCAGTAGGTAGGTTGATACAAACAGGTAGTTACTAAAACTTATGGTGCCCCAAGTTGCCTGCAGTTCTCACTTTACGAACAAGAAAACAAATTTGAGTTTCACTTAAGGCAGTCCAAACTTGTTAACACGACACTAGGCAACGAGGACCAAAAGGCCTAGGGGAAGGAGGGGGGTGCTCAATGCTAAAAATGGGGGTGTGTATTGTGTAGTAAGTCAAGAGAAGCTTGTGGTCTATGCCTAACGTGTTGTGGTTCCTTCTAATTGGTCTGGTAAATATTAATTAAAAAACTATAAGCATCCCATACAAATATTGTTGTGTATACTAAATACACAAGTGTGAGACTTCAACATTAAATACATGAAGTTTTCAATCAAGAAACAATGCTAAGTGCATCACTTAACTTAAATAGAGAGAGGAGAAAAACGATGAGAGAGCGAGATATAAAGAGAGGGAGACTAAGAGAGATTTACATATTGCCACCTAGCAATGGACATTATAGTCATAGATATGGATGAGATTTGATGTGTTAGGACAGACGCAAAAGGGAAGGAAGTACCTCCTCTTTTGCAGTTTGTTTTAAAATAGTTAATAGTGTCCATATTAAGTTATTTGTCTTGTGTTAGATTCTTTATTCAAAAAAATGGTAGGAATCGGGTTACATTTAAGTCAAGACAGGTCGAAATGGCTACCTAAGGCGACAACGCGATAGAGTATCTGAAACACCTAGGAGAATGCCTAAGGCAACGAGACAGGAGCCTTTTAAATCACACTATATGGAATATGTTCAAAGATCCAATTGGGCAACATTCTTGATGTAAGTTGTGTTAAGTGTGTCCATAGTATTTGTGACTTTGTCATCTCACCATTAAGTTCACGAAGTATAACTTCTTAAGTATTACCCAAAAGCAAAAAAAGAATATAAGGACTATATGATCTATCAAATCAAATATCCAAGAAGAGAATGAACCTTTCTTCTTTTCATTCGATCTCCTAAATATTAGCATTGTGTGTAGTCAGGATGAGATAAAGGCTAAAGAGGTGGAGAGAGAAAGAGAGGAGGTGCGAATAAAGGACGTAAAGAGTGATAAAAACAGGATACTAATTCATTGGAATGGTGATTTTACGAAGTTATGCCACCTCCATTTCAGCAGCACTTTGTCTCTAGTATTAAATTTCAGGCTTCAGCAGACAATGAGTTAACTTCAAATTTATTCTTGGGCAGAAAACAACACAATGATTAATGTTGAAATAATATGTGATCATATAATGAAGTATAAATGGTAAGCACAAGAAACAGTACCAAAAGAAAGATAACCAAGTACGAGGTACCCACCCATCAGGAGTTGCAAAACGGGCAGCATAAGCTTTGGGTTTTACTTTGTCACCATACAAGGACAATCCTGCGTTATAATCCTAGAAACCAAAGAAGAAAATTGTCACACTAGTTGATGAATTCAGAACATAAGAAAAACATAAAAGAACCCTATCATGTGGCATAATCATATCCAGATATCATCAATGTTAATTTGCACTTAAATACTATGAACTACACATACTTTTGCACTTAAATACCCTGACGTATTTTTATAGGCACTTGAACATTTGAATTTCTGCAACATACTACCCTCCATTAGTCTCTGGTAACACTTAAGAGTCATGTGCACACGTGTCTTTATTTTAAAATTTTGCCCCCTAAATAAAAGAGAGATTGCTCTTTTGTTCGGTAAAAAAAGAAAAATATTTTCATCTTCTTCCTAACCTGATCCTATCTCATTCACCCCCACTGCCGCCGCCCCTGCATGCACGCACTCTGCAGCTGCCCCTCGCTGGCCAGCAAGGCTGTGTCCCCTTCATAGTCTGTTAGGATCCATGAGCCAATCCTCATGAGAAGCACTCAATCAACGCCCGAAGCACTCAACCAATGTTCCTTTGCCACGGTCGAACGAAATCAAGCTCAAATTGCACAAGATTGAGACCATAAGATAAACAACGATATTTGAAGATGGTTGATGTTGGAACACTAGAATTTTATTGATGAATCAATGATGAACTATTGATTAAAAAGAGAGAAAACACACTTTCTATTAAGTTCTTGATACCTATCTACAAGTATAGAATGAAGAACCTATTAGCCAAGAGTACAACCCACTTTCTATTACAGCTCTTGATCTCTACAAGTAGATGAAGACTCAATTACCCAAGAGCAAAAACCCTACTTTCTACTACAATTTGTGATCTCTATCTACAAGAATCATAGTTATCAAAGGCGCACAGCGGTGCACAGGGTGTAAAAGACTGAGGAGTGAAGCGCGAGCCTCATGAAGGATAGGCGCAATTATTCAAAAAATATATATAAGTAATAAATCATATATTGCTATATGTAATAGATATTGAAAGTGGGCGAGAGGAGTGGTTATCGGGCAATGACTATAAATCAAAAAAAAAAAAAAAAAAAAAATTCTTTTGATCTACCGAGCAAGAAAGCTTCTGGTAGTTTAGGACTATTTTCTTTTTTTTATCTCAAAAGACTTTCAATTTTCAATTCCCAAGAGATTAATTGTTACATCCAACGGCTACGTTTACTGACACAGATACGATACGGCAAAGACAAGACACCAAATTGGTGTGTCTTAGTTATTTTGGAGCATTCGTAGAGTGCCCTTTGTGGAGTGTCCGACACGACGCGACCACATTTTTTGAGTGTCCGTGCTTCCTAGTCCAACGGTGGTGGTCCCTACTCTTGCATATGCTGCTTTATGTTCCCTTTTACTAACCAATATTATTTTCATGCCCTCCACCCCACCTAAAAAAACCTTGATTTCTCCAGCAACAGAGCCTTTATCCCAAACTTTTGGGTTCAGCTATTTAAATCTTTTTTTTCCATTTAGTTCTATTAAGGGCTATGTGATCAATAATGCTAACAAAATTTATATCATTTTTTAAAACTTCAATCCATGTTCGTATCAGCCTACCTCTAGTCCTAGTGGCTCATTTAACTTTTGTCTTATTCCTCCTCTTTATCATAGCATCTATTGGTCTACGTTGTACATGTCCAAACTACGTAAGACGATTTTTTCCTATTTAGTCCCCCAATCGGTGTCACCTCTAACTCCCCACGAAAATACTCATTTATCTTTAAATGTATTGTCACTCAACCATCTTAGCATTCTCATTTCTCCTACATTATTTTTTGAGCGTGGTGTTTCTTAATTTTCAACACTTACATTCATAAAGCATATCCTGTCTTATTTTCGTCTTATAGTAATTTTTTTCAACTTCAAAGGTATATTCAGATCACAAAGCACTCCAGAAACACTCTTCTATTTCAATTATCATGTTTTATTGTTGTACATGACATCTTTTTAATATCTATCATGATGTAGGGGTGAGCAAAAAACGGTTTTGGGCCGAAAACCGACCCGACGCGAAATACCATTTCGGGTCAGGTTAAAAACGGGTCGGTTGTCGGTTTTTAAAACATATATATACGGCTTTTCGGTTCGGGTCATGGGTTTGGAATTCGGTTTCCGACCCGAACCGAAAACCAATATATAATTACATTTATACCCTCAATTTGTATATATAGAAAAAAAAAACTAAATCTAAAATTTCTCTCTCATCTATTTACTTTCTTTTGGAGAGCCGCTCCTTTTCTTCCTTGTCCGGATCTCCTCTCCACCAGTCCACCCAGCTTGAATCAACCACTCAGATCTCCCTTCCAACCACATCACGGAGCAAGATCATCCATTTGGATCTCCTCTCCACCCAACGGCTCCTCTACACCAAAGAATAAAAATATCCTTTAAATTATTGTGGATTTGTTTTTTGAAGGACTTGTTTCCCCACGTACCCATCTCGTTAATTTGAAGGAATTTATTTCTTTTTTTATTCCTTCAATTTTGTCACTCTTGTTTGATTTTATATAATGTTATAAGTTTGATTTTTTTATTCCTTCAGAAAATTAGTACTTTTTTTATTTGGTTCCTTCATTTTTGTCACTCTTTGATTTTTCTTATTCTGTTAATGAAAATTTTAGTTGATATACATTAGTTTGATTTCCATTAGTTCGTAATAGTTTTTTTTTTCTTTCATTCCTTCAATTTTGTCAGTTTCTTGACGTATACCGAAGCAAGTTCCATGGAACCGAACCAACCGAAAACCAAACCGACCGATTTTGGTTTGGTTTGGTTCGTTTTTTATAAATTCAATCCGGTTTTCGGTTTTGTAAAATGCGATTTTCGGTTCATTCGGTTTTTATATGGACGGTTCGGTTTGGAACGAACCGAACCGTAGCTCACCCCTGTCATGATGAACATTGATCATAAATACTGAAAACTATCAATCCTAACTATTTCATATCTATCTATATGTACTCCCTCATCATTTCTCTTCACCTTTAATTGAAGTTAAATCTCATATACCATGTTTTTATTCTACTAATTTAAAACCCTTAGGTTCTAGAGTTTCTCTCAACACTTCTATTTTAGCATCTGACTCTCATCTACTCTCATCAACCAACACAATATCATCAACAAACATCATACACCATGGAACACTTGATTTCTCCATATTTCCAAAATTCTTATTGCCACCTTTTGGCATGAAAGTTCTGGTGCAGTTGCATGGACTTAATATAAATATTTATCCCTCGAACCTCGCCACAACTCTAGAATTACGGTGCACTGACATGGACTTAACTATAGCATCAGAGCAAGCCATCACAACTCACGCGCATTATAAGAACATTTCATAGAATCCAACTCTCAAGAGCATAACATTATAATAATAACATAACCCCTCAACCATCGTCACAACTCTCCAACTTTGTTGATCGCCAATGCTCCACTAGGAGAATTACCAAATTCAAACAGCAAAGTAGCCATTTTTGCACCCTATTTTCAAAATTCCTTCTCGACACGAGCAATCAATCAAAAGTATAAAAAAAAATTAAAAAATTTAAAAAAAATAACAACGTAACTATAAGCTACCAGCGCTATACCTCAGGCTCCATGATGTCCTCGAAGGACGGGGGGACGCGGATGGCGAAGCCGTCTCCGAAGAACCGGAACCACGACTTGGTGCTGCAGATTCCATCTAGGGCTTGCTTCCGAGGAGGAGGAGGAGGAGGAGCGACTTCCGTCGAGGCGAGGGACGGAGAGTTCGCTAGGGTTAGGGTTAGGGTTACTGAGGATATGGAGATGGCTCCGGTTTGGATGATGGCTTCGCGCCTCGAGAAGGAGGAAGGAATTCTAGGGTTAGGGTTTCGATGAGGGGGGTTTAGAGAGCAAGAAGGGAGGAGATGATGGACGGGGACGGCCATGGAGAGATGGTGAGGACCGTGGTGGCGTTTTCCATGGTGAAGAGATGGGTTTTAGAGTGCATTTTCGTAATTTCGGGTTACCGATAATTGGATGGGCTAATTAGTATTTAGATCTGGATTTTATATAAGCTTAGAGTTTAGGCCAATTGAAGTTGAAATTCCTAATTTTATGTCCAATTAGATTTTTTTTTCTATTATATCATCCATAGTCTATATAGAAAATTTTTATTGTTATGCATACGAAAGAGGGTACAATAAGAAAAAGGAAATAACAAATAAATTCAGATCTAAACTTGACAATTGGACATGTCAGAGTTTAAATTTTAAACTGATACAAAATATAGGTTCTAAACACTAATTAGCCCTCCTATGGTTTTTTCTGTACTTAATTATCTAATTGTTTGTGTTAAATTTAATAAATAATTTTAATTGGTAAAAATAATTAAGTATATTTTTGAACCAAAATTTTTTTAAGGTGAAACTTTTAACTTTTCATATTAGCATAGATTAGGTCAAGTGCACTTGGTATTATTTGCATGTTAGTAGGTGTTTAGAAATTTATAAATTAGTAAATCCTTAATGTTTCTACAACTTTAAAATCTTATAATGTGATTATTCATTATTTAATCTATTTATTGTCGAGCATGATTTTAGCTAGACCTGGACTCTATTTATTTTGATAATTGAACACTACTCCTCCAAAAGCAGGTCCATTATAAACAAAACCATGTTCGGTTCAAAATCGAATTTTGATCATCGTATCGAAAATACATTACAATGACGATAAAGAAAGTAAATATAGTCAAAACAATGAACGTGGCAATTTTTTTTTATCTCATTTCATAAGTTAAAAATTGAAATATGATGTAGGAATAGTCATACAGATTTAACTGGAGTTCTGAAAGACTATATTTTTTATTATTGAATATACACTTGCAGGATCTATGTTTCCTTTTGAAATATATTTCCATAATAGTTAGATATTTATGTAATACATCAGTGTTAGAGAATAATAAATAAAATATTTTGTAATTATAAAAAAGAGAATGGATTAAAATTTCCGTCCTTAAGCATCCCCGTATATTATTAGAAATAGCAAAGGTTGGATTCTCTATATTGACTGTTCAGATTATATTAAAATCTTATAAAAAGTTGAATAGCTCAATAATTTAATGTAAATGTCAGAAAAAGACAATTAAACGATTGTTATCTCGAAGAACATACGAAGAATGCCAATCTATCCTCTATACCAAATAATATGCAATAACCAAACCAAATGTATAAAGACAGGTATACCCTTATCTCCTCTCTCTCCCCGCCAAATAGAGACGTTAAAGTGGATGCCACCCCTTATCCAAATTCAAACCCAACCACCCAATCAAATCCAAACCATATCCAACAGAAAATTAAAGCATACATAAAAAATAAAAAAAATAGAAGAAGAAAAAAAATGCAGAAACACCACCACCATTAGCTCAGTTCGTGCATCTCTCTCTCTCTCTCTCTCTCTCTCTCTCTCTCTTCTCCACTTCTCCAATGGAGACCATCCTCTCCTCTTCCTTCTCCCCCCTCCTCTCCAAACCATTCTCTCCTACACAACCAACCAAGTCCCCTTCTTCTTCTTCTTCTATCATCACTTCTTCGAAAAAACAAGTCACATCCCTGCCCTCTCCTCCTCCGAAGAAGAACTTAGCATCCCGTCTCCAAAGCGGGCTGGCCGCGGCCGCCCTCTCCTTGGCCATCAACTCCTGCCCGGTCCTCCCATCCTTGGACTCCGCGTTCGCCTCCGAGTTCGACATCCTGAGCCAGGGCCCGCCGACGGAGAGCTACGTCGTCGACGACGCCAACGTGCTTAGCCGCGTGACCAAGTCCGACCTCAAGGCCCTGATGTCCGACTTGGAGTCGAGGAAGAACCTGCACGTCAACTTCGTCACCGTCCGGAAGCTCACGGTACTCAATTCATAAGAACTTGAAAGTGTACTGATTTTTCTCTTTAGCCCGTTAAGAAAATCAAGAGATCAGATGAATGTATTCCTGAGCCTTGTTAGCAATCACCCGAATAAAACTCGTATTATACTTAAATTTTTCCGTGTATTTCAGAAACGTATAATACTTGCGTACTTTTGACAGGTTCAAATCAGTACGTAAATTTTAAGCAAGCGAAGTTTTAAACGTATTCGGCATAAATTATTGAAAAATTTGGTAGAAAAAACCTTGTGGGAAACTGTTTAATTAACCAAATTTTATAATATATTTAAGAATGTGAAGTTTCTAACCTCAATATTTTCATTTCTTGAATATTTGATCGAACTTTTGAACGTATTTTATCGATTTATACTCGTGCTTTTACCGTCTCAAATTTTTCCCGTTTGCCGAATTGCTAACAAGGTTCCCGAGTTTGGAAAATTAGGAACTCGTGAGTTCCCCTAGGGTTCTTGGTTACGAATTTTAACTATACTGACATTTAACTGTTTGTTGAATTCGCTGGAATTGGAACGTCAGAGCAAAGCGGATGCGTTCGAGTACGCGGATCAGGTGCTGGAGAAGTGGTATCCGACGGTCGAAGAAGGCAGCAACAAGGGGGTGGTCGTTCTGGTGACCAGCCAGAAAGAAGGGGCAATCACAGGGGGGCCTGCATTTGTTCAAGCTGTTGGGGATACTATTCTAGATGCTACAGTATCAGAGAACTTACCTGGTAAACAAGTTTTTTTTTTTGTTGGTTGACATGTTTTTTACTTGGGTATTTCTCCCTAGGAGATTTGATGCCAGGCTAGGATACATGGATACTCAAAAAAAGTAGGGCCGTGTCGTGTCAGACACGTGCTAGACAACAACCCTCATACCCCCAAAATGTAGTAGGACATACCAAAATAGGTGTCGTGTCCGTGTCGATGTGCCCTGCTTGTGTGGTATATGTCGCCGTCTGTCATAAAAATTTTGTTAAATTCTTTTTGGATCTTTCTTATGCTGCACAGCCGACACCATTCTAGTTGAATGACGATTATGATGAAGGTACCGAAGGTTCCAATCACGTTATAATACAACCGTAGCACATTTTTGCGAGATTTGAAGGATATAACTTCATATATTTATCAAGAATAAATCAGAACTTTTTGAGTGTGTGATGTACTCTTTTGTTGCACATCTTATCCTTGAAAATGTAAGAGAGGATCAGTGGTTGCCCTTTGCTTAAGTGTTGATAGTATGCCTATCTTCATGTCAATTCCTGAAGAATTAAGGACATAACCTTAACCAATCTATATTATCCTCATAAGTTCTTTCTATCGTGCTTCTTTCACAAAATTGAAAAATTCGAGTTTCACCTCAGTGTTCAACAGTTAATTTATAACTGGATTCATTGTTAATAGGTGCTACTAATTGTACATTGATATGGTTTGGATTTCCCAGTCTTGAACCACATATTGGGCATTTTTTTCTCCATGTCTGTAAATATTTTAGTTATCATTTGACATCATACAATACTAAGAGGTCAGTGGACCCACGTCCTCATGATATTTTATTGTTGTTATTGCACATCTGTCAACACTGGCACCCTCTCGGCCGTGCACGAGATGAGAGACATCCACGGGTTGAAGAGGAATCAAAAAATTTCAGTTAACACTCTTACAGATTTTAAAAACAAGATTATTCTTGCAGTTTTGGCTACCGAGGAGAAGTACAACGAAGCTATGGTCAGCACGGCCAAGCGCCTAGTCGCGGCAATCGACGGCTTGCCGGACCCCGGGGGGCCGAAGTTCAAGGAAAACAAGCGCGAGTCCAACTTCAAAAGCAAGGAAGAGACCGAGGAGAAGAGAGGACAGTTCACGCTCGTGGTTGGAGGCTTGTTAGTAATCGCTTTCGTGGTGCCCATGGCACAATACTATGCCTACGTCTCCAAGAAGTGAGATTCTTTGTATATATATGGAAAGTTGATATGCTGAGAAGTTAATTTTATTCTGAAAGAAAGACAGTTTGTGAGCTATTCAACATAATTTGTTTGCTCTTTGTTTTATGTTCATATATAGAGAGAGAGCCAGAGGTGTGCAATTTAAATGGATGAAATTACATATGTGTATATTTTTTGTTAGCCACGTTTGGTTCGCGGAATGACAAAGGAAAGTTATTTTCTGCGGTTTGGATGAGAATGAAAAAGAGGAGAAAAGGGAAAATGATTCATAAAGGAGAGGAGTATAGGGGCTCGCCATCCATCCAGATTCATTTTTTTTCAATTTTCTTGACTTGTCCAAACACTGGAAAAAAAGAATTGATGCAAATTATAATTTTCCAAAGGCAAGAGTAAGGAATTGATTTCCATTCCTCCGCGAACCAAACGAGGTCCATGGAAATTACAAATTTTCAACTATTTTTTTCTTTTGTGTTTGGTAGGATGGAAAAAAAATTGAAGTGATACACTTTTCTTTGTTTTGTAGGAAAATAAAGTGGAAGGAAAGAAAATAAAAATATAGACTATGCCAAGTATATCTTCAACTAACAATATTCATTACCATTTGACTTTATTAACTATTTTAGAATAATATAATTATTATATGGTATAATTGTAAATTAAGATGAGCATCAATTTTTTCTTCCACTTTTCCTCCCACATTTGGACTGATTGATTTTATTAGGTTACGAGGGAAAACTAATATTTCCACTTTTCCTTCAATTAACTTTTTCTTCTATACCAAACAAGATAAAATGTATCATTCATTTCCCTTTTCCCTCCTCCATTTTTCTTCCTTCCACTTTTCCCTCACACCAAACAAATAGTTAATGTTCTAAGGCTTCTCGCGGAATCATGGGGATGAGAAAGGAAAGTCATTACTTTTTTATGTTTGTGTGCTAAAGGAATTGAGGAAAAAAGGAAAGTGATTTCCAATGAAAAAAAAAAGAAAAAAAATGTTTCCATTCATCCAAGCAAGAATTCTTTCACTTTCTCTTCCAACTTTCTTGACATTTCCAAACACCGGAAAGAAAAATCAATGAAAATTGTAATTTTCTAAAGAAAAGGAAACACCAAGGAATTGATTTCCTTTCCTTTCTCCAACCATATTAAAATATATTTAAATTAACTAGAGATAAAATATGTAAATTACACAGATCTCCGCTAACACAATTATTAACCACTAATAAATTTTTCCAAATATAATAAATGTTCACCATCTCAAACTTAAATTGGAAAAATTTATGAAATGCCCAAAAACTAAAACAGTTTCATGAAAAATCCACCACTAAAAAAACTTTCATCGCGTGTCCAGAATTAGAGAAACTTATCCAAAACGGGTTCCAAATGACCCTTTTACCCTTCTAATTTATTCAAAGCACCCGCGAAACATACTCTTCAAAAAAAAAAAAGATTTCGATTCTTCATCTTCTTCGTTACGCTGCTCACTTTCTATTCTTCCTCTTCTTCGATACGCTGCTCACTTTCGAATCTAGGTTTTCTTCTCCAAAAACTTTCCATGTCAAAACGGAGGTCAAAACATCATTTTTTGCGATTCTGAAATTTCGAAAGTCCATCTAACGAAAAATCCGTTACTTTCAGGCTCCTCGGAAACACGCTCGACAAACCGGGCCTCGTTTCGATCTCCCAGTCAAAAGTTATGGCTTTTCAAACTTTCAACTCGCCATTCTCCGTGGTAAAATCACGGAGAATGGTCATTTCTAGTGTTAAAATGCAGGAGAATAGTCATTCTCCGTACTAAATGACGGAGAATAGCCATTATCCGTACTAAATGACGGAGAATGGTCATTATCCGTGTCAAAACCACGGAGAATTGTCATTCTCCGTGGTAAAATCACGGAGAGTGGTCATTCTCCGTGATATTAACACGGATAATAATCATTCTCCGTAATCTTTACACGGAGAATGGACATTCTCCGCCATTTTTTACAACGGAGAATGGTCATTCTCCGTCTTTTTCGACACGGAGAATGATCATTCTCCGTGATATTAACACGAAGAATGACCAATCTCGTGTTAACATGGAGGAGAATGGTCATTCTTCGTATTGAAAAAGACGGAGAATGACCATTCTCCGTGTTAAAACCACGGAGAATAGCTATTCTCCGTACTAAAATGACGGAGAATGGCCATTCTCCGTCACTTTACCACGGAGAATGGTCATTCTCCGTGATATTAACACGGATAATAATTATTCTCCGTGATCTTTACACGGAGAATGGACATTCTCCGTCATTTTTTACAACGGAGAATGGTCATTCTCCGTCTTTTTCGACAAGGAGAATGGTCATTCTCCGTGATATTAACACGGAGAATGACCAATCTCGTGTTAACATGGAGGAGAATGGTCATTCTCTGTATTGAAAAAGACGGAGAATGACATTCTCCGTGTTAAAACCCATAGAAAATTGTCATTCTTCGTGGTTTTTAACACGGAGAATGCCATTTTTCGTGGTTTTTAAAACGGAGAATAGTCATTCTCCGTCATTTTAGCACGGAGAATGGTCATTCTCCGTGGTGGAGAATGGTCATTCTCCCTGGTTTTAACACGGAGAATTTTTTTTTTTTTTTTTAGAAAAATTTTGTCAGGAATAAAGAGTTTCGTTCTTCTTTCAAAATGATAATAATTCTTATGGAAAAGAAGAAGAAAGATCTTCTCTCCACAATTGACCTAATCGTCGGAAAACTTCAAATGTCTCCACGATGAAGATGATGATGACGATGGTGATGATGATGACGAGCGATGATCTGAGTTCGACTGAAGAAAAACACACCGAACTATGAACGATCTTTGTGATCTCTGCTGAAGATGAGAGCAATGGAATTCAGATTTCCCGTGAAGAAGAAGAAGACGAAAATCGCAATCCAGATCTGAGTTTTTTGAATTCAAATACATATAGATGACCAATTCGCACGGAGGGGTAGTTTCGGTATTATAAAAATAGCAGTTTCCAGCGAGTGGCATCTAAAAGGGAATCTTGGAATATTTAACGTGAAAATACTTAATTCTGGGTATTTCATAAAACTCATCCAGCGGGTGGACATTTCATAAAAGTCCACCCCGAAATTGAATTTCTCAGCAATTTCCAGAATTAAATTTACTTCAAAATATTTTAAACTATTTTAAAATGAGTTTGTCATGCAATCGTACATTTCAAAAATAAGAAGAAAAAAATGTTGACAAAAGACACATGCATGACTGCTAATTTATATAAAAGAATAAATATAAAATAGATATAAATAGGAACTCAATGCACCTGTGTTGACTAAGGTCTTATCTTCAGGAAAGAGAAAGAAAAAGGTAGATTCTTAGACCTTCAGTTTTAGAAGGAACGGTATTTGTTCTGTCTAACATTTTCAGTGTGAAATTTTTCAGTGATACAACATGAAGATTTTGCAGCATCTGGGTAGTGAAATCCATCCAGTTAATATACCCAGTGCCGTCTTTGCACCAATGTTCTAAAAATCGGACAGTAGATTGACCCGGTCTAAATACTGGGTTGGGTCAAATCGGTCCAACGAGTGGATTAATTCGAATTGAACCAGTTATATAGGCTTACAATCGTACAATGAATATATCATATAGTACACAACTGCATATATACCACTCAGAAGCTCTGCATAGTAGAATTAGTTAAGAAGCAAACATATTAACTTTGATTGCATGTAAAGTCCACAACAAGTCAAAAGTCAGAATCAAACCAGTTACCGGTTTTTAAAACACTGCTTTGCACCCTTTCACCGTCCCTGCCATGCTGCTATAGGATCCTCAAATCCTGAAATAACAATTTGAGTGAGGAAATAATTCAATGGTGATATATAAGATTATTGTGTTTCTTAAAAAGGAATCGAGACATGAACTATTTGTTGTAAATATGGATAAATTACCATTATTATTTGGTGTCTATAACTTATGCCTTTTGGTTATCCATAACCTATGGCTTTTAGCATTATTCTTTTTAATTGTCATCATGATAGTAAGGTCATTTGTAAGCCTATATAAGAGGCTCTTGTCAAGTTGATCAACACATGTGAATGAAGAAATAATTTCCTCTATCTCTTTCTCTTTGTTTTACAATACGTTATCAACATCATGCTCTAGGAAATAGAAGAAGGAAGAAATATTTTCCATAAGGGAGAGAGTTCTCTTAAGAAAAGAAAGGTAGAAGTCACTTATATTGAAGAGGTAGGTCTAATCTTGTATACTTAGATATATGTATATTTTAGTAAAATTAAATACATATTTGATTTATGTGTTTATAGATCAATTAGAACGTAAGTTTTCTAGATCTACGTTTTCTTTTAGTTTTAGATCGAAATATGTATTGAACATGTTCACAATTTCATTCAAAATAGAAAATTTATGATAATCTATTTAAGATTATGTATAAATTCTATTTCTATATGTTTTCGTATGAACTATGAAATTAATCTAGAATATCTTAAAAAAAAAAATTCCCAATTATTTGGAGTTAGTTAATTTCATTAAATTAGTTCATGTTAATTGGTTATTTCTATTATTTTATTTATTTGAATTCTATAGTGTACTACTTCACATTGTTGTATATGTGAATCGAATTATATTATTAAAAAAAATTATCCAAAATAAATTATTATATAATGATCACATTGTTGTATATGTGATAAACATAAGATATAATATTCTTTAGTAGCATTTTATCACATTATTGTATATGTGATACACATAAGACATAATATTCTTTGATAGCATTTTATCACATTGTTGTATATGTGATACACATGAGATAATATTATTTGATAGCGTTTACCACATTGTTGTATATGTGATACATATAAGATATATTCTTTGATAACGTTTCATCACATTGTAGCATATGTGAAGTTTTGTAACCTTGAAAGCGCTTATCAATTAAATATTAATATGTATCTAATATAATTATTTTCTGTCATGTAGATGTCGAATCTTGCAAAGTTTGAATTCAAAGCTCTTGATGTGAGCAGAAATAATTATTTATCATGGCAATGGATGCAAAATTGTAATTGCAGTCCAACAAGCTTGATGGTACTATTAAGAAGAAAAATAAAGAAAGTTCTGAAGCCAAGGTCAAAGCTTTGATTTGATTTTTCTACGACATTATATCCATGATGATCTAAAGACAAAATATCTATGTGACGATGATCCATTGATTTTGTGGACATCTCTAAATGATAGATTTGACCACCAAAGGATGGTAATCCTTATGACTGCTCAAAGTGAATGGTTGAATCTAAGATATCATGACTGTAAAAATATTAAATAATATAATTGTGCTCTGTTTAGTATTGTTTCTCATCTTAGATTGTGCGGAGAAAAAGTAACATAGACTAAAATGATTGAGAAATCCTCTTTATTTTTCATGCAAGTAATGTGCTTTTGTAGCAATAATATTGTGAAAGAAATTTCATAAATTACTCTGAACTGGTGACTATCTCACTGTAGCAAAGGCAAATAGTAACGTTCTCATGAAAAATCACAACTCTAGACCAACTGGGTCAATGGCAATTCCTGAGGCAAATGCTAACTTTGGAATTAGCAGAGGTCGTGGTGGAGGACATGAAAAAAAAAGTGGAAGATATGGTTATGGTTATAAACCTTACAAAGGTTGAAACAATGGTTCAAGAAAGAATAAATGAACAAGTGGACAACACCCTCTAACAAAGGAAATCAAGTTACAAATGAACAGTTTGAGGAAATGCTTGAAAATCCACCTTCCATTGAATGAGGACTCGGTCAATTTATGTTTATTTCAACTACTTATAAACTATTTAAATTTGAAGTCAAGTTCTATTTTTGGTTTCCATCATGGAATGTCTAGGCCATAAGAGTTTTGTTTTATTAAAAAACAATTATTATAAATTTGGAGTTACATTTCTATAATATGATATTATCATTTGAAATGATTAATTTTACTTATTAAACTTATGCTAGCTAGAATACATTATTTTGCTTCATAGAGTAGTAATGCATGCTTGGCGTAAATATGACAAAGATAGACATTTATTTAAGCAATGTCGAGCTACTCAACAAGAGATTGAGAGGTTGAAAGAATTCGAGAAAAATGACTTAGATATGTGTTTGGTGATAGTGCTACAACATATATATGCCAGAAAAATGACTTAAATATGTGTTTGGTAGATAGTGCTACAACACATGATTTTGAAGAATCGAAAGTTTTTGCCAAAGTTAGTATTTGACATGCATAAAGTGCCAACAATAGCTGTTGAAATTCGAAATGATAACAACAAAGAGTCATTATGTAGCACATCTAATGTTGGGAGCAAAAGGCTCACATTAGAAGAATTATTTTATCTTTTGGTGGGTTTGTATTTCACCACCATTAGCATAATTGTATCTAATATGAATGTGGCAAAATATAAAGCCAATGATCATGTCTTATATAACATTTGGCATAACCCTTTGGGTCATCTGAGACAAACTATGTTCAATCTGATCATTGATAATCTTTGTGGATATTTATTGAAAAATTATGATATTGGCCTATCGAAGAATCACCTATGTGTTCCGTGTTTACAAGGGAAGATTATAACTAGACCATATTTTCTAAAGTTAAAAATGAGTCTCCTACTTTCTTGTAAAGAACATAATGAGACATTTGTGGTCATATTCACCCTGTTAGTAGTCTTTTTAGATATTTTATGGTACTCATAGATGCATCTACTAAGTGGTCATATGATTGTCTATTGTCTACTAGAAATCTCGTATTTTCTCGTTTTTTAGCCCAAATTATTAAACTTAGATCTCAGTTTACTAATCACAAGACTATATTAATTAGTCTTGATAATGTCGCATAATTCATCTCACAAGTTTTTGATAATTATTGTACATCATTAGTAACTGAGATAGTGCATCATGTTCCCCAGTGCACACACAAAATGGGTTAGCTGAGTCATTTATTAAACATCTTCAACTTATAGCTAGACCTCTACTAGTGCAATCTAGTTTGAAAATTGTGGCTTGAGACATGATATTTTACATGTTGCACATAATAAGGTATTTAAAATCAATGACTGGTGATGTCTTTATTACAAGATTTGATGATTGTCAATTTGATGATAGAGTCTTCCCCCCGTTAGGGGGAGGTATAAGCAACAAATTGTTCATATAGAACAAATTATTGCTAATTAACGGCGTGAATTGACATGGTATACGCCTACTCTATCGATCTCATTAAGTTCCAAGAACTCCAAATGTGATTATGAGATAAGAAGAATGATACATTTGCAAGAAATTGCAAATCAATTACTTGATGCATTTAATGATGCCGTAAAGGTAACTACATCATATGTGCCAGCCATAATCATTGCTCCAATTGGACAAAAAGCTAAACAAGGCGGTAAATGAATCTACTACTACACGTCAAAAGCGTGGTAGACTTATAGGTTCCAAGGATAGTGCTTCTAGAAAGAGGAGAGTAAATGAAACATCTTGTCTTGATAAAAGCCCGATAGTGGCTGGAGCTCCGGAAATAGATAATGAAGATGTGCATGTTTCTAAATTCACTGAAATGCCTATGGATGCCTCTAGAGAGGCACAGGTACCTGAAAATGAAGAGATCTCGATATTCCATGCATGTTCAGGTGAATTGTAGAATAGAAAAGCACTTGTCATTGATGACATATTTAACTATGCAGTAGCTACTGAAATAACAAAGGACAATGATGATTGTGAAAATGAACCACGTAGTATAAATGAATGTCGACAAATAAAAGATTGGCCAATCTGGAAAGATGCTATTCAAGCAGAATTAAATCTTTAAAAAAATGTGGTGTATTTGGACCTATAGTGAAAATACCAATGGACATAAACCATGTTGGTTTTAAATGGGTGTTTCGTGAGAAAACGAAGTGAGAGGAACAAAGTTGAAAGATATAAAGTCCGACTTATAGCACAAGGTTTCTCTGAAAGACCTGGAATTGACTAGGTTGAGACGTACTCTCCAGTTATAGATGTCATTACTTTTAGATATCTAATTAGTCTCGCATTTACTAAAAATCTTGATATAAGATTTATGGATATTGTAACTGCATATTTGTATGAAGACTAGATATTGACATCTATATGAAAATTACATAAGGATTTACAATGCCAGAGACTAAGTCAAAGGGAATGTGTTTAACTAAACTTAGACGAGCATTATATGGGTTGAAATAATCCACAAGAATGTGGTATAATCGTCTTATCATATATTTGACTAAAAAATGATACAAAATAGTCAAATTTACCCATGTGTCTTCATTAAGAAATTCGAAAATGAATTCTCAATAGTAGCAGTATATATGGATGATATAAAACCTGATCAGGTCTCCTACATAATTGGAGAAAACTGCAAACTATTTGAAGAATGAGTTTGAATGAAGACTTGAAAAAAGACAAAGCTTGGTCTCGGTTTGCAAATAGAACGAAGTTCCAGTGGGATATTAGTGCATCATTTTCGATATATTGAAAGAATTTTGAACTGATTCATAATGAATAAAGTACATCCACTAAGTAGACTGATAGTTGTACGCAGGTTGGATTTGGATAAATGTCCATTATGACCAAAAGAGAAGATGAAAAAGTTCTTGGTCCAGAAATGTCGTTTTTAAGTGCTATTAGAGCACTAATATATCTAGCCAATGCACAAGACCTGATATTGCATTTTCTGTTAATTTATTATCTAGATATAGTTCTGCACCTCCACTTACATATTGAATATAGTTAAACACATATTGAGATATTTTTTGTGGAACAACTGGCATGAGATTATTTTATTTATATGATTCCACTAACGATTCTTGTCTAGTTGGTTGTGCAGACTCAAACATATTTATGACCTTCATAAGGGTTGCTCCAAACGGGTTATATGTTTATTAATAACCATGCAGCTATATCTTGGCGATCAACAAAACAAGGTTCAGTAGAAATTTTCTCTAACCAAGCAGAATTAATTGCATTACAAGAAGCAACAAGAGAAAGTGTGTGGTTGCGATCGATCATTCATCATATACGAGTAATTAATTGTCAACTACTCATAGTTACAAATGAGCCTACAATAATATTCAAAGGCAATGCGACTTGCATTACGCATGTTCGAGAAGGATTCATCAAAGGAGATCGAATAAGCACCTTCCTCCAAAAGTGTTTTATGCATATGCTCAAAAGGACAAAAGTGATCGAAGTCAAGCAAATCCATTATATCGAGGGAAAGTATGACTCATGAAGAATATTTTTAAGTTTTGCGCATTGTACTCTTTTTCCTTAACTAAGATTTTTTCCACTGGATTTTTTTTTCTTAGTAAGGTTTTAATGAGGCAACAAATGCGCATATACCACCAACAAATTAATGGTGTATATCCAAGGGGTTATCCATAACCTATGGCTTTTAGCATTATTCTTTTTAATTGTCATCATGATAGTAAGGTCATTTGTAAGCCTATATAAGAGGCTCTTGTCAAGTTGATCAACACATGTGAATGAAGAAATAATTTCCTCTATCTCCTCTTTGTTTTACAATACTATTGAACTTTTAGTTACTGAATCTATAATGGTCTGCGATGAAATTGGATTTTATAGAGGATGTTGACAAAAAAGTTAAATATGCATCTCCAATTTGTCCCAGCAAACCTGGTGCAGAGTGCATGAAGCTGTAAATTGAAAAGCTTTGCATCACTGTTGTGAGAAATCGAACATCCAAGTTCAACCAGATTGTAGCCCAATTCTGTACATATATGATGAAACAGGAACTTACAAGAAATTAACCCAATTATAGATCTTTCTGCACAAATTTCACAAATGTTACAAATGTGTGCTTTCTTGGAATCAAAGAGACCCCTCTCAACATTGCAAACACAGTAGTTATCTTTACAAATTCGAGATCACACTTCAAACGAAACAATAGAGAGCATGGAGAACAAAGCCCAAGTGCAGACTAAAAGTAGGAAATCTTTTACACATCAATTTTGTTCGACAACCTTCACATCACACGCCGCCAACATTTCATCCAAACTTAAGAGTACCAAGTTTAATGTTTAATCAGAAAGGTTGAATGGTGCATTAAGCCTCTGCATGCTTGGGAATCGGTATTCCTGATTCAGCAGTCAGGATTTTGTAGGCATTTTGGATTCTTCGAGTCACAGGTCCCACTTTTCCATCCCCAACGATGCGTCCATCAATCATGGTAACCTATTAAGAATAAGCCCCCATTAGTTATTTAATCATCATGTAATTTCTAACAACCCGGAATAAACAAGCATAAATAAGTGACGCTGAAACTTTGCAAGTGTTAGAAATGAATCATATGACCACCAAAAGCCTCATATTTTCTCAAGTAGACATCACTAGCCTCATGGAGGTATAATTCTAGGAATGGCATTTCAGAAATAAGAAAAATGCTGATCATTTCCACTTTAAATTAAATGTCATATGAATTAAAATAGCACTAGAACGGCTAAGTTTATTAAACGGCTAAAGTTATGATACAATGAAGGTATGATTTATTGTCAGCAAAAGGTTTGAGCTAAAATTTATTGTCATCAAAAGTATATATATGTTCTGTCATATACTAGAAATCCTTTCTGTGAATATCTAAAGAAAACGTGTCGGAGTACCAATAGGAAAAGGAAAAAAGAAGAAAAATCATAGTTTATGATCAATCGTGAATGGCTTAGTTTCATATAGAAGAATGTGAACTTCTACAGTCATTGATGCAATTCCACTTGATCTTTTGTCAATTGAACGACATAGATGAATGCAACTCCCTATAGCAATCTCTTTCATCAGCCCTCTTCATCTATATTCTTTTCTGGTCCAGAATAATTCGCCGTGTTGCTCCTCGGGTGCTCATTGCATGAAATTTTACTGCATGACCAAAAGATGGTTCTATTTAGTCACTAACTACCCAGCTCGTGCTCATAACTGTCCCGAATTGGAACCAGTTGATGCTTATTGTTGCTTTGAGCTGATGGTAAAACCAGGCTAACTCTATGTGGATCGTTCTCGACATTGAGTTGCATTTTATTGTTGAACCCGTTCTGATGGGAAATCGTTTCGATGATGGTTTCAGGTATAACATTACCATTAAGACATGACAAGTTTTTGGAGTCATTATTTGTTCTCCAATTTCTTATCATATTTGGGGTCCTAAATTCTTCAAACGAAACCAGGAGAATGGACAATTTGATGCATAGTTTGTGATTTTAATAACTTGGATTAGTTCTGGGTGACCACTTCCAGAACACAATTATCATATGAAAGATAGTATCAATCCAACTTGGCATTTTAAAACTAATTACTTATCGTTATCCTGACCCCATAAAAAAATAAGACAAATAAAGTAACCCTGAAAGTTAGTCTGCCTTTAATACTGCAAAGACTAGCGAAGAAAACAAAGATAAATCTTACAGCAAATCCAACATCACAGACTGAAGTAAATAAACATGAACTTCATAACACACATTATAGGCATTGCAATTAATTGATGATAAAAACTATATAACTTAATAAACATTGTAAAAGTTTAACTTACAGGTGTAAGTTCTCCCATTGTTCCAGTTGTCCACACCTGCGAGTAAGAAATGCTCACATGAAGCACACAAATATTTTGAAATAGCTTCAGTTATAAAGGAAAGGTGAAGATAAATGTCAAACTTGTCGTGGATATTCCAAGTCATCACTAAGTGTAGTGTTTTCCATTGAATTTACGATAAATTTAATAAGTTGGCAAAGACAAGTATATTAACTAGTTTGCCAAAACAATTCCCATATTAAATAGCAGTAAGTCAGTTTTTTTACATTGAGATTACAGAAATATAATTCCAAAGAGTTTCAAAATGTGCCTCGACTCATAAAGAGTGCAAACCTCATCTGCAGCATGAAACTCGGACAAGCTGATGCGTCGTTCGTGCAGGATAAAGTTCTCTTGCTTTACAAGATCCATGACCTATAAATTCAAGGAAGTAATTTTGTAGGTGCAATTAAAATGGAATGATTAGAAAAATGAAGTTATCACATGCATTCACGTTTAGGTGAATATACTTTGGAAAGTCATGTTTGCCTTTCAGCCTAAGGAAAGCAAAGACAGGTTCCTATGTTCACTGCAAATGCTGAACATAGGCATACTATTGTTTGTCCATATCTGAAGATACTTGTTTCTAAAACCTAGTAGGCTATGAGACTATTTTACTGCTAGGAATTAGGGGTTACCAGGTGCATTATGAGAACTTTAAACATGGAATATGAAGAGTTTAAAAAGGTATTAATATATTGATTTCAAATTACATGCAGGTCTCAAACTGACCAAGGTTGGTCGTGTTCTAAAAGGATAGCCTACGGCTTTTCTACCTTAATGGAGCATGTTATAACTTTGGTGAAAGCAAGTTAAAAACTTTAAAATCACAACACGAAGATTAAAAACATTGTATGCACATAGTATTAAGAACAAATTCAGCTGCAAGTAAACTTCCCAGTTGCCAGGAGGTGATGATGTGTAAATATCTTCTGAATCATGGAAATATTTGCTCCATCTGATTGCAGTCAATAAACTCCGCCTTCAAGTTAACAAGGCCACGTTTTCTTCCACGGGGAATATTTGAAAATTTTAGGCTGTTAGTAACCTTGCCAGGGAGGGGTTGATGTGGTATAATTTTATCCTTCTGGATCATGGAAACATCTATCGCATTATGAGTTTAGTAGTCAATTTGGAATCACACTAACAAGGCTAAGTTTTCTTCCATCGACAGGGCATCTATAACCAAGGTTCTGATAATAGAATTCAACTGCTGATGCCTCATTCAGTTAATTCTGAAAGTTGTATCACATCCTTTGTTATGAAAAAATTGTAAAAGGTACTGAAATAGTCTTGAAAGAATGAAGAAGTAATAAAATGTATGGATACACATTTCTATGAATTTGCGGATGCTGCTCCACTTGTTAGGTATTCAACATATCAGAAAGCTAGAATGCAGAAGTGTAAGAAGTATGAAACATACAGTTGCCCTGGTTATGCCCGGAAGACAATAGTCAGCATGAGGTGTAGATACATGCCCTTTCTTGACTAAGAACTGCATGAATATGTGATAGTTATTATAGAATAAACTAGAAACTTAGATAAACTTCCTAAACTGTCTCACAATGTTTGTTGCATTTGTTTCTGATACAAAACCATCTTGGTCTAGCATGATGGCATCATCTGCCTTGGCTAGGTTCCCTTCTACCTGTAAACCATATGCATTTGGTTACTAAGTCGATCTACATTTCAAGCAAAACTATAGATTATTTTTCAAGATTTCAGTCACACTTGCATTTTATAGGGAAAATACCTTTGCCAATATGTTATTGATAAGATTGTTGTGATGAATCTTTGAATCAATACTCTGAAACAAGAACATAAGAAATCAATGTTACTGAACATGGAAATGATTATAAATGAATATACTAAGTTATTTTAGCGGAAGTGGATCGTAAAAATGAGGAATCTAATAAAATCCTGCTTCTCACAAGCTAAATGACAGTGAGAACCTCCCCCCCCCCACCCCACCCCCAAAAAAGGGAAAAAAAAAAAAAAAAAAAAAAACCCTGCTCCACCCATACCTGACCTATGGAGTATGGAGGCCTATCGTGAAGCTAAGGAGTCCACAAGGCCAGCCCAATGAAGCCATGGGAAGGCCTCCTCACCCACTATCAACAAATTTTAAGGTGGGGTCCTAGACTTCATCTAATAATCAAACTCTACAAGAAATCAGAGATCAATCCAGAATATACATTAAATTTAAGTTGATAAACCAGAATATTAGATGACCCCTACCACTTAAAGGCTTGATCATTCAGATCAAAGTGTTTATTTGACCAGGCATGACAGAATCAAATATTTGTAGGTTCCTATATCTATACTTCAAGACAACAAACTCAAATCTTCCTTTATGCATCTTATCTTCCATCGGAAGTTTACTGTAGAGAGAATGATTCAATGGGAAACGCTAGAAGAGCCGAATAAGCAAATAGATGGACTAGACTTAGTTGGCTAATCACGACACCTCCAATGCGAAGAGGTGTTAACTTGGCCTCTTATACAATGCTGGCCCACTAATTAACAGCTTAGCTTTTAGGGTCAAAGTAGTTACCAACAGACGAAGCACAAGGTCCACCTTGAAGCTGTAACAGTTTTTCAGCTGAGCTATTAACCTATGAATCTTACTAGGCAACAAACTGATGTCATTTTGATACTCCTAATATCCTAGATGCAATAGGTATTACCAGCTCAGATTGCTTTTGTGGAATAGCTAATGCATGGGATGTAAACCTGCCTCTCTCCGATATGTTGGGCACTGGCACACCATGAAGTCTAACTATATCAAAAATAGTGTTTGTTACAATTTTATTGTACACACAAAACAATTGTGTTCCACTCCTATGTTTCTATTTGTTCAACATTCAGAATTACATAGTAGGTAATAAATATCTTGATGAACACACAACGAAGGATACAAAAGATCTCTATCTAACTAATGTGCCTTTTTGTTCATAACAGATCAAATTCCTTATGGTCGGATCATTTGGTAGTTAGTAATTTGAACCGTGTGATGACTTTGGATAGGTGGTTATGGGAGTTTCAAGCCTATTATATCATGTCAAAACAATGTCATTCAGAATCAACCAATGATGCAAGGAAACAGGATTTGCTCGAACTTGTTGGGTGTATTAAATGAAGTCACACTAGAAATGGTGACAGCTCACTGATATTAATTGGAAAACTGAAGAACTAGCAAATTCTCCAGCAAATTTTAAGGTTTCAAAAAGCGGCATTTTGTAATCTTAAATTACTCTTGAAAGCAAGCATTGCATGATTCTTTCACCCCCTCCCCTCCCCTCACCCTGCACACACACCATCAGGACCAGCTGCCACTCCCTTCGCCAAATATCTTCATCAGAAAAAGATATGTCAAGAGTATGGTAACATCACTAGTTACAATGCTGTTAATGTTACAGAAATGGCACTTAATAGATCTGAATGCAATTATGGATCATAAGGTTTTATCTAGCTGACCCCAAAGATTTGGAATATAGACCTTGTTATTTCACGACTTACAAGAGAAACATTGCATATCAACATTATACAGAATTTAAACATATAATTCAGCATCGTAATCTTACATTGGGTGAATTGCGACGTGTGGTTGCAGTCACCAACGTTATACCGCCAGAATTGTCATAGACTGGTGGTTTCCATTCAGCAAGCACTTTGATTGCCCAAAAAAGAAAATTTTTGAAGCATTAGAATATTCACTTTTATTTAATGAGAAAAAAAATAAGTTCTTTCTTACAGACTAGCAACACTACTTGCATAATCCTATAGTTGTTGAGTTGAGTTTGTGTGGTATCTGGGACCCTTATATCACCCACTTAACCCCCAGGGGCATGAAGTCAATTATTTGGGAAAAAATCCTTTGAGCATCCTCATTGGAGGCCAGTGATTAAAACTCAAACCGGTTACTTAACAAGCACCGAGTACTCACCTTACCTACCTCCATGAGGATTGAGGAGATGATCATATTAAAACAAAACTCAAAACTCAAACTTGCACACATCAAAATGACATTTTGGACTAGCTAGCTTATTGTTGTGTTTAACATGTAAAGTAAAAAAGGTACTCTAGGAATGAAACTGCTGGCTAGCCAAAGTATAGCTGAAATACCAATTAAGGTGCATCCATAAAGATTAAATGCTGGGCTCATTCCAGAAGTAACCTGAAAAATATGGTCAATGAAGTAGGAATCAGTACAGAGTGGGAAGAAGACTAAGGGAAGCACAATAATAGTTTTATTTGTTGCAATCATATTATTTAGGTTAAAGCAAACTGACACATGAATCTAGTATCTACACTACATGAATCTAGTATCTACCCTGAATAGCAATGAAATTTGCTAGCTGACTATGTTTCTACAACATATCAATGGCAATAAATTTTCTCATACAAAAATAATCAGCTTCTGGATAATCTTCTAAAAAGACGACCTTCTTGCCACGTGTTAAAGTGAGTCTGATGTGAGCATTGTCAAACATCCCGTTCGCAATCAGAGTTTTGAAGATTGCTTCCTTAATCTGAAATTTGATCATAGTATAAATCATTTAGCAGAACCCAAATTATCCCTAAAAGTACAGACTTAAATAATAGAAGTTGAAGCATTAAGTGTAACAATGTGACCACGAGCGCTAGGATTGAAATCCTTTGCAGCATTATGAACAGGTAGCAACCTCTTCACGATTTGGAACATTGATGAATGCTAAAGCTTTGGCAGAGTCAAACAATCTAGCACAAACAAAAACCAGTTGTTCGTATCATGTACCTAAACCACAAAACTTGCCTCAGGCTTCCTAAAACAGTCTACATTTAAATTTTATATTAGAAGACAATGATTATATTAAGTTAAGAACATATCACCTATCTAAATGTTCATCCAGCTTAAATATTTTTCCATCGTAGATACGTAGTCCCTCCCACACTGCGTCTCCTCCTTGAACAACTGAATCAAACACTGAAACCTTCAAGAGAGGCATGGTTGGGTAGCTAATATAAGTTAGTAAGAAATTCAGCAGTATGTATAAAAATGTGAATACAGAGTAGCATCCAATAAGCTAATACCTTTGCACTTTCACGGGGTAAAATCTCATCACCAACCCAAGCAAGAAGCTTCTCATTTGCAGGGACGGGCAGACTAGGAACAGGTACTGAAGGTCCTAGAGAGAATGTTGTTCTCATCTTATGACGCCTGAGCATGTTGTAGAAAGGAAGACTTTGCTCTAGCAAGTCATACAGAGCAGATGGAAAAGGCTAGACAAAAGTATTTACATACAAGCTAATGTCAACTTCAGGTTGAAGCCTTAAAAAGTTGTTGCAGATAATGGTAGATGTAGTTCTTACAAAAGATGGACTCTCATGAGGCATAGCAAGAAGTATAAGCTTCTTACTAGTTAGTTTTCATACAAAGCAATATTCATGTGTGAAAAAAAAAAACATCAAGGTAAAAATATTAATGTTCAATTTTGATTTTTTTTTTACTTAAAAGTGGGTATAGAATCCAATACTGCATATTCCAAATGTGCTGAAGTTATGAAGATAGAACTGAGACAAAGCATGCAATAAAATGCTCTCCGACAGAAAGCTTCCATATTTGTGTCCAAAAATATCAGCAATAAGCAAAGTATACATATCTACGACCATAAGAAATTGCTTGATGCCTATAGAAACAGACAATAGTTTGCATCCATCTAGTAGTTAGAAAGTAACCTTACTTTTGGGCAGGAGGTCACCAATACCATAGCTTAATTAGGTCCTTATTCACCATTTGGAGAAGAAAGTGTTGACAAAGCATGAGACTGCAGAGACTGCCTTGAGTTACTCTTGTAAATCCCAACATTTGCTATGTCGCATTGGAAGTCAGTATTAACAGCCGCTTCATGATCAGCATTCGTCTTAGATCCCAGCATATGCTACGCCGTGTTGGAAGTATTTTTCAAACTGTGATTATCCTTTTTCATCACATAATTACAGTGTATCTGAGTTGACTTTTAAATTGACTGTTGGATGCAATAGTCTGCCATATGCACTTCACTAAACAAAATAAGCAAATAAATCCACCCTGTTGTTGATGAACATGATAGATGTTCGTCACCTTGATGAGGAACTAATATGGCTAATTGACACCACTTGCTCTACTAAGTTGTCCATTTTGCAAATCACATAGGGATATGCTAAATAATAATCTAGAAACCATCTTTCAACAGCAAAACCTTATTCGATCAGTGTTGTGTATTCCCCGAAAGGAGAGCAGCAAAAGTCAAAAGGGCCGTAACTCTGCTGCGTCTGGCCCATCCTTTAGGCACCTTTGGAAGGCAGGGAGTGTGACAACATACACACTTCCTTGGTCCTTCACATCAGTTGCAGGGTTTGGTGGCCCGAAATTGACTTATAACATGACTTACAGAAACATTTTGGTGGTACTTGGAATTTTACTTGGCAAAACACCAGATAATCATCCATCTCAACATTGTTCATTGATTTGTCATCACTATGCTGATACAAATTCATCTTGCAATATAACAAATGAGCAACAGATGTGCAGTTTTTCTGCATGACAGACATGTTCACCCCTACTGATTTAATGTCTATGATTCGTATAAGGTTCATCCTTTTTTATTTCCAAATCAATAAAGAAATGACAGAACTGTCTGAGGTAGAAAGCTAGCTCTGATGAATCGCTAAAACTAACTTCTATCATGAATGCCTTTGATGAACATTGGATCATAGTTCATGGTATCGGCCAATACCGAAACTGCCAAAACCAACCAATTCAAAACCACAAAATCCCCACAGAACACCCAGAAGCTGTTAATTAAGAAGGATCCGATATCAATTATGATACCAATACTCCGAACCATGCTTTGGATATCCGAATTGATCAAATTGGGTTTTATGATTTTCCCTAATTTGAAGAAACCTAAATCAAAGAGGAAATTTTGTCGTGGAAGGAGAAAACTTTTATATTAATGGTGATGGAAATCACCACAAAGATAGCTTTATAAACTATCAAACTCTTGCCCCTTGAGTTAGAGAGGAAAAGCACACAAAATAAATTGTGAAAGAAATGATTATAATAGAGGCTTAAGCTCTCCTTTTATACCCGTAGTCAACCTCCAATATTTCCTAATTTCTACTAGGAATAAGAACAATTAATCCTATAGGGATTAAGTTAAAAATCCTAACATGTCCCACACTTCCCATAAAAGGAAACAAGAAAAGGAATAGTAATCTTAAAAAAATCCTAATCCTAAATATTAGGAATCCTAATTATAAAAATTATGAATCCTAATCCTAAATATTAGGAACCCTAATTATAAAAATCATGAATCCTAATCCCTAAAATAAAAAATGGGAATACCAATCCTAAAGCTAATATGAGAGGGTATCATGGATACCACCATCGGTAGAAAATCCACTCGAAGTTAATACTGAGAAAACAAGCCATATAGCAAATATGATTTATGGTGCATCAACAGATTCACAATTACTATTTCATTTAAAAACAAGGAATCTTTCGAATTTTGGGCAGCATCATCGAGACCCTCCCACTTGAAAGTTGCATCAACACGTCTCCAAGGACAATATCCACGTATAAAACATACCTAGGTTGATACTTGGTCGACAAGTGTAGGACATGAACCTATGCTGAACTTCTAAAGGGTACGCACGGGATTGGCATGGGCAACTTCTGTCAGATATGTCCCGGCCGTGAGAAAACATTATTTCTTTATAGTAGACCTGACCTGCGTTTGTTTAGGACGAACTTTCTATTAGAACCCCGATATGCATGTTGTATAGAGACTGAGATAATTGAGAAACTATGATATGTATATCAATATATGTCATCTTGTCTAGTCTGTATTTGTATCAAACGCTTTTTCAGATTTGTTGTATCTATGTCAAGATTACAGTATTAGTCAATACAGATACGTATTGACAGTATCTTATCTGTTTTGGCACGTCCCTATTGATAGCCGATACCAACATTGGGATTTTCTGACCCTATCAATTCAGCAAAGAAAATTATTAAAAGAAAACAGAAGCAGTATGCAAGAAACAGTTTCCGCACAATGATAAGATCAGCAAGCTACAATGCGTCGATAAAACTACTTACCGACACCATTGTAACCATTACCAATTGTCGAAGTTGTATATCCATAAATACACAGCATTCATCCATCTTTATATTTAAAAACAATCAATTGTGCATGTACTTTGTCTAAAAGCACGTTAAAAAATTACTATCTATTGTGGGTGAATGATTCATCAATGTTAAATATTATTCCAATAAAAGCTAACAAGAACAAATAATACATGAAATTATGCCTATGCCTAAATGTATCACATATTTTCTAACTTTCTACTATTGTTTTGGCTTCACGAAACAAAGGTGTGAAATCTTCGAAAGTACTAAATTGCAGATACCAGTACTCATAAATTGCAGATACCAGTACTCATAAATTGCAGATACCAGTACTCATAAGAAGGGTCCGAAACAGATTTCGTTAACCAATACCGCGAAGCTTGATCTATGTGCCCATGACATGTTGTGTCCAGTTTGTGTCACATGTCCATATTAATGCAACCTAGCTGACTAGGTACCATAGTCCAAACAGAGCCATAATCTCAAGACTCAGGAAGCAAGTTTAGGCTTCAAGAGAGAAGATATATAGTTGTCATTCATCTTTAAGAAGAATATTTACTCCTGAAAACATGTAGGATCTCTTTTAGGATATTGAGAAGTGCAGACTGTGCCATACAATAGCCTAACCCTGTGAAGCACGTAGCACGTAACCTATATGAGTAACAGGTACAACATACACACATACACATATAGGTAAAACATACACGCATACAAATAAAAAATAAAAGCATAACATATCTTCGTGACTTAAACTAAGAGTCTAAATTTCTTCGCCATGGTTATCAAATGAATCTTGGTCAAAACTATTTAATCAAAACCATTACATATGATGTTATACAATTTTGAATCATGAAAACTTATTTATAGAACTCTTACCGAGGAATATGGATTTGGTGTTTTGAAGCCTGTTGACTTATGTACACTTTTATACCACCATGGAGCCCAAATTCCATCTACTGGTTTTGGACCAGGTTCCCACCTGTAAAAGTACTTCCATATGAACTAGGGAAACATTATGGTGCAATGGAAGATAAAGACAACATGTCTCATTGTTTGTTGTAAAAGAAGTTCCACAATAGAATCTGTCAGATTGTAAAGTCGAGGAAAACGGTAAATTTTCTCAAATACATTACTCATATTACGTCTCAGGAATTTTTATTAAATAAATATGGTTTTTAATCTTAAACTAATTCTAGAGGTGTCAGTATTTAATTTCTTACTTGAGCATTGACTTCTGGAAAGGAATACCCAAATCCTGACAAAGACCTTGCAAGGTAGCCTGCACAAGAAGGTAAACAGAGTTCAGAATGAGGCTGACTACCTGGAACATTTCTTAAAAGTTAACCATATCCACGTACACAACAGCAAATATTTTAGGATCATCAGTTAAAATATTTTTAGAAGAAGATGCATCAAATGGAGAGTTAACTAACCTCAGGATCCTGCAGCAGATCTTCTGAGTCTACTATAGGTGGAGGATTCCCGAGCTCACATAACTCACTGTATATCGAGACAAGGCCTGCCAAACCCAGCTCGAGAAAGGATGGTGGTACAACTTTGTCGAAAGATGTCTTTCAAGATGTCCAACAACCAAATTTGACATAAGTAACCAAAAGTACGTGCAAAATCAGGATTGCTAACAAAAAGAAGGAAAGACAAATTTGACACTACACAATTTTATCAGCAAAGTAAACATTATAACATGAATTATAATCAAATGAGAGGGCAGGGAGAAAACACAAATCCAACATAAGTAAAATATATTTCTGTTCAAAGAATGTTTGCACAAAGTTAAAGTTTAAACTCGGTGCTTACTGAAACATAGTAGTAAAGAATACTACAGCATGACAAATCAGATTTACCAAAATACATAAGGTACCTGATATATGATATATAGGTTCTTAAAGAAGAAAAGCAACTCATAAAATAAAGGTCTCTCTTGAGGACAACGAATAAGTAAAAACGTAGTCAACATCCACTACCATTATAATATGTTTATGAGATTGGACGTTTACATAAGAACCTTAGAAAAAATCAGAAAGTATACCTGGTTTCTAAACACTCTAGTATGACAAAGTTCATCATCATCCAAGCCACCTTCCATCAGAATGGGGTCAGCGTAAGAGAGCTCCATAAAGTATTTGACAAAGTTTCTTATGAACGGTTGTCGACTTGATGTCTAACCCTCTATATCGGTGAGAAATTCCTATCCAAGGGAGCTATGAGCATGAGAGAGTCATGTCATAAAACCTAGGTGATTAGTTGGGAAGTAGGTAGCCATATCTTTTGGATAAACAGTTTAACCTAATGCAACCGAGGAGCACCCTTCAAGTTCTCCTAGACTATAAGAGAGTAGACGAAGAGGTAAGATGACACAAATTACTATTTTCATCTCTATGACATATTAAGCCAAAGAGTGAAAAGAAATGTCAGTTTCAAATTCTAGTATGATCAAAAAGAACTTAGTTCCTAGCCTCCTCTCCGAAAGGTAGTACCTCACAAGAAATGTTCTTCCGTGTAGGTAATTGTTCTTCCGTGTAGGTAATTAACGGCGGTAAAGTTTATATCTTCCGTTGGTTTGGAAATGACATAACTGCATCTATGCTATTCTTAATGTCTTATATTTTCATTGTTGGTCCCAAGTCCGGATAAAGGAGGTTTGTGTTAGGTCAACTTGCGTAAAACATTGTCGGATCTCCATGTTTCCCAGAAGTTGCGATAAAGATTGTATTGATGTTAATGATGTTGGTTTGGAGAAGAAAGAGGATAATTAAGAATTTAACACAGGTGTTGATAATATGAAGAACCCACAAAGCACCGGTCAGAAAGATATGGAGCACGCAAACAACAAGAAGTAGATGATACTAAGGACCGATGAGATGGAGTCAATTTTGAATAAAAGAGCATAGGATTTGGTCAAGCTTCCAAAAGGAGAAAAAAGGCAATTGGTTACAAGTGGTTGTTCAAGATCAAAGACAAAAAAATTCTAAGTTCACTTGAGGGGCTTTGCTCGAAGAGAAGGTGATGTAGGACGAGTCCCAAAGGAAAATTATCCTACCATATTTGGATTATAGGAATTTTGGGGTTTTACAGAAATAGAAATTTTGAGTGCTAAAGCTTTTAGGTTTGTAGACAATTATATAAAATTTTATCACAATATTATAATAATTCGCAAAATCGAACAATGAAAGTGAGTTCGGAACGAAGTTACCATAAACGCGATGAGAATGACGATGAAAAAGACAGTGAAAGACGAGGCGAAGGAGGCGACTGCGAACTCCGCAAGAACACATGAAGAAGAATCAATTTTGCAGTACACAAATATTTAGGAAGAAAGAAAATAAAAGTTGGGTTTGGCTCTTCTCAAACTAAAAAGTTTTATTCGCAATCAATTTTTCTCTACTAAACAAAAGGTCCATACATCTATATTTTATAGAAAACTAAACCCAAAAACATAAAGACAAAAATAAACTAAAAGATTACGTTGAATGACAAAATCATATCTAACTTAAATTTGACAATGAAAATCTAATTATTATTGGGTTTATTGACCCAAATCAATGGAACTGCATAATTCTCTCCGACTTTGAAGACTTTACCTCCTGATGAATCATTTAACTAGAAGCCCGAAGAAGATGCTCAAGCTGACATATCCCAAGATGGCTATGGCGCTGGTTGTTGTAATGATGGAACTTTCACTATAATGGATCCTGAAAGGACGACGCACTCCCATGACGGCACAAATAGTCGTGGAGGTGAAAGAAGTACTATGTACATGAATGATGTGGCACCAAACACCCAATCATATCCTCCACATAATTGTCCTTACATTCAATTGTTCTATCTTGAAATAACTATATAATTTGTAATAAAGTAAGGACAATAGTTGTTCACAGGATCTGATTTAATAGTTTAAGTAAATTTTTGGGACTGACTGATCAGATGACCTATTTAATTCTTGCAAAGACGATATGTAAAGGTAAAATTTTATTGTTGATTCAAATTTTGACTTCGTGTCAGACACGGACCTAACAGGTGACTCAACTATGATATGTTCATTAGGTTCTAGTAATGGATGATCTACGGGTATGTCTCTATGATGGGCTCGAATTTTGGCTTATCATTATTAATTACTTCACTACATATATTTTTAGAATACGCATCCCAATAGGATAAACATTCTGAAGGATAATGATCAACTCCCTTATAAATAAAATGCTTAGGCTAATCATGTTCACTAGTACCAGTCACACACCTATCAATTTTAGATTTCAACTTAGCAAGTCCGTCACAAAGTTTCTCTAAAATATCTATTTTATTTTCATGATCCATGTTTAAATTCTATTTATTCCCTTAGATCTTATTTACATATAAAATTATCTCTAGCATGGGGCTCTGATACTGCTTTGATGCAGGATGAGACCCAAAGAAAAATTAGGCTACCCTATTTAGATTAGGGATTTTTGGTTTTACAGAATTAGAAATTTTGGTTACGAAAGCTTTTTGATTTGGGAACAATTATTATAAATTTTTCCCATAATATTATAATAATTCGCAAATTTGAACAATGAAAGTGAGGTCCGAACGAAGTAATCATAAATGCGATGAGATGACAGCAACAAAGATGGTGAAAGGTGAGGCAACGACGAAGCCGACAAGAACACAAGAAGAAAACTCAATTTTGCAACACATAAATATTTGGGGATAAAGATAGAGAAAAAACTAGGGTTTGGCTCTTCTCAAACTCAAAATTTTTATTCCCAAATCATTTCTCAACAAGAGGTCCATACAAATCTCTTACAGAAAAACTAAACCTAAAAAAGATGAGACAAAAATAAACTAAAAGTTACATCAAATGATAATAACCTTATCTAACTTAAATTTAAACAATGAATGAAAATCTAATTATTGTTGGGTTTTCATTGACCCAAATCGATGGTCCCGCATCAGAGGTGTCAATTGTAATGAGAGAGTTTCTCTGGTAGTGAAGCATACTTCTATAGTGTGTTATTTTTTCAATTATAATGAGATAGTTTCTCTGGTAGTGAAGCATACTTCTATAGTGTTATTTTTTGTAGGGACGAAGTTTAATATATAGCTAGAGCAGTTCAACGTTAAGACAGTTTTTTTATGCATCGGCCAAAAGGAGGTACATTTGAGAAAATTTTGGATTGATTCAGCATGCAAGAAGCCAAGCAAGTAAGAAGCCCTGTTGCTAGTAATGTACAATTATGCGTTTACTTGTCCTATTACATAAGAGAAGGATTATGTCTAAAGTACCATATGATATTGCAATTAGATTGTTAGTGTATGCTATAGTGCACAATATACCGACTTTGTCATATGAAGTTAGTGTAATGGGCAGGTAATTGTCAAACCAACCCAGACAAGGAACATTTTTTTTAAACCAAAGCCCGTGGACTTAAAGCCACCCAGCCGGCTTTGGCCCGGGGACCGTGGACAAACGCCACCCAAAATTAATAGTTTATGGCATTAAGTTTTTTTTAGGTGTCCTTTCTCCAAGCTGGGCCGTGGCTCAAAGCCACCCAGCCGCCCGGGGGAGATTCGAACCCGAGACCTGTTGAAGTATAGTAAATGAATATTGAGGTATTTGAAAGGTACAATCTGGGTTGGTATGCCTTACATGTCACACAGATTAGTTGTGAGCTATAAGGGAAGGGAGAGAAAGGAAGTGTGGATGGGAGAAGCTAAGGAGAGAGTCAAATGTATGTATTTTTGCAAGAAATAACTGTTACTTCTATGACTTCATGCACTGTAATATTCAGGAGTATAGTATATGTATGGTATAGCTAAACGTCTTACTGTAACAATTGTGAACAATATTAGCCAACACCTAGGATCATATAATTGATGGTATAAATACATAGAAGCAGCTGAGCTTTGAACTCCACAGTCAAAAAGAAAGTCATATCAGAATTACCTATTTTGGTATATTTATGATAAATGGTTCATTGCATTTACAACATATTCTAGAATTGCATAGTATATGATGAACAGAATTTTCCTTCCACAAATTAGGAAAAAGGTAATAGAAACAACAAATACAGTACGTTTAATAGCTTCTCTAATTGTCATATAAAGCTTCTTATTTAAGAAGCCAAGTTGTCCTCTGAAACAGGTTTTACAAAAATTGTTGTTAAATGATTTGCACATGTAGAGAAAGCAACATGATAGTATGATAGGAAAATCTTAAGGCCATGCTAGTCACAATCTACAAGGAGGGTGTACATACCAAAATATTTAGGGGGTTTCGTATCAATATGAAGTGTTTTCCTTTCTTCATCAGATCATTTGTCAAGTTTGGTACTCGTTGCTTGGCCATGTGCTATATATCAAAGAGAAAAGTTACAGAACAATGGTTTTTAACAGCAAATTCTGACCTATTCCAGAAACAGTAAAAGCATGATATAATGATGCCAAAGTACATATACAAGCGAAGCAAATCAAGTAAATTTATATATGACATGATCAAATTAGTTTTCATATGCATGATCTGAACTGAACAAAAGATGATCAACAAATTGTAATAATGAGTTCCGATGCAAATGGTTTTCACTATCATCAAGTTGTGTCCTTGCAGAAGATGGATACATGCCACCACTGATTTGTTCAGAGAATCGTCAAATAAACCTAGTAATTTACTCCTTTCAATTTTGAATATCTAAACTCACAATTTATGAGTATATACCATAAAATACGACTTTATTGTAGGAGACAACTCCTCAAAACAGCCTTTGTTTTGATTTTTGAAGGTCATGATCCATTTTCCCGACAGTGTACTTTGTTTCTGATGATAGCCAAATTAGAATATATTTTGGGAAAGGTATAAAAGTAGAGATCAAATCCATCTATGGGAAAGAAAAAGTGAACCAGAACCACTAGAAAACTTGGCCTGGTTTCCAACAAATCAGAATCGGAATTCCGATCAGGTTCTGTTTGTTAGAACTCAACATTTAACTTTTGTAGGACTTCCAATGATTCCAACCCCATTAGTCAGAATCTTCTCACCATCTGCTGTCTTGTGGTTTTTTTGGTGCAGTATACTTTGAATTCTGACCCTAGTGTTGCCGATGGTATCGGGTCACGTGCCTACAGCCTACAGATACATGCTATGTTGCACGGATGTGGATACAACATGACACAGTAAGGACAATGGCGACACGGAACCTATTTTGGTGTGTCCTAGTGTACTTTGGAGTGTGGGTTGTGCCCAATACATTATTGTATTGGACACAATACAATAATCTACTACATGTTTTTTTTTTTGCGAATAATCTACAATCTACATATACATTACTGTAGGTTTGTGGGGATGCTTGAAATATTTTTGTTTTTCAAACTTTCTGTAACTTTTTGCATTTCTCCCAAATTCTAAAATTTTCAGCCTCGCCAAATAATTTTCAGATACTGGGCTTGCGAGTATGTGCAGAAGAAATGTCCACAAAATAACAGAACTAAAATTGATGATATGTCCAAGAGAAGTGGGTAACATCAACATGTGTCACGCCCCAGAACCAGAACACTGGAGAGCGGGGGCAGACATAGCCAGCTACGTATAATGAAATGGGATCCACTCCACTATACGGTCACGGCTGTCTAGATATGTGAGAGTTTTTCTACAAGCCATCAGTCTCTTATGGTCAATAACAAGCCTAATGTCTCAATCATAAGCAAGTAAGTAGATGTTACAAGATGTAAGATCACCAAATATACAATAGTGAGGCGTCCCAAACATTACATATTCAGCTGATCATGAAGCTAGTCGTTACAAAATGTGATGACTAGCAAGAGTTTCAGTCATACATGATCAACCCTAGGTTGCCAATCATGTTACAGCCCGTAGGCAGACAATAAGTAAAAATGTACACGAGCTAACACTTGCTCGGCGGCTAAACGCCTCAAAAGAATAATTTTACAATAGAGTGGGAGAGCCAAAATAAACCCACTCGTTGCCAGGATTCCCTCTAGTGGTCACCATGTGGCTGGAAGGTCGGTAGATCCTCTGGTGCTGCTCCGGTATCTGGCCATACAAAACCAGCTGGGTCAGACCCCAGAAAGAGCAAGTGCCACAAAGGAGGCTTCACTCAGGAACTAAAACCAGCAATTAGCACAAGAATATAATTACATAAAAGACGGTAATAAATGGGCTTGATATTAAAAGAATAACAACAGCAAACCGAGTACGAAAAAACCATTCAAGTAGCCAGGTCACAACCCTTAAACCAAACAAGGACCGGGGTTGTAACCCTTCGCCTGAATAGAAACCCGTCTCAATTACTATTGATAAGGTAAAACGTATCAAGCATGACAGGTGATATACGATGAGATAACCATGGGACTATTCAGATAACCAGGTTACAACCCGTAAACCAAACAAGGACAGGGGTTGTAACCCTTCGTCTGAACAGAGCTTGGCTTCTCCCACCATTTATCGGCAAGATAATATAAGAAGACATGTCATATAACAATCTTGTACAGGATCAAGACAAGACTAGACTCCATCCAATCATTCACGGCCAAGCAATAAGTACGACTGGATACTTTAACTAACTAGGGTTATCACAAGTCTTAGTTACTAGCAAGATGCAATGAGAATTCCAAGTCCGGTTACCTGTTTGTTACTACCTGAGTAATCCCAGCAAGAAAAGGAAAAGATAGCATGATATAGCAGACACACTGTAGTAAGATACATGTGTCCTAAGGTACCACACTCGACGGCGGGCTGGAAGTGCGCTCATCTCGACGGATAGCAACAAATCCCATGTATATATATATAAGGCCGGGATCAAAGGGGCAACAGGTAACTGGGAAATTCTTCATGAACTATTTAATCAATCTAGTTATTAATCTAGCCAGATTCAGTATAAATCCCTGACCGTGGTACTCAGGGATCATGCCCTAGACATGATGCAAGACACAACCGGACTAGTAGTTTATACAAGCACAATCATCCACGGTGTCCAGTGCCAATGAATTGATTTGTCAAGAGTGTGCCACGACGGGCCACTATCATTATCATTATTACTTATCAAGAGTGCGCCACGACGGGCCACTATCAAGCATTGTCAGGGTACTTGTCAAGAATGCACCACTACGGGTCACTGTCGTGTCATGTACAGCAGGTCAAGTTATCAGGTCAAGTTATCATATCAGGAGTGCACCACGGCGGGCCATTATCAAGCATGTCAGTTCTTGGTCACATCATGCCAGGTACAATTGCCATTTCAATCATATCAATCAAATTGGGATTATCAAGTTCGGGACAAAAGGCGTAAGGATATAAAATGGGCGTAAAAATATATATAATAGGGTAAGGTGTATGCTATAGGAACTCAAGTTACACAGGGCGTTACAAGTACGGGTTAATAACGATCATTAAATAATAAAATACAAGCCAGGGAAAGAGCCATGCGGCTGGCCAAGAATGATCTCATGCGGCCGAGGAGGGAGCAGCCCATACGGCTGGAGGGGACTCGGGTCTAAGGGAATGCATGTGGCTCAGGGTCATGCAGCGGAGTATCATGCGGCCAGAGGGAAGTAAGCTTCATGCGGCTGGGGAAAGGAGTCCATGCGGGTCGGGGGTTAAGAGCCCATGCGGCTCGGAACAAGAGCAGCTCATGCGGCTAGCGGAGAAGCTGTGCGTATGCGGCAGGCCATCAATCAGGTATATGCGGCCAGGAAGGGGGGAGGGGCGCATGCGACTAAGTCATAGCATTCATGCGGCTGAGAAGTGGATTCTCATGCGGCTAGGAATGGACTGAGTTCCATGCGGCAAGCAGGAAGCAGATCTATGCGGCTAGCGGGACCAGAAGGCATATGCGGCTCAAGAGCAAAGGGCTATGCGGCTGAATCAAGTCAAATCCCATGCGGCCAGGGGATAAGGAATTATGCGGCTGGGGATGAACTACATGCGGCTGGAAGAAATACTTGCCGCATGAACTTGTCATGCGGTCAAGTCCAGGCAATAGTGCATGCGGTCGGAACTGACTTGCCGCATGAATATTCATGCGGTCAAGTGCTGCCATGCGGCTCGGGACTGTGCTTCTTCTCCAATATTCCGAGAAGAAGAACACCATGAGAGCCAAGTTCTCAAGCTCCATAACTCTATCATCCGGAGCCCGAATCCGAACTTCCATAGGTCAAAATGGGGCAGAATGAAATGCTCTACAACATAGAACCATCAAAACTCAGAAATAATAAGATTAAGTAGATCAAAACCCAAGAAATCCGAAAATAGTATAAACTTAGATCTACAAGAATCTAGCCATGGAAAGTGGAAATGCCAAGTACTAAAGTAAGTTAAAATGCTGTAAGGAAGAGAATGAAGCAATAAAATTGGAGTTCCTTCATGAAGCAAGTTGCACTTGTCTAGACCTCTCTCTCTCTGGTAGGTAAAGAAATAATGGAGGAAAGAAGAAGAGTAATGAAGAGAGAGAAGGAAGTGGGGTTAATAAATGGTAGTGGTGGTGGTAGGTAAGGGTTCACCCCTGGGTTCATGATGAACCAATAGCAATCCTCAAACCGAACCAAGCCAACCCAAACCAAGAAATAAACCAAGTCGGGAATAAAACTAAGCCAGGGATCATGCAAATACAAGAATAAATACGTACACGTATTCCAAAAATACGTAATACGAACAACATGCATTACAACATGTGTCTGATGCATTCACGAAATGGACAAGCATATAATAAAAGTGTCACCCCAAAGTAGATTAGGAAGCTAAACCTGACATAAAACAACATAAAGGTCTTTATAAAGCAGATATTCCAGTTTACCATAGTAATCATGGCCAATCGATGATGGCTCCTCGTTATCAGTATATTTTTAAGAACTAGAACAAAAATGCTAGTTACTACCTTGCAGTAACGATATCTCTTCTCCCCCGGACCAAATATCATTTCCTTAACAACCTTATTGCCATCAGAATCCTACAAGAAGAAGTAACTCAAAACAAGTTAGCAATTAGAAGATTCCAGAAGCAACAATAGAAGTAAAGGGTTACACAACAACAAGGCCTTTATCCCAAGTTTTTGGGGTTGGCTATTTGTTCCTCCACACTAGTAAGGGCCATCCGCTGTAAAATTAGCAAAAACATGCACCTACTTGTATTCGTAAGGATTCATTTCAAGTGATCCAACAATGTTTACCATGACATTCGCTACCAAATGTAACCCTACTCCTTTGTCAGCGCTTGGGATCAGCAAAAAATATATTACATTAAGCACAGCAAGGTGGAGAATTGTGTATCCAATGGTTAGGATATCGAATGAGAGATGAAAGAAGCTAAAATATATTCCTCTACATAATGATTGCTAGTTCTTCGTAGTAAGAGAAATCTGAAAAACCAAAGTGGGCAGATTTTATAAAGTGATAATTATATCCAGAAATTAGCAATTACTACATGCATATGTCTTCTCCAATATTTAGACATTACCAAAGTCAAATTTCACGAGAATGGTAACATCTCAACCACACAACATGTGGTGAATAGCCTTACCAATTTCGATAGAAGTTCATCCCGATAAGGCCTTTCAGCACCAGTGACCCTCAAGAAATTTGCATAGAGGGGTTCATCAAGCACTTCCATGTCATCCCTCTAAACAATGTAGAGAATATCAGAGAAACCACGTTATTACAGATAAGCAAATCAATACGTAATAACTGCAAGACATTTGTAGAGTACTCAAAACTACAAGCAAATGAAATATTACAAACTGCTTCAGGTAAAAGGGAGGTTCTAATAGCTTCCAATTTGACTTCAATAGATAAACCCAATAGAAGGTTACGATTTATGATAACCATCTTGCAGGACTTGTTTTTTTTGTGTTCTTTGTTATTGCTAGCTATCAAACCTCATACATCTAGTCACTAATTTGTAGATATACCTTGAGACTGAGGCTCAAATGTCTCAATCAATCCAGAGATGCAACCTTAAATATTCAGACTTCTGCAAACATGGAAGGTGTAATAATGAGGCCAATACAATTATACCGAGCAACCAATCCCTCTTGAGATCAAATGCTATAAAATACCATGTCATATCACCTTTTCGGCAAACAATGTACATCAAGTTGGCCCAACAATGCAGAAGAGTGAGCAGGCAATATGAAAACTGTTAGTGAAACTTGTGCAACCAACAATACAATAATAGGATTCAGGTTTTATGAAAAACCCACCGCAAAATAACATTTCATCGCGTGCCCAGAATTAGCGAAAAATATATAAAGGGGGTTCTGAATGACCTTTTTGCCCTTCTAATTTATTGAAAACACCCCCGAACCCTACTCTTCAAAAAACATTTCGGTACTTCCTCTTCTTCCATACGCCGCTCAGTTTCGAATATAGGTTTTCTTCTCCAAAATCTTCAAACCTTACTTCAAAAACTCGTCGAAAAATTTCGGAAAGACGGACAAACGGTAAAACTGTTAAAACGGAGGTCCAAACATCATTTTTTCGCGATTCTAAAATTTCGGAAGGCTGACTAACGGAGAAACTATTAATCTATGGCTCCTCGGAAATACGCTCATTTTGCGACAAACCGGACCTCGTTTCGACCTCCCAGTCAAAAGTTATGGCCCTTCAAAGTTTCAACTTGACATAAAATGCAGGAGAATGATCATTCTCCGTGGTAATATCACGGAGAATGGCCATTCTCCGTGCTAAACCCACGAAGAATAGTCATTCTCCGTGCTAAAACCACGGAGAATGATCATTCTCCTTGTTAAATTGACAAAGAATAGCCATTCTCCGTGTTAGAATGACGGAGGATGGCCATTCTCCGTCAATTTAACAAAAAAATGGCCATTTTCCGTGATTTTAGCACGGAGAATGACCATTCTCCGTGGTTTTAGCACGGAGAATGACCATTCTCCATGGTTTTAGCACGGAGAATGACCATTCTCCGTGCTAAAACTACGGAGAATGGTCATTCTTCTTGTTAAATTGACAAAGAATAGCCATTCTCCGTGTTAAAATGACGGAGAATGGCCATTCTCCGTCAATTTAACAAGGAGAATGGCCATTCTCCGTTCTCCTTGTTAAATTGACAAAGAATAGCCATTCTGTGTCAAAATTGACAAAGAATGGCCATTCTCCGTCAATTTAACACGGAGCCATTCTCCGTCATTTTAACACGGAGAATGGCCATTCTCCGTTATTTTAACACGGAGAATGGCCGTCATTTTGACACGAAGAATGGCCATTCTCCATCATTTTGACATGGATAAGGTCATTCTCCGTGGTTTTAGCACGGAGAATGGTCTTTTAACACGGAGAATGGTCATTCGCCGTCATTTTAACACGGAGAATGATGGAGAACAGTCGACAGAAACCTAAAACCTAATTTTTTTATTTTTTGTGGAAAAAATGTCAGAAACAAAAATTTAAGAGTTTTCGTTTTTCTTTCAAAACGATGCTAACTCTTATGGAAAAGAAGAAGAAGATCTTCTCTCCACAATTGACATAATCGTCGAAAAACTTCAAATCTCTCCACGACGACGACGATGATGATGATGAGCGATGATCGGAGTTCGACTGAAGAAAAGTACAGTGAACTACGAACGATCTTTGCGATCTCTGCTGAAGATGAGAGCAATAAAATTCAGATCTCTCGTGGAGAAGAAGAAGAAAATCGCTATCCAAATCTGATTTTGTGCGAAGGGTAGTTATGGTATTATAAAGATGGCAATTTTGTAAATACAGAACAACTAAAGGAAATCTTAGAATATTTAACTTGGAAATATATAATTCTGGACATTTCATAAAACCCATCCTACGGGTGAGTTTTTCATACAAACCAACCCCGAAATTGGGTTTCTCAGCAATTTCCAGTATTATCAACATTGATGGATGATGTGAATCTATAAATATACAACTTTGACAAACAAAATGGTTGCAGTGTGTCGATAAGGAATCTTATCATCACGTAGCAAATAGACCTTCGACATGCCGAATCATTGTGCTAGCACAATTTTTTCCATATTTCTCTCTCTTCCTTGTATTTTTTTTCTTTGTTGATTGACCGGGAAAGAGAGTCCCAATGTCGGTAGAGGTAGCGGTTAGTATCGAAGACATATCAAATACAATATGATATGGCCGATACATATTGGTATCGATAGAAAGGAAAATGGACTAGATGATCTATTAGGCATATGCCAATGGGTATATATACACTGACACTAGGGGAGGCACATCTGCAATCCGATGTGGAACTCACGGAAGTTGAAACCTTTTGAAGTCTTTAATCTGAACTGATTCTCTTTAAGCATCCATTTTAGACGGAGATAACACCAAGGTTGAATTGTATCGTCAAAAAACCAAAAGGACGACCCTGCAAGTTTCATCATTACACAACCCCACAAGCCATGAAACTCAATCGGCATAGCGGAATGTATGGGCTAGAAGAATTTTCATCATTACACAACTCCACAAACCAAGAAACTCAATTGTCGTAGTAGTAGAAGGCATCGGATAGACATGCAAGTTAAAACCCTAGAAACCTCTAGAAAGAAAACACTAAAAATCATCTAGGAACACCCTATCGGCAGTGGAGGAGCTTCCTCAAGAACCATGAGTCGGCCAGGCCAGGTCTTGCAGAACCTAGTCACTAAGTAGTGCTATTCTGTCCTCCAACCATCAAGAAGAGGTTCTTTTATGTAAACTTAAAATCCTAGATAATAACATTCCTAAAATAATCAAGATATTCTGTATTGATAAGAATTCAACAAAATCTATCCTTTAACCCAATCACACCTATCCAATTTCCAACAATTAAAAATTTCTTAGCTATTTATTTATAGCCTGCACAGAATTCTATGTTGAAGTCCTTACCAGTGCTCCAAAATTCTAGAGTCCATCTAGATTCAGGCATCTATATATTTTATTTTATTTTTTCTTGTAAAATCCGCTTTACATGTGCGCAACCCTGCAGAGGCAATGAACCTGGCTAGGAAGCACGGGCACAACCTGGGCACTCCAAATTACAATAGGACACCAAAATTGGTACCGTACCGTGTTGCATCCGTGTCCGTGCAACATGGAACCCATGTTGCTCTAATACCACGTTAAAGTCCCTGCCGCGGAGTGAGGATTGAGGATTATATATTTATTCTCACATTACGTTCCATCATTCATGTGCTCCGACTTCACTTGATAGTTGATATCGAAAGGCCTAAACAGTAGAACCAAGAGGTGTAAACAAATAAATAATAGGTTCTGCTCCGAATCAGTCATAGACCATCAACACTCGGCAGCGCTGACAAGGCAGGGGTGTAGCTAGCTGGTCCTGAGGGGCCGCGGCTGCCCCCTGGGATTTTAGGATTTTAAGCTAAGAGGCTGACTTTGCACGAGCATAACTCCGCAACCGCAGCTCAGAATTCCGCGAGGAATGCTGTTCCTAACCTCTTCTCCCTTCATGTTAAATTTCGTTGAAATTCGACATTATTTGATCAGTCTTCCTGAGGCTCGAGAGGTGAGCTACTTGAATATTTATGTTTAAAGTTTCCTCCAGTTCGGAGAGAGTCGACCGGATCGCCATTTTGCGCCGCACCTCCCAAATGAAAATCCTGACGACGCCATCGGCGGAAGGTACTAATGAGGATTACCGCTGTTGCTGAGCAATCCATATTTTTTCTTAAACAAGAAAAATCAGAGTTGCAATCGAGACCACTACTTGAACAACATACAAACAACTATGACCAAGTAATCTCAAACTGATCAACACAAAAATAAATTACTGATACGATTAAGAGAGAGAGAGAGAGAGAGAGAGAGAGAGAGAGAGAGCGATGGACCTGAGCGAAAGAATACATGAGGCTGGTGCTGAGGGATCTGGGGGCCGACCACGAGTGGATCACCAGTACTTCCTCTTCTCCCATTTTCGTTTCCGGACCTCCCTCTCGCTCTCTCCCCCTCTCTCTCTCTCTCTCTCTCTCGAGATCGGTTCTTGGTTGATTAAGGTGATGATAAAATAAATAAAAAAATTCAGACTTCACAGGATTTGTTTAGGGTCTGCTTGGTAATGTTGTTTTCACCGATTTTGGGGTGTTTTTGAACCGACCGTTTATGAAAATCTCCTGCTTGTTATTTTTTTGAGGCACTGATTTTCGTTGGCTCAAAAACCCTCCAAAATCGGTGTAATGTATTTTTGGGTGGCTTTGTAAACACCCCAAATCGACGGATTTTGAGCGGCTCTATTTTTTTATTCCATTTATATCCTCACAAAAATAGATATAATTATAACTACCGATACCCTTCCCTATTTAATTTATGGCTTAATTGCTAATTGCTACCCTCAACTATCACACTTTTTCAAGTTGCTACCCTAAACTTTTTTTCGTGACAGATTGATACCTCAACTATTATTAGACGACTTAGTACCCTAACGACGTTAACAGCGTAGATAAAAAGACGAAAAAGCCCTTTGTTAAAGATCCTGTACGAATAGATTAGGATCGGTTTAATTAGATATTTCTAAAGAAAGAAGGCTTCTCTCTCTCTCATTTGATCTTCACCCGGTCCCAAAGAAGGTGAAATCTCTACACATTCCTCATGCCTTCTCCATCTCTAAGCTTTTGATCTTAGGGTTTTAATTAATTTTGTGATTTAGGATTTTTGACGTTTTTCTAAATTAGGTTTTTTCGAGCTATGTACGTTTGTAATCCACAATTTTCGTGTTAATATTTTGATGCATGCATGACTTTCGATTTTTAGGGTTTTGATTTTTGATTATCTGACTTAGGGTTTTTTCGACATATGAAGTCAATTTAGGGTTTATATTGAGTAATCCATAATGCACGTGTGTGTCTGCAAAGTATGAAGTCAATTTAGGGCTTACTATGTGTATTGATTCTCTGACTTTGGATTTTTTTACGGTTTTTCTGAGTAACCCATAATGCACGTGTGTTGTTTGTTGTAATGTATAGAAAGGTTGTCGGGACCACATGTGCTCACTGTATGTGGTGGGCACATGATACAGTATTTCTTCATTGTGTGGGGGACCATTGTGTGGGGGACCATGGTGCTCTTTTCTTTGTGTAAACAATACACATAGTAAGCAATACATCAAGTATGATTCTTACCTCTCTTTACTGTGCAGATGATATGGTCTATAAGACTACACCATGGTGGTCATTTTTCTACAAGTACAGGTTGGAGATATGTTGGTGGTACGGAGAACACTTGTAACATTGACTTGGATAGAATGTCTCTTCAAGAAATATTCGGTTGGTTGAGAGAATTAGGGTACATTTGTCCTTGTAGAATATTCCATATAAGCAAGTCCAAGAAATGTCTTATGCTTTTGGACACAGATGAGAAAGTGTTGGAGTTGTTCAACAGTAGGAACACTGACAACAAAACTGAAGAGATTGTGGATATATATGTTGAACATCTTGATGGTCAAAACAACGAGCTCCCTGAAACGACGGACCCAAGTCATATTGAGCAGCTTGACGGATACATTGCCACACAAGGGTTAAGAGTCATGTGCACAGAAACTGAAGCTGTTGGTGAAAGTGGTATGAATATACATTGCTATTATTTATTTGTGTGTTGTTTTACATTGGAGCCTTTTACATTTATTGATTTAACTATTTTCTATCTTAGGGAATAATGAAGAGAATGAAGATGGGGATGATGACTATGTGAATGAAGAAGATGGTGGTGAAGATGAAGATGTGGGTGATGGTGACTATGTGAATGAAGAAGGAAGTGAAGAAACTGAAGAGAGTGAAGAAAGTGATAAAAGATCCGATGCGGAAGATAAAGATGATGTACACATTAGAGAAAATATAGAGAATTGCGAGGTAGCAGAATTTGTTGAAAGTGAGTATGAGGACTCCGATGATATCAGAAGCATTTATGAAGACGATGAAGTTGGACAGTCTAGGCCCAAGTTTCCAGAGTTCAACGAAGTAAGGGACTTGAAAGAGCCATCATTTATTGTGGGAATGGAGTTTCAAAGTTCAAGTGACTTTAGAAGATTAGTGAGGGAAGATGCAATTAAGAGAGGGTATGACATCTCATGGAAGAAGAATGAGGGAAGAAGAATATGTGTAGAGTGCAAAAAAAAGTGTGGCTTTAGACTCTATGGCTCAATGAATTCTGATGGTACCAGGTGGCAGTCCTATATGTACATTACAGTTCAGTCTTTAGATGATTTACAGTTCAGTCTTCTGGAGTCCTATATGTTCAGTCCTATATTTACAGTTCAGTCTTCTAAATGGCAGCAAACAGGCCACAAGAAGGGGAAGTGTCAGCAAACAGTTAGGGAGGGTAAAAATGAAGTTAGGGAGGGTGAAAATGAAGTTAGGGAGGGTAGAAATGAACATGAAGTTGAGCAACAAACAAGTAGAGAATCATCATCAACAACTAGAGGAAGGGGGAGAATAAAGAGGTTGGTTAATAGGTCACCACCTGGAAAGAGAATGTTACCAAAATTCGTGCCAAAAAGAGGGATTAATGTAATAGCTGCTTCAAGTCAGGTATGGGTATCAATATATAGCTACTATAATATGTGATTGTCATGTATAGCTACTAATGTATGGGTATCAATACATAGGAAACACATGGAGTTCAACCCACAATGTTCACCCAATCACAAGCAGGGCAGCAGTCTGGAGTTCTACCCACTGCATCAAAGAATCCCTCTACTGTTATGTAAATATAAGTGCACTAACCTATTTTGTTAAATCTCCAAACTTATTTTACAGCAAATAGGAGTTTGTAAATTACATTGCACTAACCTATTTTCTTCTCTTTTTCCCAGGAAAGTCAGGTGGATGCCATGACTTTTGATGGTGGCAGGACTTTGCTAACAAGTTGGAAGATAACAGTTTTTTGATGGTGGCAGGACTTTGCTAACAACATTTTCTGTGTTCATTTGTATCAAACTTTGATGGTGGCAGGACTTTGATAACAGTTGGATGATGACAGTTTTTTGATGGTGGCAGGACTTTTGCTAACAGCATTTTGTATGTTTATTTGTATCAAACTTTGATGGTGGCAAGACTTTGATAACAGTTGGATGATAACAGTTTTTTGATGTCAGTTTTGTGGATGATATCAAACTTTGGATATGATATCAGTTTATTTGTATAAAACGTATGTATGTTTCTTATTTGAATCAAACTTTCGATATCATTTTGTGCTATGAATTGTATGAATTGTATGTTTCTTCTGTATGCTTCTTATTTGTATCAAACTTTGGATATCAGTTTGTGCTATTAAGGTCTTATTTGTATGTTTCTTTGGATATCAGTTTACTGAAAGGTATGGTCTTATTTGTATCAAATGTTCGATATCACTTTGATGTCAGTTTATTTGTACCAAAGTAGACTACAGAATGTCAGTTCATTGAATGTTGGATATCACTTTGGATATCAAACTACAGTATGCTTCTTATTTGTATCAAATGTTGGATATCACTTTGGATATCAGTTCTGTATCAAACGTCTGTATGTTTCTTATATGAATGGCAGTTCATTGAATGAAATGCTACTGATTTGAATGGTCTAATGATATCAGTTCCTCACTTAGTAAAGCTTCATTTTTATTAGCACAATCCACATCAGAACAAATATCAGCAACACATCGTTTTCATTAGAATCATGTCTTAGTTAGGGATTCATACATAAAACCCAATCCACATCAGAATAACTACAACAGTTCTCATGAACTTTTCAAAAAGAACCGTCCTAATCAACTAAACAACCGTCACTGCAAGTATAACGACAAATACAAGTATAACAACAACAAAAGTCCCGAGAATGAAAGGCCGGGAACTGTGCATTTCTTTCATACGAATTTGTGCCTCCAGATCTAATATTTTCTCCTTCATCTCCATGTTCTCTCTTTGTAATCTTAGGATAAATTTTCGAGCTTGAACGGGAAACTCCTCATCTTTCCACTCAAAAAAATTACATCTTCTCGAAGATTTGTAGTTACCACATCCCCAAAATCGACGTCCAGCATTTTGTGTCTTCACACAAGTTGTGAGATGAGTCTCGATTTGGCAAAAACAACTCCTCCATTCCTCTTCGACCTTCTTGGAAGAGTAGGTGCTGCTGGACTCTCTTGAGATCACTGACATCGCAAAACTATAAACTGCATATACGAATTGAGATTAGATGAGAGAATATGTAGAAAGAAAATATACTAAAAAAAATTAGTAGAAAAAAACTGAAAGAGAATGGAGTAGGGCATATAGAAATTGAGAGAAGATTAGACATTATGTACGAAGAAAGTAGACTACATAAATTAGGAGAAAAATTTGAAAGAAAATGGAATAGAGCTGAGGCTAGGGCATCACCGGACGGATGGGGAAAAATTTTGGTAACTTTGACAAAATTTCTCTTTCTTGAAAGAGAATGAGCTTTTAAAACAATTGCTAAGGGCTATTCTCGTCCAAAAAAATCAACTTTTTCGAGCACAGACGGAAAAAACTAACCCCGGGGCAACGGAGGGTATCAACTTGAATATATTGAATAGTTGAGGTATCAATCTGTCACGAAAAAAAGTTTAGGATAGCAACTTGAAAAAGTGTGATAGTTGAGGGTAGCAATTAGCAATTAAGCCTTAATTTATTCGTGTAAAAAACTTTCAGAACTGCTCGTTAGTGAATTACCAAGCATGGATTGGACTGGTTTAAAAGCCGCTACTTAAAAACCATCCAAAATCGAACCCCTGATAACCGCTCATAACCGGACTCTAAAAACACCTCGTAACCGCTACCCCGATAATTGCCAAGCAGACCCTTAGTTGTCAACTAATTAAGGGACAAACGTATTAATTTTGACAATAAAATATTGAAAGATAAAAATAGCCTCTAAAATCTAACATAGGAATCTGAAGAAGAAAAAAAAAATCAAGAGAATTTTTCTAATCCAAAGGGCATCCCACTCCAAATAAATTTCGAGTTGCATTCCACTTATTTTACCATACTGCATAAAACCATTCGTTTTTAACCGAAATAAATTTTTAAAATTGGATTTTTATCCTGGTTGGCAGGGTACTTTAAACAAATTTTTATCCTATTTGTTAGAGTTTCTACATAGAAATTATAAAAACAAAAAAAATGGTCTTTAATGATTTTTCATTTTTATCCTGTGTTTCAACAAATTAGAGGATCACTTCAATGGTGTGGGACCAATATTAATTGGTATGAGATACTGAGAGTTTTTTATGAGAATTTATACTTAGGACATCTCCAATGGGATTTCTATCTCTCGTATTTCTATGGTAGAAACCAACTTTAAAAAAAATACCTCACTTCAATGGTGTGGGACCAATATTAATTGGTATGAGATACTGAGAGTTTTTATGAGAGTTTATACTTAGGACATCTCCAATGGGATTTCTATCTCTCGTATTTCTATGGTAGAAACCAACTTTAAAAAAAATACCTCTGCAGATTTCTATCACAACTTTCATCCTGGGTAGCATTGATGTAGAAACCCTGCTATAAACTCTCCATATCTCATACCAAATAATATTAGGCCCCACAACATTAAAGTGATCATTTCGTTTGTCGCTACATAGGATAGAAATAGAGAACAATTGGAGGCTATTTTTTTGTTGTGTAATTTCTATATAGAAACTCTAACAACTATAATAGAAATTTGTTTAAAGTACCATGCCAAGTAAGATAGAAACCCAATTTTAGAAATTCTCATTGGAGATTGCCTTATAGAAACTATTCAACCTATATGAATGCCACCTAGGATGGAAATTTCCACTGGGAGGGATGTTTTTTTTTCCTTTTTCTAAAATTGGTTTCTACCATAGAAATACATAGAAATAGGGGAGATACAAATTCTCATTGGAGATGCCCTAAAATTTTCTAAAATTGTATTTCTATCCTACTTGTCATTGTACTTTATGAAAATTTCTATCATAGTTGGTAGATTTTCTATATAGAAATTACACACACATAAAAAAAAACTCTTCAATGGTTTTTCATTTCTATCCTACGTGTCAACAAATGAAATGATCAATTTAATGTTGTGGGACCCAATATTAATTGGTACGAGAGATGAAGAATTTCTATGAGAGTTTTTGGGTTTCTACATGCAGAAACCTTCATAAAAACTCTCCATCATACATCATCGCCATATATGATAGAAATTGTTATAGAAATCTTCATTTGGAAGTATTTTTTTCTTTCTAAAGTGAGTTTCGACCGTAGAAATATGGGAGAGAGAAACCTCCATTGGAGATGGTCTAATAGTCAACTAATTTGACCCCCCCCCCCCCCCCCCCCCCCTCCCCCCCCCCAAAAAAAAAAAAAAAACCATATGGACGCTTTTGAGACCAAAACACCCTCAACGGATTGTTCCCACTTCGTATTTATCTATACACATGAAAGTGTGAAGCTACATGGGACAAAATGAGTTTTGGTCTCAAAAGTGATCACGTGATAGTATTTTGGTCTCAAAAGTATCCACGTTGGGAGTCAAATGAGTTTATTATTAGTCATTGACGGTTTTCGTTAGAAGTGAAGGAGGAGTTCATGCATTATGGCAAAACAAGTGGGGGTGCAACTGTAAAATTTCTCCTTCTAGTGGAAAGTACTTTAAATTATGATAAAATAAGTAGAGTACAACTCAAACTTTCTAAAAAAGCAATTTTGTTCTAATATATTTGACAAAAAATATATTAGTATAAGGGTATAATAGTCTAAATAATATTCATTATATGTTCACATGTAAACAAACAACTTATATTCATAAGTTTCATTCAGAGGTTATAAACAAATAATTTTTTCAAACCCAGACTATTCAGACTTTAGACTTAAGACTTCAAATTCATATGACAACACTACTAGAAATTTTGCTTATAGTTACGACGAAGATCAGTCACTAATATATATTAATAGTGACTGAATTTCGTCAGAAATGATGTTAGTGACGGACTAATCATATGAGTAACGGAGTTAGTGTCACTCACTACTATGAGCGACACTAATACTACTAGTGACGGACGAATCTCTAAATCCGTCACTAAAATTAGAGATTCAACGTAGATAAGTATTTATCTTTCAATATAAAAAATATTTAATATTTATTACTAACTAATTAGTCAGTCACTATTGTTGGGTCATTAATAATTATTACTAACTAATAAGTCAGTAATTATTGATTGGTCATTAGTACAATTATTATTAACTAATACGACAGTCACTAATGTTGAATCATTAATAATTATTACTAACTAATAAGTCAGTCACTATTGTTTGTTCATTAATGAAATTATTACTAGTTAATATTTTTTGACAGAAATTATTACTAATTAATAGGTCAGTAATGTTGGGTCATTAATAAAATTACCAAAAAAATTAACCACATTCCTAATAGTTTGATATGTCATTAATAATATAATATATCAGTCATGATTATTTGATCCATAAGTAGAAGCTAATTTTTTTCCACCACATTATTCTGAAATCACAATTTCATCATCCAAAATAATAGAAGTTGGTTCTTATTAGAAAAATTGAAAACAAAAATAATATATTCACCAGATTAGACAAACAACTCAAAAATAACTACAAAACAATGTCATGTCTGCTATTAACAAAAAAAACATTATACATCAACACAAATTGATGTTCTAAGTTGTAATGAAGAAACATAATAACGCACTCGATTTCGCGTCACACTAAGCCCCTCACCACATACTCGATTTCGCGCCTCCGGACCCATTGCTTGGACATACGTTTTTTGTCGCAATTCCAACGTGTCGTGTCCCTCAACTGTAACCAAAGTCTCCAAGTTCTGTGCCATCTCAACCTGAAAATTTAAAATTTATATGTAAAACCAAAGTTATTATTTTTCACAATATTTACAAAACAAAGATTATTATGTAAAAGAGTATTTCTTACAAACTTCATCTTAGCAGATTCAAATACCTATGATATTTTTGTATCCTTTCGAGTATGTTTGTATCTAAAAAAAGATATTGGAACAGGTGTCTCTCCATGCTTCTTAGCCTTGCCATAAAAACATAAGCATAAAACCTACATATAAATCACAAGTTCATTTAAAAAAAACTAAAAATATAGTCGCATTCCTATATATACAAACAAATTAAAGAATATAAAAAATAATGTAAATAGGGAAAAAAAACAATGGTTAGGGTTCTAAATTACTTGACACGGTGAGATCTCCTCCCTGGAGCTGATGTGATCTCCTTTCCAGACGAGACACGGTGGAAGAGAATTGAACCCCACTGACCTCCCTAGATGAGCACCTTTAATAAAACAAAAAATTATTAGAGAATGAGGAGATGAGTAAATAACGGAGGAGACGAGAGAATTACAAGGAGAAGAAAATTCTCATGACCTAGAGAAGGATGAGAGGAGGAGGAGAAGAGGAAGTAGAATTTTAAAGGAGTAAATATTTAGAGGTAGGGAGGATCATAAATCCTTTATGACCAAATATCCTAGAAAGGCAAAAGTGATGACACGGGAGAAAAAAAAAGTGGCATCCAATTTTTCAATCTTACTAACCCGGTCCCATAAATCTTTAAAATTATTATACTATTTTTTCTTCTTAAATTTATTATTTAATATTAATCTATTTTTTATTAGTGACTGATTTAGGAGTCACAAATATTTTTCATGTAATATATTTAAACTATTTTCTCATTTAATGATTAAATAAAGTTTAGTGACTGAATAGTCCATCACCATTAAGTATTTATTCCGTCAGAAATAGTATTACTAACGTTTTCCTTAATTCGACACAATTAGTTTTTTTACTAGTGACTGAATATTCATTTCGTCACTAACTTCCGTCACTATAAGCAAAATTTCTTGTAGTGCAACCACCTTGGAGGCATGCCTCCAAACACCGTTAAGAACTAAGAAGTGGACATCCTAAAAAAAAACATGTAAAGAACACGAAGCTATTTCTTTGGCATTCTATTTCATGATGAAATGAAGTGTGTCCCAAGTAAATTATTGTCTTTGTATTTTGTATATGGTCAAGATCCCATGCACCAACAACATGACATTGCCCCATGGGTAAGACCTCGTTAGGGCCTCGTTTAAGGGTGAAATTCGAATGGACATTCAAACATCCACTTTTTTGCCCTATTGTAATTTCAAAATGTGTCTCTATAATTAGTTGGTTGTAAATGCATTTGTTGTAACAAATGTTACAAAATTTATATCAGTTGTAATGTTTTTTTTTTTTTTTTTTGGTAAATGAAGCAAACTTGGTACAATAAATATTGCAATTAGTGCAACGCAAATATAATAGCAATACCAATTATTGTAGCTTTTATTGTATTTATTTTTAATTACAGCCAACCAAACATACTACAAAGTTTGGTTTGGAGTTGATGTTATTATTCTTAAAAAATAGCATCATAAGCAACTTTTGGCAACAACATCTCGAGTACTTTCAAAAGTTTGTCTAAAAATGAGTTAGTTTTTTGAGTAATTCTATAGAGACACATTTTTATTGACATACTTTGTTGACACAATTATGTGGCAGGTGATTTGGCATTCCATGTCACCCGAATTAATTGAGGGCTTATTAATTATTTTTTTGATATGTCCAATTTTGTATGTATGGAAGGTTTCCAATCTTTGGCATGTGTTACAATTTTGTATGGCCAATTAATATTCACTTGCCAAAATTGTCCATGTCCATTTAATTAGTTCATGTGTTGCAATTTTGCATGACCAATTAATTATTCACTTGCCAAAATTGTCCATATCAAATTAATTAGCTCACAATCCATGCAAAAGATTCAATCTTCTTGCATGTATAGAATCCAAGCAATCCACCCTCGTCAACTTCATGAGCAGAAAATGTCAAACTCTAGATACGTCACGGTTATGGTTTTCTTTCTTTGTTCTTATGGTGGGGTTAGAGAAGAAAATAAAGATGAGTAAAAGAAAGAAATGGAGATGAGTAGAAGAAAATAAAGAAAATAATAAGTGTGGCTATTAATTGGCCATGCAAAATTGCAACACATGTCAAAGATTGAAAACCTTCCATACATACAAAATTGAACATACCAAAAAACAATTAATAAGCTCTCAATTAATTCGGGTGACATGGAATGCCAAATTATCTGTCACATAAGTGTGTCAATAAAGTATGTCAATAAAAGTGTCTCTATAGAATTATTCTAGTTTTTTATAAGCAACCATTACCAAACAAGTAGTGAACTAATCTAAATAAAAGCCTTAGCATGATAGACAATACCATACTCACTCTAGTAATAAGAGTAAACAAGTGGAAAATGAATAATAACAATAATTTATTGAATACTGATAGATAACATTAGTAAATTATTTTTAAACTAATTATTACTTCACCACTGATTAATTATTTTAACTATAAATATATCCTAATTTACAAACTAATTATCATAATTATATAATAATTATAATTTGTATTTATTAATCAGTAAATACTCAATTAACATAATTTTGTAATATTATTCTTTTTTTTTGACCCACAATTTTGTAATATTATTCAGCATGTAATCACTACTTAATATTAATTAAGTACACTAATCATTATTTATGAATACTAATTAAATATTTCATTACTTAATGTTATAATGTATTTAAATTACTAATTAATTTAGTACTAATTAGTCTTATATTTAACTACTAATTATTTAATTGGTAAATTTGTAAAAAGTGAAATTTCAAACAACCATTTCAACTTTTATGATGCGAAAAGTGGAATGGAATTCATCACTTTTATCGTATTTCATATTTTGGTTAAATATTGAAAGTTAATTTTGCTCGTAATAGAAATAGTCAATGTATCTAAGTCAGTTCAAAATTTGAATGGTCAGGTAAGAACCTAGGTATGTAAAACTAGGACCAAATATTTTTGCTCGAAACTTTTCAGTCAGATTTGGATATTGCTAGGTCAATTTCATTAGAACGCTGCTATTTGACCCTTGGACGGGCCAGCTCGTCCCCCAGGTGGCGCCCTCACATTGGCATGTCGTCGACGTGGGACCCATGCGAATAGGAGGGGCCAATGGGAAAGCGCCATGCAGACGGACGGACTGGCCCATCTGCGGGCAAAAAAGTATTTCCGATTTCATTAGCATATCTAATAATGAGTATAGAGTTGCATGCTTGGCTGCTTGAAAAGTGGATAATAAAAAGTGTAAAGTGCAAATCCAAATCTTCGCCTCTTTCAAGTGTATCTCGGATAAAAAGTTCTATATAAGATATGGAAAATTTGCTTTCAAGTGGATTTTTTAGGTTTTTTCTAAGGGCACCACATCCTTTGCTAGGGGCTAACCCTTATTTGGGGGCAGCCCAAGAAGGTGGAACTTTTGCTAGGGGCTGCCCACAAGTTGCTAGGGGACAGCCCAACCTCCCCAAACCCACATTTTTATCTCATTTCTTCATTTCCTCTCTCTCTCTTCCAAAAGCTCTCTTCCAAAAGCTCTCCAAACCCTAAAACTATTCTCCACCTCTCCTCCACCACTCCATTCCAAATTCTTCCACCACTCTCTCCTCCACCACTCCATTGCAAGAGATGACACGCAAGTCGAAACAATCATCGGAGTCTAGGTATGTTCTTCCCTAATTTTCTCTACATTTTTCTAATTTTTTTTCCAAATCAAAGAATTGTTAAATCTCCAAAAAGATTTGATAAATTAGGTTTAGAATTACTTAGGGTTCATGAATGAATTTTTCGAACACGATAATTCGCACACATTACTTGAAACCCAAACCCTAGAACACGACACGACGTTCGGCTGCTACAGTCGAGCAACATTAGGACTGTCAGGGATGTGGCAGTCCTACTGTAAAGTAGGACTGCCAGACTCCATGCAGTTCTACTGTGAAAGAGGACTGCTAGAATTCTGGCAGTCCTACTTTACAGTAGGACTGGCACATCCCTGGCAGTCCTAATATAGCACTGGGGGTGACATTAGGAATTTTTAACATGATGTTTAATTGTTGTCTATTTTTGTTGTAGTGTCCCAAATTCGTGATGCGTATTTAGTGTACGTATACGTGTTTTGGATCCGTATTTTTTTGTTAATCATGATTAGTTAATTTTGGTTCATCATGGTAATTGCATTGGCTTGGTTCGGTTCGGTTTATTTGACCTTGCTTGTTTTGGTTTATCATGTGGAGAACCACTCCCACCTACCACCACTCCCGCCATAAATATCAATCCCACTCTCTCTCTTCCATTATTACTCATTACTCATTTCTTCTTCTCCATCTTTACTCTTCACCTACCAGGAGAGAGAAAGAGAGAGCTTAGGCAAGTGCATCTTGCTTCATGGAGGAAGTCTTTTTTTTATTGTTCCATTGTCTTCCTCATGTGTTTCTAACCCACTTTAGTGCTTAGCATTTTTCATTTCCATAGTTAATTTCTTGTAGATCTAGTTTTGTGGTATTTTCGGTTTTTATGAGTTTTGATCTATCAAACTTGCATATTTTTGCTAGTTGATGGTTCCATGTTGTAGAGAATTTCGTTCTACCCCATTTTGACCTATGGAAGTTCGGATTTGGACTCTGGATGATGGAATTATGGGGCTTGGAAGTATGGCTTCATGGTGTTTTTCTTCTCGAAATTGGAGGAGAAGAACAGTACTTGACCGCATGACTATTTCATGCGGCAAGTGTTCTTCCCTGCCGCATGGACAAATCTAGCCGCATGAGCATTAATTTATTACCTTGGCCACATGGCCATTTTTCATCATTTGCTGGCATGCATTAATTGCATGGCCATTTAATTAATTGCCTTGCATTGGCTAGCCGCATATGGCCAATTAATGCCATATTATATTAATGTATGCATATATACAGTTCCCTGGCCGCATGGCCAAGCATATATATTAGTTGCATGCAGTTGCTTTAATTAAATAACTTGCATGCATAAAGCCTTAAACTAGAAATATATTAATATAGTGCATCCACAGTTAGGCTGTGCACAATTAAGTCAAACCGACCAAATCGAACCAAGCCAAACCGAACCGATTGGTTTTAAACCGAATCGATGGTTCAGTTGGTTTGGTTCGGCTTCAATTTTTTCAAAACCGACCGGTTCGGTTCGGTTCACGGTTTGGTTATGCCAAAAATCGTCTAAACCGAACCAAACCAAATCCTTGTTAAATAGTTAGGGTTGGCCGGTTGGGTATGGGTTCATTGGGTTGTATTATACCGGTTTGGTTCATTTATTCACATCATAGCCATTTATCAAGTTGAAGTTGAAAGAGCTCTCTCTAGTCTCAAAGAGGAGTGCTGGCGGCTCCTATTCTTTTCTAATTGCTCCTGTGCACATGAAAGGAGCTTTTGGTTGAATGTATACGAATTTTTATATGTATAATTGGCATTTTTCTCCACTGCAAAGCGCAAGTTGAATTGAAGCTGCTGAATTGTATTTACTGTTGCAAAGTGTGACTGAGGTTTCACACACAAAAAAGCATACAGTCCATTTTTTTATGTGATCAAAACCGACCAAGTCGAACCGATCCGAACCGAACCAAGTCGGTCGATTTCAAAACCGAATCGACCATTTGGTTGGTTCGGTTCGGTTTTGTTTATTTTCAAACCGATTAACTTCGGTTCGACTTCGGTTGGGACCAAATAGGTCGACCACCGACCGATGCACACCCCTATCCACAGTAGCTAGCCGCATAGGCCAAACCTCACTTAGCTGCATGTATTTGCTAGCAAGTATTCAATGGTTTGCTTGCATGTGCATGAAAACACAGGGAGCCGCATGTATCCTAGTTGCTTGCATGGGAAACATTAGTAAATAAATGGCTTTAGCTGTTACTTAGCAATTTGGCATGGCATATTATTAAAATGCATTAGCACAGTCCATGCATTAAATATCCTTTAGCATGCATCAGCATGCAATATTCCATGCATTAATTAACAATTTGCATGGATGGCCCTTATCTTTTATATATTTGCTTTCATTAGTATTTAGTATTAAGCCATAGCTTCAATCAATTGCCATTAGCATTGTATTAAGCTCTTGCTTGCAAAATTTGCATGCAACCTGCACACGTGAGCTGCATATAAGCATGAATGTTATATTTAATGCATTAGTTAAGTGAGCCGCATGGGAACTCATTAGTGGCCGCATGGCCATTTCAATTTGTAGCCGCATGGCTATTTATAATGACCGCATGGCCTTTTCTTTATTGCATGAAACTGCTTGCATGCATCTAGCAAGCCTGGAATTATTTATTGTGGGCCGCATGGTCCTTTAATTAGCTACTTGCATGCAACTTGCTGGCCACATGGCCTCTGTACTTGAGTGGCCACGTGTTCCTTTTCTTTTGCTTGAGTGGAAGCTTGCATTTATTGCAGGTTCCTCTCTCCTTGTCTTTTCTGGTTGCATGAATATTTCTTGCTGGCCGCATGGCCCCTTTCAGTTATTTTCTGGCCGCATAAGCTTTGGCTGGCCGCATGAGTGGCTCTTCCACTCTCCTTGGCCGCATGTTTGTTCTCCCACTTTTGGGCCGCATGGGGTCCACTTTGATTGTTTAAATGTTTTATTTGCCTGAATTGTGGTCAGAATTTCTTCCCACTCCCAACATGAAAGTTGTAGAGTTTCTCCTTGGCTTCAAGAATATATATACTTATATATATATATTATTATTTAATTGCACAAGTTTCTCCCCTCCTTGATAAATGGCATGACTTGACAGTGACCCGTAGTGGTGCACACTCGACAATGAACTTGACATGATAACTTGACAGTGAAGTCGACATGATAAAACCTGACATGATAGTGGCCCGCCGTAGCGCACTCTTGACAAGAAAACCTGACATGATATATTTCTCGAAATGCTGTTGCGACGGCTAACACGACTTGACAAGAATAAATGACCTGGACACCGTGGACGATTGTGCTTGTACAAATGAACCCGTCTTGTCTTGCATCATGTCTAGGACGGGGACCCCTGAGTACCACGGTCGGGGGCACCCACTGAAATCGACTAAGACTAACAACTAGAATAATACAGTAGTTCATGAAGAGACTTTCCCAGTTACATGTTGCCCCTTTGATCCCGGCCTTATATATATACTTGGGACTTGGAGCTATCTGTCATGATGAGCACATTTCCAGCCTGCCGTCGAGTGGGGCACCTCTTTAGGACACATGTATCTCACTACAGTGTGTCTGCTATACTTATTTTCTTTTACTGGGGTCACTCAGGTAGCAGCAGACGGGTAACTGGACTTGGAAATCTCTTTGCATCTTGCTAGTAACTAGGCCTGTGATAACCCTAGTTAGTTAAAGTATCAAGCCGTACTTATTGCTTGGCCATGATTGTTGGATGGGGTTCAATCAGTCTAGTCTTGTCTTGATCCTGTACAAGATTATTACTTGACCTGATTTCTTATATTTATCTTGCCGATAAATGGTGGGAGAAACCAAGTTCTGTTCAGACGAAGGGTTACAACCCCGGTCCTTGTTTGGTTTACGGGTTGTAACCTGGTTATCTGAATAGTCCCATGGTTATCTCATCGTATATCATCCGTCATGCTTTTTCTTAATTACTGTCTTTTATTATGCAATTATATTCTTGTGCTAATTTGCTGGTTTTAGTTCCTAAGTGAAGTTTCCTTTGTGGCACTTGCTCTTTCTGGGGTCTGATCCAGCTGGTTTTGTATGGCCAGATACCGGAGCAACTCCAGAGGATCCACCTGTCTTCCAGCCAGATGGTGACCACCAGGCGTTATCCTGGCAACGAGTGGGTTTATTTTGGCTCTCCCACTCTATTGTAAAATTATTCTTTTGAGGCGTTTAGCCGCCGAGCAAGTGTTAGCTCGTGAATTTTTACTTACTGTCAGCCTACGGGCTGTAACATGATTGGCAACCTAGGGTTGATCATGTATGACTAAAACTCTTGCTAGTCCTCATATTTTGTAACGACTAGCTTCATGATCAGCTGAATATGTAATGTTTGGGACGTCTTACTATTGTATATTTGGTGATCTTACATCTTGTAACATTTATTTGCTTCTTGTGATTGAGACACTATGTGTGTTCATGACCTTAAAAGACTGTTGGCTTGTAAATAAACCCTCATATATCTAGATAGCCGTGACCGTATAGTGGAGTGGATCCCATTTCATTATACGTAGCTGGCTATGTCTGTCCCCGCTCTCCAGTGTTCTGGTTCTGGGGCGTGACATTTGTTTCTATTATTTAATAACTGTATGTTGTCCTACAGTCCTCCGGCCGCTAACAAAAGAATACGTCCCACCGCGTCAAAGCGAAAGGAACGCGAGGGACGTCCTCTCGAACGTCCGATTAGAATTTTTGAACCGGCGTCCCAAGCTCGGTCTCGGACGTAGCCACCGGCACCCCAAGCTCGGTCGAAGCCAGAGTGAGAACTGTGTCGCGATCACCAACGAGCTGGAGCGCATCGACGATGAGGTCGAGTTCCTCTTCATGTATAATATGGAGTCTCGTACAAAGGCCCAGCATGATATGTAGTTGGATGTTCAAAATCATTTTGTATTTGGATGTAATTTGGATGTGGTTGTTGTTGTTTGAAAACTTAACTTGTGGATTTTAGGGTATTTTGTCGTATACTTCATTTTGGATAATTTGTCGGATATTTTTTTAAGGATATGTTGTTGTTTGGAAACTTGACTTGTTGGATATTTTGTCGGATATATATGTTGTTATTTTTTATGTAAGTTGGATCCGATTGTCGTAATTTGGATACGGACCCCGAATAGAGGCATTTTAGCGCTCGCGACATCTCTGTTTCTTGCTCTCTTTTTTCCTGATTTCACGAAGAACGCCTCTTTGTTGAGGGTGTGATGCACTGAACAATATTTTGTGTTAGTTTGAAGAAGATTATGAAACTCTGCCATTTATCAATCGGTTTGGTAATGGTTGGCGTGTGAGAATGTTGTGATGAACAATATTGAGTTTTGAGTTGTGATGCCTTCTTTGGCTCAATGTTATGCTATAATAGATTGGCATATCAGTCTCCTTTACTTCGTACTCGTGTTTCATGATTGTAGGTTCCGAGAATTCTCGAACCGGCCCTATCAGATTGTTATTTGTGAGTATAGTTAGCCAAATAATATGCTGGATAGACAAGAATGCTGTGAAAACTGAGATGCTGCTGGTATAAAGACCAATGCAGCTATGATGCCTGTTGCATTATCAGATGATATAATTTAAAGTTGGCTAGCTGGAATTTATTTTTCACCAGCATAACCGTAATTTCTGAATTCATTTTTTTTTTTCTTTTTTTTTTTTTTGAGTTTGGTTGATTGTCTTCCAAACTCTCTTCACAGAGAGTTTCATACAGGACTGTCAGTCCCCTGGCATTCCTTGATTAAGTTAGGACTGCCAGGGGGCTGGCAGTACTGACCCAAACTCTCCGTGAAGAGAGTTTCTTCACAGAGAGTTTCATACAGGACTGCCAGCCCCCTAGCAGTCCTTCATTAAGTTAGGACTGCCAGGGGGCTGGCAGTCCTGACCCAAACTTTAAACTCTCTTCGCAGAGAGTTTCATACAGGACTGCTAGCCTCCTGGCAGTCCTTCATTAAGTTAGGACTGTCAGAGGACTGGCAGTCATTATACATGTAGATATTGGAACATTAATAAATAAGTAAAATTATTTTCTGGAATCAGTCTGCAGAAATACATGAGATGCAAAGGTTCGTGTCTGCCTAGCATCGGACAAGATCAACCTGCCGAAGTTGTAGATGATGCCCCCAAAGCATACTGTATCTGTTTGATTAAAGATGGGAAAATTTAATTAAAGATGGTACATTTCTCCAGCATGATTGTTGTTCCGCAGTCTTACCCTTTTTTCTTACTTGAGCATTGGATTTAGGCATAATGAACGCTGAAACTACAACATTACGAATTGAAAGGATTCGGATTGGACAGATCCGAAAAACCTCAATAATTGCCTTTGTATACCTGAAGGCATTATCATTTTATTCTCATTATGGTGTTCTCGGATGTCAAAAATAATATCATGTTATTATATATATAGGAAATGTAATAGTTTGCCAAATTACGTGGGTTCAAAATCCCAAAATAACACATCAAATATGTCTCAGATTAGCTGGACAATTTATAACACTCAAAACAGTTTATCTTGAAAGATGGATCATATTATTAGTTATTTACTTTGTGTTCTGCAGTTACTTCTGGAACTTTGAATTTTGTTTATATATAAATTGACTAACTTGATTTGGTTCATTTATTTACATAATCACATTCTCTATGCTAAATCACCTTTTTCGTCCTGCCAGCATCCAGGAGCATGCTTGTACATGCAATCACATGCCACACTTTCATGTGATGGTTCACATCAGCATACCAGGAGACTCTGTCCACGTGATGGTTCACAACAGCATACCAGGAGACTCATACAGGAGTAACAGGACTGCCAGCCCCCTGGCAGTCCTTCATTAAGTTAAGACTGCCAGAGGTCTGGCAGTCCTGTGCCAAACTCTCTGTTTGAGTATAAAACTCTCTTTACAGAGAGTTTCATACAGGACTGTCAGTCCCCTGGCAGTCCTTCATTAAGTTAGGACTGTCAGGGGTCTGGCAGTCCTGTCCTGAAGAGAGTTTGGGTATAAAACTCTCTTCACAGAGAGTTTCATACAAGACTGCCAGCCCCCTGGCAGTCCTTCATTAAGTTAGGACTGCCAGGCTCCTGGCAGTCCTACACTAATGTAGGACTGCCAGGCTCCTGGCAGTCCTACACTAATGTAGGACTGCCAGGCTCCTGGCAGTCCTATTTGAAACTGTAGCAGCCGAACGACCACAACGATTTGTCGTGTTCTAGGGTTAGAGTTTCAAGAAATATGTGAGAATTATAATGTTCGAAAAATTTATTCATGAACCCTAAAGTGATTCTAAACCTAATATTTATGTTTATGTTTTCTAATTTTGAGTATGAGTGGAAACATATTTTGGTAGCTGATCTTAGACAAATTTGGGAGAAAATTTGTGTCAAACATGATTGAGATAGGAGAATTTTTTTTGGGGATAATTCTCGAAAAGAAAAGGAAGAAAATTTTGGGGGAAAATTTGGACTATGACTTAATTCTATGACCTAGAAATGTTGGAAGAGAAGAAAAAAGTAGAGGGAGAGAAGAAAAGAGTTGAGGGAGAGAGGAAAAGAGTAGAGGGAGGGAGAGAGAGAAAAAATAGAAAAGTTATCTTTTATACCTATTGTTGGGCTGCCCCCAGGTAAAAAAAACTGATGGCAAACTTGTAATATTTACAAACATTTTTGGGCTGCCCTCAAGTAAATTTGGTAGTGCCCTTAGAAAAAACCATTTTTTACTTTATCCACTTTCATTGTTTTTATCAAACATTTGGAAGTAGCACTTTTAAGCAATTTAATAGTTTCTTTATAGTTTGTTTGGTTCATTGTTGTAGGTTGGAACATGGAAGTGCATAAAATTTATATAGCCTCTACTTTCCAATGTTTATTGATTGAAAAAAAAAAAAAATCAGTGCGTGTAAATACTATCTTAAAAAAATCGTCATCCTTTTTCCTGGTATTGGGTGTCACTTGCCACCACAATCAATGACCTCTCGTAACTTGATAGTAGGATCCACAATATTTAATAACTAATTATTATTTTACCAAATTTCAATCCACTACCATATAATAAGAAGAAAAGTAGGAAATTCCTCCGGGATCCATCACAAAAGGAAATCAAATAAATATGAATTTTATATCTCATATTTCATATATGTTAACCAAACCGACTCTTTACACTATTTGGTCGCTTGAAATAGACTTTCAACATTTGACAAAATCGACTGGAAGTGAAAATATAATTGAGAGTGAACTTTCAATTTATTTCCTCACATTCTAATTTTAAGAGAGGATGGTGACTTTTAACTTTTGATGGTTTTTAAGTGCAACGACACTTTCAAAGACCACCTATCTATGGATTTGTTGTTTCATAGAAGTGCATTTTCATAGAAGAGATCTATTGTCTTTCATTCAGCTTGTTGAGCGGGTTGGGTATAGTTTTGACCTAGTTCGGCCCAGGCCGGACTAGTCCGGTCTTGTGCACCAATTGTCACGCCCATCTTCAAAAAAATCGAACACGGTTACATGGTCACACCCAGTCTACGTCATGGTATCAACTGTAGTAAGATGTCTATACCTCAATACTATATCACTATCACTATCATAATCATCAATAATTATTCCAAATATAATCAACATCTACTTTAGAGCTCATCCACAAGAGATGGATATATATACGAAAGTGAATAACAAAGAGACGAATAATATAACTAAGAAGTCTAAATAATTAAGAAACGACTGAATAAATCTGAAAGGAAGATCACCGACACTACTAGAGTATATCCAAACAAAAGTCACCAAATCACAAACAATCGAATAGTTTTTTGGGGAACAAACTTGCTATAATAATAGAAGATTGAAAAAAGAAAAAAAAAAAAAACTACTACTCAGGGCAACCGCCCTGGGCACACAGACCTGGAGGACCTAAAAAATAGTTTTGACATAAATATATCAATAGTCTTGTATCTAAAATATAACTAGTATATACCATGGACCTTCCTTAACATAAAATAATTATGATTTAGTTATTATGTTAAACTTGTAAAGTAAATGTCCTTAGGACGTCAATTCTTAGTGATAGCATTATTTTTAATTACTTTTATTATAGTTTTTTTTTTTTTTACATTATGTATGGCGTCCATTTTGAAAGTTTGCCTCGGGCCCATATGAGCTCAGGGCCGGCCCTGCTACTACTAAGCTAAGCAACTCTAGAATTCTAAATATTCGCTAAGCATGATCAGTTGTATTAACGTCCACATCACCCTCGTCATTATTATAATAGGTCAGATAACCCCTCTTCGTCTAAATTTCTCAACATTATCATGTCATAAATAGAGTAAAGTACAATAGTAATAATAGAGTTACGCATCATAATATATCTACTAACACTAACATGATAGAGAAAAAAAAAATTATGAAACAATATAACGACTATACATATAAGTAGAATAAGATAAAGGAACATGATCTATAACAATGTGCATACAATGATACTCCGAAAAGCTAGCATGCAAAAACACTATGAAGAAGAGTTATATCAAGAAATAATAATTTGTGTACAATGTGTTTAGAATCTCAATTTTTCGCATGTGGACGATAGAAGAACTGACAATAAATGCATGAGGTAGAAGATTGTTAGTAAATAGTGGCTAAATGGTAGAAGTTGAACAATATTTAGAAAGACCACATGTATACTAGTGATATCCTCCCACTCATCTCTCACTACCAAACATAATCACGATAACATTAATCATTGAAAATGCGAACTTGATGAACAAAAATTATTTGTGGATGTGTATGAAAACATTATAGAACAACACTATGAATCGTGCACAAGTAATAGAGTAACATAAATCAAGGTCTAAAAAGAAAGAAGACAATGCGATAGTAACATAAATGAAGGGATGGAAACACATACTCATTGATCCTTAGTGTGATTATAGCGCGCTCAAATTAAACTTCCACTTTGGAATCCCTACATAAGATAATAATAGTTAAGTTTGTGATTGTTAGGATTGAACGATCGATGGTAAGGGGGAGAATATTATAGTCACATTTAAATTATTTGTAATATAATTAACATTTTTTTGATAAATACAACATTATTTGTAAGACCTTGTGAAGAGAGGGTGTGAGACTTAGCTCACTTTTCTATGTTGTACTTACCTAATATTTCACCAATCGTGTATGATTAAAATTATTAATTCGATCACCAACGAATAAGATCTTCAACTCAATCGAGCATCGATTAAAGTTAATAAAATTAATTTATCTTTTCTCCACAGCCTGTGTGTGCTACCCCTAAACAGTGTGTCATCCTAGCAACAACCTGATCCAAAAAAAGATCGTTGCTAAAAAATAGCCACATGTTATCCATAGTATTATCCAAATTGCATTGTATATAGAAATGTTTATTTGTTGTGTTGTATGTGTTTGTGATTGGAGTGTTAAGGACTTGTAGACTTTGGTAGTAGGATTGTTTGACTTATTTTGCGATGTATATTGTAGTTTTAAGAAGGCTAAATTACAACGTGATGCCCTCAACTATTCAATTATTTCAACTTGATACATCAAGACACCAACTTAATACCCTATGTCCTAACAGTATTAACTAAAATAGAAAATGACCAAATTATCCTCCCCTTCTCCCATCCCGCTCTCTCTCTCTCTCTCTCTCTGTGGCGCCGGAAGGGGGGGGGCATAGAGCAACAATGACAGTCGTGATGGAGAGCGCACGACGAGGGCGGGGGACAAGGGACTCAGGGCAGGAGGCGCACAACAACATCGAGCAGCGACAGCCACGGTGGGGAGCGCACGACGGGGGGGGGGGGGGGCACGACGAGGGGATATGAATCCTCGCTGGTATGTTTGTCGTTAGCAACAAGTTTATGATGTCCTATGTTTTTAGAGATTTTTTCGAGGGAGTAGGAGTCGTCGTTGGTCTGTTAACTCAGAGTGAGCTTCATGGCGCCGGAGTTGTAGCTCGAAGTGGTGGCCCACTATGACGAGATCGAGGTGGAAGGGGAGGAGAGGGAGAGGAGGAAGTCGGAGATTATCGCGACTTGGGAAGGAGAGAAGCGACCGTAATAGGGGAGGTTGAGGGTGTAAGTCCCTTTGAGGAGCGGAGCATTATGGTAATTTAGAGTTGTGGAGGGGGTCAGTATGAGCTTTCTTGGAGTGGCCATGGAGGAATGGAGTAGGAAGAGGAAGAAAAAGAAGGAGAAGAGGGTTTGTTTGGAAATTAGCCATTTTTTTCTTTTTTCGAGTTGGTGAAGAATGGGTGGGGGTAGTTTCAAGGTGCAACTTGGGCCGGGCTGGGCCGACCCGGACCCAGTTTTGATCGAGCTTGGGCCGAGACGGGCTCAGTCTGGTTTGGCAGACGGGTCGATCCGGGCTGGTCCGGGTCCACATACCCCGAACCAAGCCCGGACCCATGGCCCTGTTTACAGCGGGCCGAGCTGAATCGGGCTTGGGCCGGTTCAAGGTTGAACCGGGCCAGCCCGATTTTTTGAAAAAAAAAACCCGAACAAAAAATTCTTAATAAAAGTTAACAAATATTATTAACAATTATTTTTCCATTAAAATTTAAATATGCTATAACATTAACTTAAAAAATGATAAAATAAAAGCTAACAAATTTTTATTAATCGTCATATATTATGAATAACTAGCATTTATGTTTAAATGAATATCGATTGATTGTTATATACAAAAAATAGCCGTCTTTTAAAAACTACCATATATGCTAAGAATTTGAATAGCTATCAATTATTTTTTATAAAAAGATTTAATTATCAATGACATGATTTGAATAACTACCATATATACTAATAATTTGAATGACTATCAATTAATTTTTATAAATGTATTTAATTGTCATATACTAAAAATGACCAATACCATGATTTGAATAACTACCATATATATGCTAATAATTTAATTGGGTATCAATTAATTTTTATAAATGAATTTAATTGTCATATACTAAAAATGACCAACAACATGATTTGAATAACACAATATATACTAATAATTTAATTGGTTATCAATTAACTTTTATAAAAGGATTTAATTGTCATATACTAAAAATGACCAATGACATGACTTAATAATCATCATAAATAGTAATAATTTGAATGACTATCAATTAATTTATATAAATAGATTTAATTGTCATATACTAAAAATGACTGTCTTTATACTATAAGCGGATTTAATTGTCATATAATTTGAATAACTACCATTTATGTTTTGAATTACCATCAATTAATTATCATATACTAAAAATAACCGTCTTTATATATATATATATATATATATATATATATATATATATATATATATATATATATATATATATATATAGCCAATGGCACGGGGTCTAGCAGTATGACAGTTGGCATGTTGGGGGGAGGTCTCAAGATCGAACCCCAACGGGGGCGGCTGGGTGGCGTTTGTCGACGGTCCCCGGGCCAAAGCCGTCTGGGTGGCTTTAGTCCACGGGCTTTAGTTTTTTTAATATATATAGGTTGAACCGGGTCTGAACCGGGCCAGCATACCGAGTCGGGCCAGGTCGACCAGGCTTAGAGGGCTAACCGGTTCGGACCGATTTTTGAACCGGGCCAGGCCGAGCTTTCGGGCTAAAAAACAAAACCCAGCCTGACTCGCTAAAGTGGTGGGTAGAACCGGGCCGGTCCGTTGACCGGGTCCGGGCCAGCCCAGACCGACGTTGACCGGGCAGGGCCCGGGCCGGGTTGCGGGCCGTCCGGCCCATCTCACACCTTGAACAAAACCCAGCCCGACCCGCTGATGTGGTGGGCCGAACCGGGCCGGCCTAGACCGACGTTGACCGGGCCGGGCCCGGGTCGGGTTGCGGGCCACCCGGCCTATCTCACACCTTGAGGATAGTTTAGGAACGAAAAAAATTAACAGAAGATTTAACTGTGGAGTGACAAAAGGTACATAGTTAAAATATTAGTTGAGAGAGGGTATTAAGTTAGCACATATCAAAGTTGAGGGTATCAAGTTGAAAAACTTGAATAGTTGAGGGTATCAAGTTGTAATTCAGCTTTTAAGAATTATAACCTTTAACGTTACGGCATAGCCCGGAGGGGGGACGTCGCAGCAGTGAGCAGCTAGTAGCAACGACAATAGCCAGAGGCCATGTGGGACGCACAACCGAAGGGGGATTGGGGGCTCTCTTTTCCGTAGCCCCCCCCCCCCCCCCTCTCTGACATCGGCAACTCGGAGGGGGGAGGCGTCGCAGCAGCGAGCAACTCGGTCCAGACTCCAGAGGGGCTCTGTGGGTGACGGGGCGCGCAGCTGGAGGGGGGCGGCAGCCTGGGGGATCAATCCAGAGGCGACGCTGGGGGCGGCGGGACGTGCAGCTGGAGTGGGGCGCAGGGGCGACGGGGCGTGCAACGAGAGGGAGGGTGCTATGGCGGGGGTTGCGAGGTGGTGGTCTGGGCGCGGGGGGGGGGGGGGGGGGGGGGGCGGGGCGGAGAAGGGGTGGGCGCAGTGGCAGATGCAGGAGGATGGGGTTGGGGGTATTAACTTGAATAGTTAGAAAATCGTATTAAGTTAGTACCTATCAAAGTTAATGGTATTAACTTGAAAAACTTGAATAGTTAAGGATGTCAAGTTGTAATTTAGCCCTGAAGTAAATTAATTTAGTTGTAGTTGTCGTCATCCTCCCCACACTGGTTCGCACAGACCACCTACACCATAGCCGGATGAGCAACCGCTTCCTCCTCCTGCTTCTCCGATGATGATGATTGCCCCTCCATGATGACGGCGATGGCTGCTGCGGAAGAGGATAGCGTCATCAACAGATGAGGAGGTGGAGCGGGAGTTCTTGGCTTCGATCATGGCAGAGGAGGCGTTGTGCTCTTGAGAAAGAGGTCCCTGTAGCATTTGGAGCAGAGGTCGTTGGTGGAGAGGTTGCCGACGAAGTCGCACTTTGTTGGCACGTATATTAGTCTCCATGAGAAAGTTTCAGGAAGCAAGGTTTTTTTTTCCTTCCATTTATTATTTTCGTTTGAGGCTATCGAACTCGAGTAATCCTTGTGGTTATCGGAGAAATTGGAAAAATGCATAAAATTCTGGCCGATATGGGATAGTTGACCCAAAAGATATACAACATACATGCACAAAGTTATGTACGTAATGTCGGACATCTCAAAAAAAATTATCATCCATAATATTTCACATCCACCGACTAAACATAAAGGCGCTAAATTTATTCAAGATAGAGATCCTCTAAGAAACTGAAACAACAAAAGGGATTTTTTTAAAAAAAAGGAAAAGAGAAGGTACCTGTGAGAATAAATAAATAAATCAGAGAGAGATCATCCATCGACTAAACATAAAGACACAAAATTTATCTTAATAATTCAAGACATACATCTGAAAGAAAAAAAAAACACAAAAGGAAGGAAAAGAAAAGGCACCTGTGAAAAAAAAAAAAATCAGAGAGATCTAGGGAAAAAGCGTTTACGAAATTTTATTTAAAGAATAAAAAGCTCATGGAGAGAGAGAGAGAGAGAGAGAGGAGAAAGCACATGTGAATGATCTTCTTCAATAAGAACAAGAAGGAAAGAAGCTAGAATGAAGAACTGATGGAGAAGAAGAGATGTTTCTCACTAAATAGTATAGATAGATTATTAGTCATACAAAGGAAATTTGGATTATTAGCGCTAGATTTTTTTTTTTTTTAAGATGTCCGACGATACATACAGAATTTTGTCCACATGTTTTTGGAATAATACGTCTCCGTGATTCAATCTAGTAATCTTTTACCACCTAGACAAGATCTTATACCTCTTCTCAAAAATCACAAGGTCACTCGAGTTCGTTAGAACTTGACTATCTTTGTATTTGGATCATTTTTTAATTTATCTCGTCTTTCAAGCTTGTAGTTTGGACACCTTAAAGTTTCTTCTCTGTTGTACATAAAAATACATCTATCAGAAAGTAGCCATAATCTTAGCTCTCTCTTTCCTATCTTGGCATGGTGCATTTTGAAGTTTGTGTTTCGTACCTTCAGGATACTTGGGAAATGTCATGCTATTGATTAGCTAATGAAGTATTTGTTACTTCCTGTCTATATTTTGAAACAAAAGTTTGGAGGAATGCTTAGTTTTCCTCTGTTAAATTTAATGCTTGGCAAAATAATTATATAAAAAATATTAGTAGTACTTGTATGTAAATTTTAATTTTAACATGGGAGCGAGTGCGAAATTTCGACACAGCGAGAGCGAGAAGAATATTACTATTGGCTGAGGGACACTTGCGTTAATCTAAGATTTAGTTTTCGACATCTGATGAGTTCTTAATTATAGAAAAATATTTTATGTACCTCCAAAATTTTATCGCTCCATGTCCTACCGCCACGTGGTCATCTTCTATTCGCTCATCTCTTCCCCCAACTATTCCCTTATTTGCTTGGGTCAATAAGGAAGTGCCACGTGACGGAAAGACATGGAGAAATTGAATTTTTGGAGGTACATATAGCATTATTCTTAATTATAGTACTATAGTAGTTTTCTAATGATTGACAGCCTCTGGTGCTTAGATTTTAATGTTAAATTGAAGTAATAGATTGGTTGGAACTATAGCTGAGAAGTCTTTAGACAAATTATCTATATAAGATTGTCACACTTGGTATATAGTTATGATATAACAACTTATTTTCATCATATTGACTTTCATAGTTGATAGTTCTAATAGTACTTGATATTTTAATATGATTACAATAATTTTAAAGTAGAAGGCCAATAAAAATCTATTAAATAATAATAATTTTTTAATATTTTTTAATAATAATTAGAGTAGACATATCAACATTTATAACGTTTAAAATATTCTATTGAAAAATAATATATTTTAATAAGTTTGCTTGTATGTTGTTTTTGCTACATAAAATGGTATCAACATTTATAAAACATGTTGCACACACATTGTGTGCACCATCAATGGCGTAGCCAATATGTGGTTATAGAGTTGTCAAATTGACTAGTATATTTTCAAGCAAAAATAAATAAATAAATGTAAACAAAATATAGCATAAATTAGTCACACAATATTTTGTTGACAAAGTCATATTATAATAGTTGCATTACATTATTACCGGTAATAATTATTTATAATAACCTCCAACGAGGCTTCATATTTTGAAAATGTTACAAAATGTCTCGTTCCAAACTCTTTGCCAAAATTTCTTGCCCAATGTATGTCACCAAACAAGCATTCATAAAATCATCTTTCGGTTACGAAGTGTATTCTTGATAAACTTCATCTAAAAAAAATATTATTTCAATAGTTGCAGTTGTAACATGTAAGACTCGAGCCAACTTTAAAAGCTGTTGGGTTGTATCTCATTTTCGATTGAGCGCTCAAATGGGAGGTAACAATGGAGTTGGTAATTTAGTCCCACATCACATCACTTAGGAGGTGGGATCATGTGTGTAGATAATTGGGATTGGGTCAGACCTTACATAAAAATTCTCTTTTAAGACATATGAGCCCAATTCAATATCGCAGCTCATGGACCAACTTTGGTTCGGGTCACACCGCGTTCCCAATAAGTGGTATTAGAGCCCATGGTTAAGGGACTGATTTGAGCGGCTCTAATTGGTTCGAGACAGATGGTGCTGAACGTTCATGTGTATAATCAAATTATACAGGCTCTTCTCAAGGTGGAGTAGGAGCATCAACTACACGAAGCCCAAGGTGGAGCAAGACGTTGTGGTTGGCACACAATGGTGGTGTGGATGAATGTGTCGGTTTGGTTCTATGGTCCAACGGATTGAGATGACAATATGTTGAATCTCCCGGGTGCTCGGCTGGCGGAAACGAATAAAAAGATAGCAAGGAATGCTAAGGTTGTTCGGCTGGCGGGAGCGAACAAAATGTAACATGGGTGCTAAGGTTGTTCGGCTAGCGAGAACGGACAAATATAGCAATGTGCTAAGGTTATTCGGCTAGCGAAAACGAGCTAAGTTGAAGATTGTTAGGTTGTATCTCGTTTCCGGTTGAACGCTCAAATGGGCGGTGACAATGGAGTTGGTAATTTAGTCCCACATCGGTTATGAGGTGGAATCATGTGGTATAGATATTGGCATTGGTTCAGGCCTTACGTGAGAATTCTTTTCTAAGGCATATAGGCCCAATTCAATATCGTACCTCATGGATCAACTCTGGTTCGAGTCACACCGTATTTCCAACAAAAACAAATACATCGATTGATATGAGCGATTACAAAGTGTATTCTTGGTAAACTTCATCACAACAAAAATTATTTCAATAACTGCAGTCTTAACATGTAAGACCAGAGCTAACTTCAAGTCACCAATCCTCCAAACCCATGGATATAACTCATTCTTTGTTTCCTCAACTAATTTTTTAAGGAAAAACTATACTTTTGGTCACTGAATGTTTGTCTGACCAAAGTTTTAGTCACTCAAACATATTTTTCAAAAATTTAGTCACTTAATGTTTAATTTTCCAAAAAAATGGTCACTCTGTTAAATTGTTGTTTGTTTTATTAACGATTTTTGTTGACATGGCATGTTACGTGCCATGCCAGTCGTTAAGTAAGACGTGGCACATCCACTTGGACTATTTTTGGGTTTTATTTTGTAAATTTTTTTGTTTGGGTATTAAATTATGTGCCATGTTTCAATGTTTATAACATGGTATTTCATTTTTTTATTTTTTTAAAAAAACTTAATACCCAAACGAATTTTTTGAAAAATAAAACCCAAAAATAGTCCACGTGATTGTACCACGTCATACTTAACCACTGACATGACACATAACATACCATGTCAACAAAAATTGTTAATAAAACAAACAACAATTTAACAGAGTGACCTTTTTTTGGACGACCAAACATTTAGTGACTAAATTTTTGAAAAAAATCTTTAAGTGACAAAAATTTTGGTCAGGTAAATATTCTGTCACGCCCCAGTACCGAAATACGGGGACGGACTAGGCCAGCTACTCCATATGAGGTACGTAACGTCATACGGCGATCGTGGCTGTCAAGAGACTAGGGGGTACATGCTACAATCAAGTCTCCTATGGTTCCACAGAGTTCTATGTCTCAATCAATTAAGTCAAATCAGCAATTAAATGAACATTAAAGATAAAGCAGTAAGGCGTCCCTGACGCTTCATCAAAATGATCAAGAGAGACTAGCTTTATAATTTAGCTATCTCAGAGAGTCAGGAGTACAAAATTATACACAGCTGCAGTCTGTTTAATTACAATTATGTACTGACACAAAATATCAAGTAATCCGGCTAACAGGTGCCGGTGGCTAAACGCCGAAAAGTATAAGCAGGAGTGGTGGAGAAGAAACCCACTCGAGTCCCCGAACCGCCATGCTCCTAGTATGCACCATGGATGTCAGGGAGGAAGATCGTGTCCTCTGGCTCTGCTACGAGATCTGGCCAAACAAAACCAGCGGGGTCAGCCCCGAATAGCAAGTACCGCCAAAGGGGCACAAGAGTTAAGATTAAAAACCCAACTAATAGAATGACTAATAATAGTAATACTTATGCTACTATTATAGGGTAGCGCAACATCCTCGAACCCATATGGCACCCTTACAACCAAACAAGGACAAAAGGTGCCGCATGGAGTCGGGACGTGTCGTACTCCATAACTTTCACATAAGTTAAAAAGGTATAAACCATAAAATCTCATGATCGTGACTTCGGTCGATAGCCTATCGCATCACAATAACCAACCCAACAATCAAACAAGAACATGGGTTGGATCATGTACCATGATAGACCATGTTCCTCAGTCATTCACAGAAGTAGCATTTCACAACCAGAATAAGTCTTCCGTTCATAACTTCGGTCCACAGCCTGTCATAGTACGATAACCAACCCAACAATCAAACAAGAACATGGGTTGGATCACGCACCATGACAGTCCGCTTCCCTCAGTTATTCACGGAAGGTAAATAGGAAACATGCAAGTCATTTTCACGGCCAATCAAGTCTACGAGTTTCTAGTGGAACGAGGTTATCCTCGCGTCAGGTTATTAGAAAAATCCTCAGATCGTATCTTTCCAGCAAGGCTAGCCAACCCAGGGGTTCGCGTAGACAGGTGTCATGGAGCACAGGTCCCTCGTGAGGCCACCTTGCCAAGACATGTAATATGTAGCAGGAATTAATCGGATACAGTCATCCACTCGTTGCGGATGACACAGTATCCGTGGAGACCAACCGGCGCGCCAAGACAATATCTCAGGGCGACTGGTGTAACACGATCTCGGGATTTTGCCCTCCCCATGTATCTAGTATATTTAGTTGCCTAATTTAACCCTAGGTGAAATCTTGGACTCACATGCTGTGGCCTGCATGATCATCCTCCTAAAGTCATACTAAAGTACGAGTACCCCAAAGAGGATCCATGTCAATCAGTATGTCAACATGTTCTACCCTCCTTAGTGTAATGCATCATTGCAAATACGCTACGTGGAGTTACGAGTCATTTGTCGAGCATGAACAAGAACTAGGACATTCAGGTACGTGTATCAGGTAGGAACACTTTGTTCACCGGGGTCACATTAGTGCTCATATCATGCTCAGGAAAAAGGCGTAAGGATATAAAATGGGCATATAATATCTAATAAAATATCAAAAGCATACGCACAACAAGGCAGCGTGCGTAAAAAGTCACGCAGACTCAAGGGAAAGAGCAGCGTGAAAAGTCACGCTAGCTCAAGGGAAAGAGCAGCGTGAAAAGTCACGCAAACTCAAGGAAAGAGCTGTGTAAAAAGTCACGCAAGCTCAAGGGAAAGAGCTGCGTGAAAAGTCACGCAGACTCAAGGAAAAGAGCTGCGTGAAAAGTCACGCAAACTCAAGGGAAGAGCTGCGTGAAAAGTCACGCAAGCTCAAAGGAAAGAGCTGTGTGAAAAGTCACGCAAGCTCAAGGAAAAGAGCTGCGTAAAAAGTCACGCAGACTCAAGGGAAAGAGCTGCGTGAAAAGTCACGCAAGCTCAAGGGAAAGAGCTGCGTAAAAAGTCACGCAGACTCAAGGGAAAGAGCTGCGTGAAAAGTCACGCAGACTCAAGGGAAAGAGCTGCGTGAAAAGTCACGCAAGCTCAATGGGAAACACGCTTCCAACAGGAAGCGTGCTCAAACAGGAGCTCACTGTTCACTGTCTTCTCCAAAACAGCAAGAACACCATGGCTGAACCCAAGCTTCAAAGTATCATAACTTGGCCATCCGAACTCCAAATCCAGATTTCCAAAGCTCCAACTTGGGTGAAACTGAATGTTCTTCCACATAGAAGCATCAAAAACCCATAAAATCCAACTAAAGTAGATCAAACCATGCAAATCCGAAAATGATTAAAACTTAGATCTACAAAATCAAAGCTTCAAAATAGAAATTTCCAAGTTCTAAACTAGTATAGATTGAAGAGAAGAACATGTTTTGGCAAATAGTTTTGTAAGAATCATTAACAAAATAATGGATCCTTTTCTTGAGCAAGTTGGTACTTGCCTTGGTTGGTGGAGGAAGTAAATGAGAAGAAGTAAATGAGAGGAGAGAGAAGTAGATGAGTTATATATATAGAATTCTTGGACCCATGGGTTCATGATGAACCAAAGGGTTCATGATGAACCATGGGTGAACCAAGAATAGGTTACCCAAATGAGCCAAAACTGTAGGCCCAAATGCAGAAAATAAATTAGGAAATAATATTTTGTCGAATATTTTTGGGAAATGCATGAAGAAATACTGCATAATAAATATCGTATAAATTCAAGGTAAATACAATTTATGGGTTTACGTATTAAAATACGTATTCCAGGATTGGGGAGTGACATCTCTACCTTTCTTAGAAAAATTTCGTCCTCGGAATTCCAGCCAAGACAGGATAGTGAATTCAAGGCAAGCAAGGCACAATCATATATATAAGTTAACTATCATAGCAGTTATTATCATACATCACAAGGTGCAAAATAAGCAGGTGCAGAAAAGCATGGAATCGTGTCAATAAGGTGCATAAATATACCTTATTAGTCAAACAAATACGGATAACGAGATCTGATCTCGTCCTCGCGCTCCCAGGTTGACTCTTCCGAAGAGTGATGGTTCCAAGAAACACGGACAAGGCTTATCGTCCGATTCTTGAGTACCTTCTCTCGCCGGTCCAAAATAGATACGGGTTATTCCTCGTAAGTTAGGTCGGTACCAACGACTAACTCAGAATGATCGAGGACGTGACTCGGATCCGGGACATACCCACGTAATTGGGACACATGAAATACATCATGTATGCCAGTTAACGAAGGCGGAAGGGCAAGTCGATAAGCCACATCGCCTACCCGAGCGAGAATCTTGAAAGGACCAACGTATCTTGGACTAAGCTTTCCCCAGGTTCCAAATCTGATGATTCTCCGAGTAGGCGAAATCCGCAGAAACACTTGGTCGCCAACCCTGAACTCTAGAGGCCTACGATGCTGATCTGCCCAATGACGATGTCGGTCCTGTGCAACTCGAAGGCGCTCTCTGACTAACTTAACTATCTCCACAGTCTGCGTGATCATCTCTGGCCCCAACAACTTCCGTTCTCCGACGTCGTCCCATGCCAAAGGGGACCTGCACTTCCTTCCGTACAATGCTTCGAACAGGGCCATCAGAATGCTAGCCTGATAGCTGTTGTTATAGGAGAACTCCACTAGATGAAGGTGATCCTCCCAAGATCCGCCAAAATCTAAGGTACACGCCCGTAGCATATCTTCTAATGTCTGAATGGTTCTTTCTGATTGCCCGTCAGTTTGTGGATGATAAGCAGTACTGAATCTTAACTTGGTTCCCAAACTTTGGTGCAAGCTCCGCCAAAAATGGAAAGTAAACCGCGTATCCCGATCTGATACTATACTAACTGGAAAACCGTGCTGCCTTACTATCTGCTTCATGTACATTTCTGCTAACTGCTCAGTAGTTTGTCCAACTCGGAAGGGAAGAAAATGAGCGACCTTCGTGAGTCGATCTACTATTACCCAGACTGCATTCTTACCAGTCGGGGATCTAGGTAAACCGGTCACAAAATCCATCATGATGTGCTCCCATTTCCATTCTGGGATAGGAAGTGGCTGTAGCAACCCTGCTGGTCTCTGCTGCTCGGCTTTTACCTGCTGACATACCAGACACTTGGATACAAATCTCGCTATCTCTCTTTTCATGCCATTCCACCAAAAGAACTGCCTGATATCTCGATACATCTTCGTTTCTCCTGGATGAATGGAGTAAATAGAACTATGAGCTTCGGACATAACTTCTTGCCGAAGGTCTCCACTCGATACACAGAGTCTGTTTCCAAACCTGAGCGTACCATCTTCATGAATCACTAACTCCTTCCTACGGCCTAATTCACACTCCGACCGTAACTTCTGAATCTGTGGATCTCCTGCTTGTGCTGCCCTTATCCTCTCTACTAAGGTTGACTGAATCTGCATACAGGTCATTCTTCCTACATCCCTTGGCAAAACTACTTCGATTCCCATACTCTGAAGGTCATCTAAAATATGCTTCTGCGAGGTCAAGATAAAGGCACTGTCTCTCCTACTCAGTGTATCTGCAACTACATTCGCCTTGCCTGGGTGATACTGAAGATCTAAATCAAAATTTTTCAGCAGTTCTAACCATCTTCTTTGTCTCATGTTCAAATCTCGCTGCGTGAAAACGTATTTCAAACTCTTATGATCAGTATAGATCTCTACCCGATCCCCGTATAAATAATGCCTCCACAACTTGAGTGAAAACACCACAGCTGCTAACTCCAAATCGTGAGTCGGGTAATTCTTCTCATGGTCTCGAAGCTGCCGAGACGCATATGCTATCACTTTTCCATGCTGCATCAATACACATCCAAGACCCTTCCCAGATGCGTCATAATATACTGTAAAGCCTCCTGCTTCTACTGGAAGCGTCAAGATCGGGGCTGAGATCAATCTCTTCTTCAATTCTTCAAATGATGCCTGACAGCTAGCTGACCAAACAAACTCTACGTCCTTGTGCGTCAAACGCGTTAAGGGCGCAGAGATCCTGGCAAAGTCCACCACGAACCTTCTGTAGTAACCAGCTAATCCTAAGAAACTCCGCACTTCTGCAACCGTTCTCGGGACTGGCCAATGCTCTACGGCCTCAATCTTCTTCGGATCCACTGACACTCCTGCCCCAGAAATTACATGCCCCAGGAACGAAATGTGATCTAACCAAAATTCACACTTGTCAAGCTTCGCATAAAGTTGATGTTCCCTCAATGTCTGTAAGACAGTCCTAAGATGCTTCTCATGCTCCTCTTCACTGCTGGAATAGACAAGAATGTCATCTATGAACACCACCACAAATTTATCCAAGTACAGCAGAAATATGCGGTTCATTAAATCCATGAATACTGCGGGGGCGTTGGTTAGTCCAAAGGGCATTACTAAAAACTCATAATGCCCATATCTAGATCTGAATGCTGTCTTCGGTATATCTTGCTCCCGGACTCTTACTTGATAGTATCCCGACCGAAGATCGATCTTGGAAAAGACACTGGCCTTGCTCAACTGGTCAAACAGGTCATCAATCCTTGGTAGTGGGTACTTATTCTTCACTGTTACTGCATTCAGCTTGCGGTAGTCGATGCACATCCTCGTCGACCCATCCTTCTTGGGAACTAGAATCACTGGCGCGGCCCAGGGCGATTTACTGTCTCGGATGAATCCCTTAGACTTCAACTCTTCTTCATGTTGATACAACTTATCCTGCTCTGACGGCGACATTCTGTAAACTCTGTCTGCAATAGGCCTCGTTCCAGGGTTCAACTCAATGCTAAATTCTACCTCTCTGACTGGGGGTATCCCTGGGAGCTCATCAGGAAAGACGTCGAGAAAATCTTCGACCACTCTCGGAATCTGTCCTGGCTCTGACACTGCTGCTGAGATGACGCCTCCGGCCTGATTCTTCAAGGTTCGAGTAAAAATGAACTGCTCCATCCCAGGAACACTGAATATGACCCTACCTCCTCTACAATCAATTATCGTATGACTGTCTCTCAACCAGTCCATGCCAAGAATAACATCAAAATTCCCCATAGGGAATTCAATCAATGATGCGGGCAATAAATGCCCACACACCTCCACCGGACATGAAAAGCGCACTCTGCTAACTTCTACGAGCCCATTGCCGGTGAGTATATCCATCCTCTCCGGCAATGCCTCAAACTCTAATCCAATCCGTGTAGCATATTGTGCAGAGATGAATGAATGAGTAGCGCCTGAATCAAATAATGCTACAGCGGGAAATGAGGTGACGGGAATTTTACCTGCCACCACGTCACTAGACGCTAGAGCCTCTCCCAAGGATAATATGAGAGCCTGGCCCCGCGGAGCCCCTTGTTGCGGCCTTCCTCGACCATGCTGTTGCTGCCTCTGAGGGCCTTCGGCTTCCTGTACCTGGCGGAACATCTGAGCCTGCGTTGGTAAGCGCTGGGCTAGGGGCCTTACTGCTAATACTGGCCCTCCACTCGGGGTTGCCACTGGAGCTGGCAATGCTGGAAACTGTTGAGCTGGCCCTCCTGGCCTCTGCATCATAGGACAAGTGAAAATATGGTGGTCTGCACGACCACACCTCAAACATAAGCCATTCGCTGACCGACACACCTCCCTTGTATGCCCTGCCTTCCCACAGAATGTACAGCCCTGGGGTGCTCCCTGACGCTGTTGCTGGTTCTTCGGCTGCTGATGCCGAACTGACGCTGTATTAGTTGACACGGCCGTCCTCCGCGGTGCTCCTGCATCATGAATACGTACACCGGGTGCTGGTGCCGATGTTCGCTGCATTGCTCCTCCTCCAACCTGGGAATGAGATCTCTTCTGACCTCCTGTCCTCGATGCTAACCTCTGCTGGGTAAGCTCGTGCCTCCGAGCGGCCGTCAAAATAGCGTCAAACGTCTGGTAGTCGTGTCCTTCCATAAGCTGTAATAGTTCCAAATGAAGTCCCTGCTGGAACCTCATAGCTTTCTCTGGCTCCGTTGCCACCATTACTGGTGCGAAACGGCACAATCTGCAAAACTCTGCTGCATACCCATCTACGGTCTTGCCTGCTTGCTTGAGACTGATAAACTTCTGCTGGAGCTCATATCGAGCTACTACGCCAAAATACTTGGCCTTGAATCTTTCACTGAAGGTGGTCCAACGAACAGGGCGTCTTATACCAACTTCTTCTGATGCCCACCAGTCGCGGGCAAGATCCTGAAGTACCAGTTTGACCTGATCAACCTTCTCATCATCTGGAACCTTGGCTGCCACAAGAATGGCTTCAATGTCTTGAATCCATGCATCCGCAGTGATGGCATCCTCCGTGCCATCAAAATACTTCGGGTTCAAGTGACGGAACCTTCCTGATGCTCCCGAGTCAACCCCGGCACTCCTCTCAAGAGCTAACTGAATCCCCTGGTTCAGCAACACGTTCTGCTCCTGCTGCCGAGTCTGTTGCTGTTGGTGAGTGACAAGAATCCCTCGGACGATCTCCAGGAGTGCTACGGCATCTGGTACTGCCGTCGCTGCTGGTGCTGCAGGAGTTTCAATAACCTGCGGCTGCACTGCCTCTGGTTCCACTTCTACTTGTGCCTGCCCTGGGGAAGGTTCTCTCCCCTGTTGCTGCCCAATCGAGCCATGCTCTTGCTGCTCTTCCTCATGGGCCTCACCCGCTACTGAGAATGAAGCACCCCTATAGAGAAAGATATAAGATTATCAAGTCCGGACAAGGAAGATTTCGAGGATGCAAGTCAGGTTAGAGATCAAGGCAAGGACAGAGAATTCCAAACAGAATTTCAAGGGGAACAAGTTTTGATTGAGACTCCTAATAATTCGCAATACCCCACAAGTCTGAAAATCAGACCTGCATGGGTCACCACTAAAACCTTGTCACGCCCCAGTACCGAAATACGGGGACGGACTAGGCCAGCTACTCCATATGAGGTACGTAACGTCATACGGCGATCGTGGCTGTCAAGAGACTAGGGGGTACATGCTACAATCAAGTCTCCTATGGTCCCACAGAGTTCTATGTCTCAATCAATTAAGTCAAATCAGCAATTAAATGAACATTAAAGATAAAGCAGTAAGGCGTCCCTGACGCTTCATCAAAATGATCATGAGAGACTAGCTTTATAATTTAGCTATCTCAGAGAGTCAGGAGTACAAAATTATACACAGCTGCAGTCTGTTTAATTACAATTATGTACTGACACAAAATATCAAGTAATCCGGCTAACAGGTGCCGGTGGCTAAACGCCGAAAAGTATAAGCAGGAGTGGTGGAGAAGAAACCCACTCGAGTCCCCGAACCGCCATGCTCCTAGTATGCACCATGGATGTCAGGGAGGAAGATCGTGTCCTCTGGCTCTGCTACGAGATCTGGCCAAACAAAACCAGCGGGGTCAGCCCCGAATAGCAAGTACCGCCAAAGGGGCACAAGAGTTAAGATTAAAAACCCAACTAATAGAATGACTGATAATAGTAATACTTATGCTACTATTATAGGGTAGCGCAACATCCTCGAACCCATATGGCACCCTTACAACCAAACAAGGACAAAAGGTGCCGCATGGAGTCGGGACGTGTCGTACTCCATAACTTTCACATAAGTTAAAAAGGTATAAACCATAAAATCTCCTGATCGTGACTTCGGTCGATAGCCTATCGCAGCACAATAACCAACCCAACAATCAAACAAGAACATGGGTTGGATCATGTACCATGATAGACCATGTTCCTCAGTCATTCACAGAAGTAGCATTTCACAACCAGAATAAGTCTTCCGTTCATAACTTCGGTCCACAGCCTGTCATAGTACGATAACCAACCTAACAATCAAACAAGAACATGGGTTGGATCACGCACCATGACAGTCCGCTTCCCTCAGTTATTCACGGAAGGTAAATAGGAAACATGCAAGTCATTTTCACGGCCAATCAAGTCTACGAGTTTCTAGTGGAACGAGGTTATCCTCGCGTCAGGTTATTAGAAAAATCCTCAGATCGTATCTTTCCAGCAAGGCTAGCCAACCCAGGGGTTCGCGTAGACAGGTGTCATGGAGCACAGGTCCCTCGTGAGGCCACCTTGCCAAGACATGTAATATGTAGCAGGAATTAATCGGATACAGTCATCCACTCGTTGCGGATGACACAGTATCCGTGGAGACCAGCCGGCGCGCCAAGACAATATCTCAGGGCGACTGGTGTAACACGATCTCGGGATTTTGCCCTCCCCATGCATCTAGTATATTTAGTTGCCTAATTTAACCCTAGGTGAAATCTTGGACTCACATGCTGTGGCCTGCATGATCATCCTCCTAAAGTCGTACTCAAGTACGAGTACCCCAAAGAGGATCCATGTCAATCAGTATGTCAACATGTTCTACCCTCCTTAGTGTAATGCATCATTGCAAATACGCCACGTGGAGTTACGAGTCATTTGTCGAGCATGAACAAGAACTAGGACATTCAGGTACGTGTATCAGGTAGGAACACTTTGTTTACCGGGGTCACATTAGTGCTCATATCATGCTCAGGAAAAAGGCGTAAGGATATAAAATGGGCATATAATATCTAATAAAATATCAAAAGCATACGCACAACAAGGCAGCGTGCGTGAAAAGTCACGCAGGCTCAAGGAAAAGAGCAGCGTGAAAAGTCACGCAAGCTCAAGGGAAAGAGCAGCGTGAAAAGTCACGCAAACTCAAGGGAAGAGCTGCGTGAAAAGTCACGCAAGCTCAAGGGAAAGAGCTGCGTGAAAAGTCACGCAGACTCAAGGGAAAGAGCTGCGTGAAAAGTCACGCAAACTCAAGGGAAGAGCTGCGTGAAAAGTCACGCAAGCTCAAAGGAAAGAGCTGTGTGAAAAGTCACGCAAGCTCAAGGGAAAGAGCTGCGTGAAAAGTCACGCAGACTCAAGGGAAAGAGCTGCGTGAAAAGTCACGCAAGCTCAAGGAAAAGAGCTGCGTAAAAAGTCACGCAGACTCAAGGGAAAGAGCTGCGTGAAAAGTCACGCAGACTCAAGGGGAAACACGCTTCCAACAGGAAGCGTGCTCAAACAGGAGCTCACTGTTCACTGTCTTCTCCAAAACAGCAAGAACACCATGGCTGAACCCAAGCTTCAAAGTATCATAACTTGGCCATCCGAACTCCAAATCCAGATTTCCAAAGCTCCAACTTGGGTGAAACTGAATGTTCTTCCACATAGAAGCATCAAAAACCCATAAAATCCAACTAAAGTAGATCAAACCATGCAAATCCGAAAATGATTAAAACTTAGATCTACAAAAATCAAAGCTTCAAAATAGAAATTTCCAAGTTCTAAACTAGTATAGATTGAGGAGAAGAACATGTTTTGGCAAATAGTTTTGTAAGAATCATTAACAAAATAATGGATCCTTTTCTTGAGCAAGTTGGTACTTGCCTTGGTTGGTGGAGGAAGTAAATGAGAGGAGAGAGAAGTAGATGAGTTATATATATAGAATTCTTGGACCCATGGGTTCATGATGAACCAAAGGGTTCATGATGAACCATGGGTGAACCAAGAATAGGTTACCCAAATGAGCCAAAACTGTAGGCCCAAATGCAGAAAATAAATTAGGAAATAATATTTTGTCGAATATTTTTGGGAAATGCATGAAGAAATACTGCATAATAAATATCGTATAAATTCAAGGTAAATACAATTTATGGGTTTACGTATTAAAATACGTATTCCAGGATTGGGGAGTGACATATTCAGTGACCAAAAGTATAATTTTTCCAATTTTTTAACAAGTCACCAATCGTCATCCAAACCCAAAAACTCATCATCACAACCGACATCCTCAATAAAATTCTCATGTTGATCATCAAGTGTATTTTGATTTTGATTTTAATTTTAATTTATTACAAACTATATATATATATATAAATAATTTTATTATAATTTTTTATATATGTGAGAAAAAATTGAGTGGTCAGCACTCATCAGATCCCACCTATCGTCTCTTTCCACCAGCAATGGCAATGTGTGCCATGCCCCAATAATATACAAGAAATATACAACAAAAGTATGAAGAAAACTACTAATAATTTAACACATTATTACATTTAACACATTATTACAAAAGGAAAAAAATTACTATTAAAAAAAAAACAGGGATAATTGAACAGCAAGACATATTGTTCTCTTCAATCTATATGTAAAATTAAAATGACTTCAATCTATATGTAAATTTAAAATGAAAAAATACAATTCTTTTAATAGGTATGTACATTATTGTAATGGTGGCATGTGAATGAGTATAATTAAAATAAAATTAAGTAATCGTAAGTCTTCTTTTTTTTTTCGTTCAACTTATGACCATACAACACACATGTTATAACTCTTTCAAATTTGTTATAATTTTTGTTATAAAAACGAACAAATAAGAAAAAGAAATATAAATAATTGAAGACATGATCACATCAGCTCAGATAGATAACAATCAACCAAAATATTAATCTCCTCTTAATCTCTATTTAAATTTTAAATGAAAAAAACACTTTATTGTTTATTATTTTTTTGTTTATATACTTAGTTTTATAAATGGCATGATCCAAAACATAATGGATAAAAGAATAAATTTAGCATCTTCCATTATCTTATAAATTTTGGTATGTGAACTAAAAAAAAAAGTAAAAACTTTATTTAATTAGTAGAATGAAATTCTGAAAAGCATACTAATTTTTTTCATACTATTTTTTTTTTTGAACGAGAGGATTATATAAAATAGATCACATATAAAAAACAGTTAGTTCAATATTTAGTTAGTTCAAGAATAAAAAAAAGAAAAATTTTGTTTTACCCCCCACTTTTTATGTCAATATTAAGGGTGCACCCCACTATTATGCATTAATAAACGACGGCCCCCACTTCTAACAGTTTCCGTTCGTGTCTAACAGAAACCCCCCTTCGTCGACTTTTTAGGACGTAAATACCCTCAAGTCTATGTGTTACGTGTTGAGTTATTTCTAATTCCTAAACTACCCTTCACGTATTAAATTCCAACCAACCGCTCTCCCTCATAAAAGAAGCTGACGGACGTGCTTTTGACCTAACCCCCAAATTCTCTCCCCCAAATTCTCTCCTCCATTTGTTCTCTCCTCCAAATTCCAACTATTAGGGTTCGTCCAAGCTTGAGCGACCTCCCATGGCGACCTCTGCAAGACAGGTACAATGAAATTGCTCCTGTACTATTTTTCCTAAACTTTTTGTTTTGTGTATGCGTTTTGCCCCTCAATTCTGAGTAATTTGGTCTTTGTTGTAGGAGAAGTGTCAAATTTGCTCCAAGAACAACAACCTTGCTGATGAATGTTCGTTCTTGAGCTCGCCTTGCAAGATCAGGAACTGGAAGGGGATTAGGCACCTGTTGAAGTCAAATACTAAGGCAAATCCTGGTAGAAAGTTTTTGAAATGCCCTGTCTGCTCGGATTTTGAATGGTTGGATGCCGCTATTTTCGAGTCAAGCTCTGGAAGTTCTTCTTCGACAATTATAATGGAAGGATGTTTTACATGTGGTGAATTAGGGCATTGGAAGAAACAATGTCCTTGGGAAGAAAATACTTGCCCAAATCAACATTGTGGAGGGAAGAGAGCTGTCTTGATGTCAAAGAGGAGTCATAGCAAGGGAAGAAGATTCTTGCAATGCATGAGATGCAACAATGCATTCCAATGGTTGAATGAGGGTGTTGTTAAAGAGGAGAACAAATGTGAAATTCCTGTTCAAATTGCAGTAAACACAACTTTAGATAAGTTGTGCCAAAAATTTGGAAAGGAATTGGGCATGTAAAGTTGAAATTTCCCATGTATGTAATGAATTGAAGTCTTGCTTATGTTACTTTGTCAACAACTGCATGTCTCTCTTTTATGAATGTTGGACATATTCCTAGATGCTTTGATACATTTAACTTTCACTGTAAGCATTATCTGTAGGCTTATTCAAATGCTGAAGAAAGAAAGAACATTGGCCTTCAAAATACAAACATTGGCCTTCAAAAAAATGCAGCAGTAGGGTTCAAAATTCAAACAGTTGCTGCCGATGGCCTGTTTGCTGCAATTTGCCTTCAAAATACAAACATTGGCCTTCAAAAAAATGCAGCAGTAGGCTTCAGAATACAAACAGTTGCTGCAATTGGCCAGTTTGCTGCAATTGGCCTTCAAAATACAAACATTGGCCTTCAAAAAAATGCAGCAGTAGGCTTCAAAATACAAACAGTTTTTGCAATTGGCCAGTTTGGCTTCAAAATAGTGAACACATATTGAACATATAAGCATATTGAACACATATTGAAGCAGTAGGCTTCAAAATAGTTAACACATATTGAACATATAGGCTTCAAAACAGTTTGGCTTCAAAATACAAATAGTTGCAGCAGTAGGCTTCAAAATGCAGCAGTAGGCTTCAGAATAGTCAACACATATTGAACATATAAGCTGCAATTGGCCTCTAAAATAGTGATACAGAATAAGCAAACATTGGCCTCCAAAATAGTGAACACATATTGAACAAATAAGCCGCAATTGGCCTCCAAAATAGTGAACACAAATTGAACACATAGGCAAACATTGGCCTCCAAAATAGTGATGGGCCTGCATTTAGTGCTGCTTCAAAATAATGAGTTTAAGGATTACACAATACAAGCAAGCATGTACTTGGCCTCAAAAAACTGAACATAACAGAGTTTAAGGATTACACAAAAGTAAACACATACTGAACGTACAGTTAGTGCTGCTTCAAAATAATGAACAATCATTACACTTTCAACATTAACAGAGTCGACAATCCTATTGCTTTTGTTGTTGTTGGAGGATTGAAGGATTGTTGTTGTTGCTGCTGCTTGTTCCCATATTTAATCTGACACTATTATTCCATGGAGGTCTAAACACAGAATTCATTGGCCTCCTCGGTGGTAGAATAGCTGCAATATTAGCCCTGCCATGTACTCCCAGATTTTGATGAATCCAGTCACTCCCAGATTTGAAAGGAATGGTAGATGAGTCAGGAGGTGGAGGTCTTGGATGCACCAAATTGGAAGAATTGGTAGATGAGTGAGGAGGTGGAGGACCTGGTTGCATCAAATTGGAAGAATTGGTAGATGAGTGAGGAGGTGGAGGACCTGGTTGTTGTTGTGGTGATGAAGGTATTTGTGGTCCTGTACCCATGGAGCTAGCATCCTTCTTCTTTCCCCTTGAAGTCTTTGGCCTCTTGTAAGCAGTGTTAGTCTTTCGTGGTACATTTTGTTTTGGTTCTTTGGGTGGTCTTGTTGGCCTTGGAGCCCTTGGTGTTTTCTGGTTCCCTCCAACTGGTCCTCCTTGACAACTTCTAGCATTATGATCAGATGGCAACTTGCATCTCCCACAAATCCTCTGCTTCTTGGCATACCTTGGTAACTCATCAGCCTCCCTCCTCCTAACACTCTTTGGTCTTCCAGGTTGCCTTCTTGTAGCAGGTGGACCAACTTCATATGGTGGCTGTAACCAAGTGCAATATGTAGAACACATATAGGATAAAGAACATTTCCAGCATAAGAAAGTGCAATATATAGAACACAAATAGGATACAGAATCTTACTGGATCCCATAAGCTTTGCTGAGGCAATGGAAAGATCTTTCCAGCATAAGCCTCCTTGTAGGTATTAGCATGATAGAAGTGGCTTGTGAACCTATACCAAGATAAGTAATTTATGATGTAAGTGTACATATAAACTTCTATGCATATATAAACTGCTATGAATCTATATTGCTATGCATAATGCTAGACTGCTATGTATCTACATTGCTATGCATATATAACTGCTATGACCAATAACTGCTATGTATCTACATTGCTATGCATATATAACTGCTATACTTACAGTGTCCATATGGGCCTAATAGGTAATAGTGCTGCTACAGCATGAACACACGGTATCCCTGTTAAGTCCCATACATGATAGTCACAAGTCTTGGCTCTAATATCAACTGACCATCTGTTTTCAATGGAGAACACACTTGTTACACAAAATAATCCCTCATCAGCACCATTGACCTGAAACTGGTTGACTTGCTTTGTCCTATGCTCAATGATCTTCTTTGCTTTTGGAGTCAAGTCAGTCTCACCCCAGCCTTTACAAACCATCTTCCTATCATAGATCAATTGCATGACCATCATATGATACATCTCTACAATCATAGTGATGGGCCTCTCTCTTATGTCCCTTATCCAACTGTTGAAGCTCTCAGAGAAGTTATTGGTGATGTGCTCACACTTGCTTGTCTTATCAAAGAATGCTCTACACCATCTTGTCATGTCCTCTTCCATAAGATACTTAAGACCCTCTGGACATTGTTCAGAAAGTGCTTTGATCCATTTAGCTGTGTCAGCCTCTCTGTATGCCCTGGCTGCACCCCAGGTAAGGTGCTTCAACTGTAGGCTACTACTGATTCGAGCCTTGAAATTCTTATAGAAATGTCTGAAACAAAATTTGTGGGGGTGCCCATGAAATTCAATATCAACAGCACGTTCTAAGCCTTTCTGCCTGTCAGATATAAATGTTATCTTACCTGGATGTTGCAACAACTTGTCTTTAATAATTGAAAGAAAGTGGCCCCATGTTGCTTCACATTCAGATGTACAAAGATAGATGGCAAGAGGGAACAGTCCATTGTTACCATCTAGGGCAGTTGCTGACAAACAAACCCCCCCATGCTTTCCTTTCAAGTGACAGCCATCTAACCCCACTAATGGTCTACAACCTTTATTGAACCCTGTAAAATTTGCATTGTAACCTATGCATAAATAGCCAAATTCAGTGGTCCCTGCTATATTCCCACAGAAAGCTACACTACCAGGATTGGATCTCATAACCTGCTTTACAAACCATCTTCCTCCTCACCCATCTCACCCTCACTGTATAAGTCATCAATTTCAGCAGGTCTATGATCACATTCAGAAGCAGATGATGGACAACTATGGTACTCCTCTTCAAGGTCAAGTTCATCAAGGTTAAGTTTCTTTCTTCTCTGCAACTCTTTCCTCTGAAACTCTGTTTCTTCACCCCCATTCTTCATTTATGTCTTTACTGCTTGGTACATATTCTTCATCCTCCTCTGTTTCTTCAACTTCATCATGAATTTCTTCCTCCTCTGCCTCTGTACCCTCTGCTCCCTGCCTCTCCTCATCAACCTGTGTACCATCAACCTGTGTGCCAGTCTGCCTCTCCTCATCAACCTGTGTACCATCACCTTGTCTTCCAGCCTCTGCTTGACCATCTTTACCCCCAATATTGAAGACCCTTGATGGCATTTCATCCAACAGCTCCTCTGGGAGGTCCACATCACTATCACTAGGTAGAGGTTCAACACTATCATGTTGCAATTGAACTGCTGGCTTTCTAGGTGATTTATGTGCTACTCTCTTTATAAGTGTTCTCCTATTTTCAACTGCTGGCTTGCTAACTGATGCTTGTGTCTCAATAAGCTGTGGCTCAGGTTGTTGTTCTAGACTTGTCTCTTTACCAACCTCTTCTAAGAACAAGTGTATTTCTCCATTCTTGTCTGGCAATTGCTTGCCAATCATACCCAACAACTCACCATCAGTCAACACCTCCACTCTTTCACCAAATTTTGAGTCATCAATCCAGTGGTACTTGAAACTAGCCTCTAAAGTACTATTCTGAATTATATAGGGTATATCCAACAAACTAATCAGGTCTGGGTCTACTTCAACAGCTGTAGAACTACCATTCATACAGTGGACCCTAAGCACGACTTTCCTACATAATATTACAAGTATGCACACATAAAATAACATGCCTTTCTTCAAGCTATCATTCAGAGAGCAAACAATAAACAGACTCAACAATAAATAGAAGAGGAATTTAGGTTAGGATAGTATAACTTACAGTGGGATACTGCCTTTCTTCATGCTATCTCTCAGAGAAGCTCAAGCTCTGAACGAGAAAAGGGTTTTGGATTGGAGAATTTAGGGCAGAATTTAGGGCTAAATCTGAAAAAAAGAAAAAGAAGATGTCGTGCTCAGAGGAAATAATTTCGTAACCAATCTTTCATACATTGAAGGAAAAAATTGCAAAAAAATGGCAAAATTACCTGACTTGCAGACTTTGCCATGGGGGCTCGACGATCGTGGATGGATTTTTCAGGTTTGGGAAGAGTCGACATCGCGAATGTAGTGTGGGGATTAGGTTGCGGAAGGGATTTTGGGAACGAAATTTAGGGTTAGGTTACAGAAGGGAATTAGATTTGGGGATGGGAAAATTTCGACTGAACAGAGGATTTGGGAGAGAAAGAGTCGGTTAGGAGTTTATTAAACGAGGGTATTTTAGGGATTCCACAAATACTTTATGTATCCATTATAGAACGGAGGGTATTTACGTCCTAAAAAGTCGACGAAGGGGGGTTTCTGTTAGACACGAACGGAAACTGTTAGAAGTGGGGGCCGTCGTTTATTAATGCATAATAGTGGGGTGCACCCTTAATATTGACATAAAAAGTGGGGGGTAAAACAAAATTTCTCTAAAAAAAATGCTGCTCATGTAGTTTGCACCTCAATATCATTCACAAGGAATGAAAAGAATTTTTGATATCTGAATGAAAGAATGAGTAAAACTTTTTAATTAGTGGAATAAAATTTAAAAGCATACTGAAATATTTTGGAACGAGCGTATTATATAGAATAAATTACACGTAAGATACTGTTAGGAAAAAAAAATGAAGCTCATGTAGTTTGCATATCAATGTCATTCATAACGGATGAAAAAAAATAAGAGAAATTTTGACTTACCCCCACTCGATTTACCATATTTCAGGGTACATCCCACAATTTTGCAAAAATGTACAGTATCCTCTATTTTGGACGGAATCCGTAAAAAAAAATTTTTTGAACCAAAATGCCTATGTCTTCTTCTTCTTTCCTCTTCCCCCTCCCCGCACCCCATCCCCTCTCCATCACACCTCCCCCATCCCCCCCCCAGCGGGCAGGCCGCCGCCACTCCCCCACTCCCCACCTTTGCCGTCGCTCCCGGCACCGCCCCCGCTGTCGTTGCGTGCCGTCACGAATGCTGCTGCTGCTTGCTGTCGCGGCTGCGGTGAGCGTGGCGGCGGGGGGGGGGGGAGGGGGGTGGCAGGGAAGGTGGAGGGGAAGCGAGCAGAGGCGGGGGGGGGGGGGGGGGGTACGTAGTGGAGGCGGTGCCAGGGTGGAGGGGGGCGGTGGCCGGGAGCGTTGGTGGGGAGGGGGGGAGCGCCGGCCCGGGGGGTGATGGGGTGGGGGAAAGGGGAGAAGAAAGAAGAAGAATGTAGGGGCATTTTGGTCCAGAAAATATTTTTTTTTACGAATTATGTCCAAAATGGAAGGCAATGTACATTTTTGTAAAACTGTGAGGTGTACCCTGAAATATGGTAAATTGAGGACTTGTTTGGTAAATAGATTTGGATTTTGGATTTGGATTTGGAAATCAAAAATTCAAATCCAAATCCAAATTATGGATTTCAAAATCCAAATCCAAGTAAAAAATCCAACTCCAACCAAACATAGGATTTGGATTTATGATTAATAACTAAATTATAGTCATGATCAATAATTAAGCTATTAATTAATTATGATTAATTATAGTTATTATTAATTATAAAATTAATAATTAACGATTAATAATTAATAATTAACGATTAGTTATTATTAATTATAAAATTAATAATTAACTAATAGTTAATTTTTAAATAAATAACGATTAATAATTAACGAATAATAATTATAATTTACAATTAACGATTAATAATTTATAATTAACGATTAATAATTAATAATTAACGATTAATAATTTTTAATTAACGATTAATAATTAATAATTATAATTAAAGATTAGTAATTAAAAATTAATAATTAACGATTAGTTAATTTTTAAATAAATAACGATTAATAATTCATAATTATAAATTATATTTAATGATTAATAATTAATGATTAATAACTAATAATTAATGATTAATAATTTTTAATTAACGATTAATAATTATAAATTATATTAATGATTAGTAATTAATAATTAACAATTAATAATTTTTAATAATTAACGATTAATAATTAACGCTTAATAATTTTTAAATAAATAACAATTATTATAATTATAAAATTAATAATTAACGATTAATAACTAATAATTAACGATTAGTTAATTTTTAAATAAATATTAGTTAGTTTTTAATTAACTATAAATTAAATATTTTAAAAATAATAATTATAAATTAATATAATGATGATTAGTAAATTATTAATTAAATTATCATAAAATATGATTATAATCGTGATTAAAATATTATTAATTAAGATTATAAAAAAATAGTTATTAACAAATTATTAATTAATATTATAATAGTACTAATAGATTATTAATTATGATTATAATTGGATATTAATTAATAAATTATTAATTAAGATTATGGTTATGATTAATAAATTTATTATAATTATGATTAATAAAGTAATAAATTATTAATTATGATTATTAATTAATAAAATTATTAATTAATAAATTATTAACTTAGAATATAATTATGATAACTAATTATTAGTTAGTTTTTATTAATTAACTAATTTTTAAAGAAATTATTAAAGAATAAATATTTTAACAAAATTATTAAAGAATAACTTATTTAATGTACTATTTTTTAACAAAATTATTAAAGAATAAATATTTTAACAAAATTATTAAAGAATAACTAAATTTTTTTCTTCCAAATCCAACCAAATCCAAGTTCTGAATTTTGTCATATTTTTCATATCCAAATCCATCTCCAACCAAACATAGAATTCCATGAATTTTTCTCCAAATCCATAAAAATCTAAATTCTACTTCCAAATACGGTTTAGCAAACAGGGCCTAAGGGTAACTCAAAATTTCTTAAAAAACAAAACACCCTATAATTTTGTTTTAATGGCCGCCAGGATTTTCCTAGGGGTGCAACTCGGGCGGGTTGGGTCGGGCTTGAGGTCAACCCGAACCCAACCCGGTGAATCATAAGCCTAGCCCGAGCCCGAGCCCGGCTCGACCTCGGGTTCCACATATGAAGCCCAAGACCGAGTCCGGAGGATCGGGTTGAACTCGGGTTGGGTCGGGTACATCGGGTTTATCGGGTTCTAATATAATATTTGAAATAATTTTAAACAAAAGTAATATTAGACACATAATCAAATAACAATCAAGTCTTGATCATTACAAAATACAAACTGAAATAAGATTTAGGATACGGAGTTGAAGAGTTTGAGTGAAAAAATTTAGGATTTAAACTTTTTATTTAAAAAGTTTTTATATATATATATATATATATATATATATATATATATATATATATATATATATATATATATATATATATATATATATAAGTCGGGTTTCGGGTTCTTCGGGTAATCCGACACATGAACCCGAGTCCAACCCGATTTTTGATCGGGTTCAAATATTTTAACCCAAATCCGAGCCCGAACCCGAGTATCTTCAACCCTAACCCAACCCATTAACGGGTTTACCCGATCGGGCTCGGGTTTGGCCCGCCCGAGTTGCACCCCTAATTTTTCCAGTGACAGCCCATTACCCATATCATATATAAACTATTGGTAGAAAAAAAAAGTGTGTAGTGTGTACAGCCAAAACCCTAACAAATTCGAAACCCTAACCCAAATAGAGAGAGCAGACGATGCGTCCCCTCGACGAGAAGGAGACGACGGCCGTCTTCGAGAAGCTGATGAAGTTCACCGGCGCTAACCTTGCCCACATCGTCAACCGCTCCTCGACGGAGGGCTCCGGCGGGGAGCCCGGCCGCTACGTGTTCCGCCTCCACAAGAACCGCGTCTACTACGCCTCCGAGTCCCTCGTCCGCCGCGCCACCAACGTCTCCCGCGACCGCCTCGCCTCCCTCGGCACCGTCGTCGGCAAGTTCACCAAGGGCGGCTCTTTCCGCCTCACCATCCAGTGCCTCGACCTCCTCGCGGCGCACGCCCGCAACAAGGTCTGGCTCAAGCCCTCCGCCGAGATGTCCTTCCTCTACGGGAACTCGGTCCTCAAGGGCGGGCTTGGGAGGATCACAGAGAACACCAAGGCCGGGGACGGGGTGGTGGTGTTCTCCATGAGCGACGTGCCGCTCGGCTTCGGCGTCGCGGCCAGGGGCACGCAGGAGTGCAGGAAGGCCATCGCCGACGCCATCGTAGTTAACCACCAGGCCGACCTCGGGGAGTATCTCCGCAACGAGGACGACCTCTGATCGGAACCGACCGGGAAGGTATATTCTTATGCATCAATCGAAATTGTTTGTTGGTCCACATTTGAATCTGCTGTGTCCGTATTGTGTCGTGTTGGATTTGTGTCTTTGCTACACAGCTTCCAAGGAGATAAATATACTAAAAATTACATCTTTAGGGCTAAAAATTGCGTCTTTAGGGCAAAAAAATTTCATCTTTATGACCTTTAAGTAATAAAATATAATCTCTGATCTCTGAGGAGGGTCGGATCAGCTCTTTCTTCACATGTCATTGTACAAAAATCAGCCTTTTGAGTGTTTGCGTTGTGTCCAATACTGGGCTTTTGGTATACTCTTATTTGCCATGTCTTTATTGTGTCATATGGTATGCGTGTGCCCGTGGAACATAGGTGCCCGTGTAACATAGGTTTCAACTTTAAATCCGATTACAATTTTAGGGCTTTCAGCTAAGTTGAAAATAAGCATGTTCTGTTGTGGACTGTCCATGCCATGTCCAATGTCGTGTGAGACGGACACATCACCTGTTTTTGCACAAGCACGACATAAGGAGTGTCCGTGCTTCCTAGTCTGGTACCTGTTGGAATCTACAGACATGTATGCAATCCAGGCTGATCGGTCTAGAACTGGATTGAGGATATATAAAGGAAAAGAAAGGTCCTTAATTGAAGTGGGAAGATTAACAGAAGTAAATGTGGATGTTTAATCAGAGTAGGGATGATGACTATTTGCACGGACACAAATCTGCATGATTACACTGACCCGATACAGTTTTTTGTTTTTTGCATGTCCTATATTTTTGTATTTTTGGAGTGCCCAACTATTTCTATGAGAGGAAACAAATGTAAGGGTGTGCTTGATTGCAGGGTGAAAAATATGCGGAAAATAAATTAATTTCACGGTATTATTTGACTAGGGAAAAAATTCCATGGAATTATGATTTTTTTTATTATGGAAAACTTAATTTGGGTGTTTGATTGTCATTATTTTCCGTGGAAAATGATATTTTCCTATGGATTGGGCCAGTTTCATTTTCCACCATTTTAGAGTAAAATATGGAAAATGATAGTTTTTTGGAAAATAATTCCATTTAAAAATATAAGCTATCAAACGCTACAGTTGGTGGAAAATTTGTGATGGGAATATTTTTCATGGGAAAAAAAGTTCAATCAAACACAGCCTAAGTGATAATAAACCTGGATAGAAGTTATCAGTAATGCTGCTAATCTTTTTGAATTAAAGTCTTTTAATTCATAACTGAATTTTCCTTGTCTTGATTTGTGAAAATTTGTTTTTTTTTTTTTACTTCTGGAACTATAAATTATGATGCGTGTCTACGTTTTATAATTGATCTGGATATGGAAGAACCCAGCCAATCTGAGGTTCCTGAAATTGTTACTTCGATAGAGTTGATTTGAGAGAAAATGTTCATTGAAGGAAATGTGATCGGAATCATTGTTTGCTTTTGGTAATGATCTTACAGGCTTGACAATCTAGGACATTACTTTTCATATTCACAAGTTTGCCTTGTGTAAAGTACACTATTAGCACACTGTTTGGAGCGAGTGCTATAATTAAAATGGTGGTAAGGGCTAAACTCAAGTTAATCTTGTTTTCTATCTCGTATACCATGTAGAGTCTACCATGGCATTTGCTGTCTCAGGAGACGAAGGATATTGGATATCTAGTGAATAGGCTATAGTATTTCACGAGACTGAAGAAAGGTGAATACTATATAGAAATTAGGATCTTGAAGGTATCGCAAGGCTAGAACCAATTTGCTCATTGGATGTGCTATAATGAATAGAGCAGTTCCTTAAATAAATGATAACTTTTAGTTGATTTAATTAAAAAGTCTGGATATGATATGTTTATTTTAACAAAGTACTCTGGAAGAACTAGGAATGCTTCTCAGGAGAGCAACAGGATTCGATAAAAATTGTATGCCTGAAGTGAAAATATTTGAGAAAGGTGTTTTCATTAAGTGTACCCATCTGTTAGTAAACTAGGCCAATAAGATGAGCTTCCACATACAAGACAATGCATAGGAGACACCACCAGCCATATTATTAGTGGTTGCCTGACTAAATGGGCGCAGCCAGTACCATTTCTCATGCACTTCCATGTACCAATGCTACCTATAGCTTCCTTACATAGGGCTCAACAAAATTTGTTTGCTAGAATTAGGTTCTCTATGTTTCTAGTGTCATGAGTCATGACTCATATATAACATTTAGTTTCCATGTTACCAGTCAAATTTTATGGCTATAATAAAACTAATGAATGTAAATGAAACAAAGCCGCATAAAAACTTGTTTTGATGTGATTTTTTCTGTGATGGCAGAAACTAATGTGCTTAGGTTTGGCTTCTAACTGAAGGAAATGGGGAGAATGTGTCCTTGCCTATTTTTATTGTCTCCAAACAAGTCAAACCAATTTACTGTGATAGTGTCGCCACTGTTGATGCTTGCTTGGCATGCTATTGGACCCAAAATGTATCCAAAGCCAATCCCAAGTCACAACTTATAAGTTTTTCTAATGCACATTTGTTTGATCATATGATCAGGTCCCAACCACAACCTGAGGTCAGGGTGTTCTTTACTGTAAAAGCCCCCTATCTTGTTGTCTCTTCAATTTTGTTAGTACTTGGGGGGGGGGGGGGGGGGGGGGGGGGGAAGAGAGGTTATAGTTCCTATATTGGAAATGAAATAGAGGAATGAATTGATCACAAGATCCTTGCACGGGGGACTGCACCTTATGTGGTGTCTTGTGTGAGTCTGAAGTAGCTCGTGTTTGGTACTCGTGCTCCGGCAGCGGTGGAGGAAGTGTGGATTCCATGGCCCTCTTTGCCTTTGATGTTATAGTATCTAGCTCCAATGATCTTGCTGACTTGCGTGTCCATATTGATTATCAGACGGCCAGTAAATTGAGATGTCAAGTACATGGATTTGTAAATAAGTAAAAACATAAAAAGTGCAAACTTGTTTGTGGGAGATTACTTGTTGCAAGTGAAGTACACTCCCTGGCAGGCCCCTTTCCATTTGGCAGGAGGTGGGCCCTTACCTTTGTTGCTAAAACATGGTGATTCAGGGCAAATTCCTGAATTTTTGTGTGTTAGGGTCTGCTTGGATTGAGGGGAAAAAAATAAGTAGAGTTAAGTGGGGTTAAATGAGAGGGAGTTAAGTGAGGGGGGTAGAGTCAATACATAGAACCTTGTTTGGATTGGAGGGAGAGTTAAGTGAGGGGTATTTAATAACTCTTGCTTGGATTGGAGGTTTTGAGTGAGAAGAGAATTAATAAAAGTATGATAGTTACCAAAATAACCTTATTACATATGTCATAAAATTAAATTTGATTAAAATTTTAATTATAACTTGTCAAAATATCTTCACAAATTAGGAAGGTACTGAGCAACATGTTGAAAACAAAAAAAAATGGGAGAAAAATCATGATGTTTTATAGAACAAATGAGGGGTATTTATGACTTTTTAAACAAAACCCCTCAATCACCCTCCTTAGAGCATCTCCAACCCTATTGTCTTGTTTTGTGTTGTGAATCCTATGTGGCATGAGACATAAGACAATGTCTTTCCTATGTGGCAAGATGACATTCACACAAGACAATGAGATAAAAATATGTTCTCCAATGCAAAAGTTTGAGAAAATAAAATTACTTTTTTTTTTCAATTTCCAAGACAACTTTTTCACTTCTTTTATATATATATATATATATATATATATATATATATATATATATATATTTATTCATAATTGATGATGTGGACATAAAGTCATTGTGAAGTGCATTGTCTAGATCTAAACAACCAACTTCACATTCTCCTTGCCATGTCATTGCCATGTCAACTTTACAATTTATTTCACATTTGCATTGGAGAAGTACTTTTGAAAAAAAAATGCTTGTCATTCCTATGTGGCAACCATTTTTTTCCAAACTCACAATAGGGTTGGAGATGCTCTTAACCCTCCGATTTGGGGGATTAAAAAATGGACAAAAGAGGGTGAAATAAACCCTCACTTAACCCTCTATAACTCTTCCTCCTAAACCCCCACCCTCAAACCAAGCATGGTTTTATTTTTCCCTCACTTAACTTCCCCTCACTTAACTCTCTTAACCCTCAATCCAAGCGGACCCTTAATGTTTTTACATCTTTGATACCCAAATAGTGTTTTGAGGAGAATTTAGGTTTGGTTTTTGTGAAGATTCGAAATTGATATAATTGCCGCTGCTGATGCACATATACCTGTATCTAGATGCTGAAATTGAGTTGAAATCATCATCACATACCTTGTTTTGCTTCACTAATATTGACTGATAACTTTGCTATGTTTAGGGCGTGTTCAGCTGGAAATTTATGCCTCCCAATTTACAATAAACCCTACTGTATGTTCTTTTGTTTATTGCATAGAAATCTGTCTTCAATTCTTCTGACTATTGGTTATATTTCCTGTAGGTGGCACAAGGTTGGCTTGTAAGGTTCAAAACCCAAGATGAATTGGGAGTATGTGCCTGTAATGCATGAAGATATTAGCATGTATTCCAAGATTTTGCTATGTATCTCATTTTATATTGAGCAGACGTTAAAACTTCAAATATTATTTTTGCATCATATGTTAGTTTTGAAGCACCAATTTTTTTTGTTTGTTAATCTATCCTTAATTGTATTATTGAAATATAGGTTGGTTCTTTGTTGAGAATGAACTCCTGGTCCTGTAGGTCTAGGGGTTTGTATCATTTATTTTTGCACCAATTTGTTCAGACGTGACACCAACAATCCCTATGTTTCAACGTGAACGCCTCAATATGATCATTTCTCTACCAAGCTACACTATATCAAAGACTAGTTTCTTTCCATTGGCTTTGCTTCCACTGCACTCCCTAACAAATATGCGATCACTCTCTTCGATTCCAAGCTTCTCAAGCCATGCAGAAGGCTGTTGAGACTCCTCAACATCCCATATAGAAGGCTCACCTTTCCCCTTCCCGATGACACCGGCGTTCATCAAGCTCATGGTCACCCGGAGGCTGGAGGAAGGGGACATTGTCGGCACGGACAACGACAAGGTGGAGGTGGTGTGCCTGGTGGAGATGATTGTGGAGGAAGGGAAGGTTAGGGACCTGACTGATGTTGAGGAGCTTCTGTACTGCTTGGAGCAGCTTTAAGTCCCCAGTTTTTTGTGGATTTGGTGAGCAGGTTCTTTGGGGAGCTATACAAGGACTTGTTCTCACATAGTAATCAGAATTAGAGATTGGACTATAGTAAGCGGCACGCTGTTTTTACTTGCGAATTTTTGTTCTCATTGGCTTGTGCTCAAAATGTTTGAGCAATTTTGCATTTATTTCATGCTTTTTTTTGCCTTTATTTCAGTTGCAAGCATTCTGGCTTCACAATTTGTCTAGGAAGCAGAGAATCCAAAAATTTATGCACTATACATATGATAGTATCATGTCGCCACACCGACAATACCAAAATAGGTGTCGAAGCTGCTTTGTCGTGTCTGAAATGTCGTGTCGAATCTGCAACATTTCCATCGGAGAGAGTTTAATCTGTATTTATTTTTTTAGAAGAGAAATGGATGCAACTTCAATCTCTAGGACATCAAAATATGGGATCTCTTGCTTTGCATATTTCCGCATAGGTAATAGTCTTTGCCGTGAATACTTCCTCATGGGTAAGAAATAATTCACATACACTCGTTTTTCCGTACTTGTCTACTTGAACCCTAAACAAGATCAATTAACTAGGCCTCGTTTGGTTCGCGGAATGGAAGGGAAAGGAAATCAATTCCTTGTCATTTCCTTTCCTTTGGGAAACTTTAATATCTATTGATTTTCCTTTCCGATGTTTGGCAATGCCAAGAAATTTGGAAAGGAAAGTGAATACTTCAATGTGGGAAAGTGATTCCTTCCTTGGATGGATGGAATCACTTTCCCCCCTAATTTTCCTTCCATTGGGAATCACTTTCCTTTCCTCCTCAATTCCCTGGGCACCCAAACATAGGAAAATAATCACTTTTCTTTTCCAACCGGAAAATTCCGCGAACCAAACGAGGCCTAAGGCTAAATTTCGAGAGGGGCAAAAATTTAGTAACCCTAACTTTCGATAAAGGTAAATTGGTAATTTGCAGTTATGGAACACAAGGGTGGCCCCATTCTATCAGGATTTAACATACAACCTGAGCCTTTCTCATCAACTTGTACCTTGTTCTAGGGTTCTAAAACTAATTTGGATCTGTTTTGAAGTATTAAGTGCATTTGGCGTTATCATTAGTCCTGTGTGCATCATCAACTGCAACAACAATTGCAGTTGACTTTCATTCCTTGGAAAGTCCTCTTTTCTCTCCCACTTCCGCTATTTTTTCGGTGGAGGTGAAAGTGGACTCTTTTGCAAGAGACAAGAACTGCAACCAGTCTTGTCAAACAAAAAACACAGTTCAGAAAGAAAGAACCAAACAACTGAAGTCACTTGACTTCCTCCGGAATGCAAAAAAAGTACCCAGTTTCAACTTTCAACCCACTCTCATCAAACCAAACAGACCCTTCTTGGAACTGTCGGATGGATCACCCCTCTAAAAAAAACTCAGAAGACAAAAGAAGGAGATGAAGAAAATGACAAAAGAAGAAGAAATTGGTGTTCGATTCCAGCAGAAGGACCCAGCAGAGGGGACGGCGTCGACATCGACGGACGGTCCTGACGTCGGCGTCGACGAGAGGTCCTCAAGTCGGCGGGAGGATCCGGCAGAGGTGACGACGTAGGCATGGAGGTACTTTCTTCATTCTTCTCCCCAAAAAAATATTAAGAAGAAGAAGACAAATGGAGAAGAAGAAGAAGAGGATGATCAGATATTAAGGAGAAGAAGAAGACGGAATGGAGAAGACTACGACGAAGAATGGAACAAAATGTAGAAGAAAGGATTTGGGGATGATGGGTTTGGTGGCGACTGTAGTAATGAAAGAAATGAGTTATCATCTGTTTTATAATAATAACAAAATGAGTTATCATTTTTTTTAATGGGCATGTATTTATAATTAAATTTTTATCAAATTAATAGTTATGAAAATTTATTATTATAATGTGTGAAGGAGAGTAATAAATTTTCATAACTATTATTATTAATATTAATATTATTATTATTATTATTGTAACTAATTTAATTTTACTGTGTGGAGGAGAGTTTGTGGTAATAATAATAATAATAATAATAATAATAATAATAATAATTATTATTATTATTATTATTATTATGGTAATTAATTTAATTATTAGTTACCATATCTCCAACTCCAACATCTACTTACCATCCAAACAACCGAACTACTTTTTTTTTTTCCACTTACAACAATCACCCAAACACCAAACTCATTTTTCTTCCACTTAAGCAGACAAAAAGTACTATATCCAAACACATTTTGGAAAGTGGAATGTATTGTAAGTGAAATGAGTTACACCTCATGAAAGTGCCACTTTCACACTTCCATGCACCTACATCGAACCAAACGAGAAGACTGCAGTATATAAGCAAAAAAGAAAACTTCGTCAAACAAAATATGTTACCAAATCGTTTAAAAATCAATTTTTTGCTGGTAAAATCCTACAAGTACAAGTCAAATTCTGCTTGGCAATTATAACAGAAGCTCCATCATTTTTGAACTAGGGTGCTTTTCTGGAGCAAGCATGATTAACATGATCAACCGCCACGGGCTTCTCTCCTGGTGGCATCATGAAGGATATCAATGTCCACTCCATCAGGAGGCAGCTGCACATATCTCACGACAGATCCTCGGATGAAACAGTTCCTAACAGATAACTGCACAGCACAAATCATTTTTATCAATGGGAAAGAAGATGTTTTACCTTTCTTGTTTCACAATTATGTAATTGGACATCTAACTAGGATGTTATGCGAGCATAGCAGGAAATGTTAATAATAAAAATGTGGTTAAATCAACATATGCTTCTTCTATTGCATTTCCGGTGACAGAAATGTGCTGTTTTACTGTAACTTTATGCATGTCTTGAACAGTAACCAAGTTTATACACTAGATTTTAACATCATCCAACTTTATGCATGTCTTGAACAGTAACTAGGTTCCAAGAAGTTCTAGAAAGGACATTGTACACAACAAGTTATGTTGCTATTTCCTTTTTTTTTTTGGGGCATCCTTTTTTATTTGATATCTTTTGCATTGTATGAACCATATTTGTTTGAATCAGAAATGATTCCATTACTGATGCACCCACAATTCGATTCAATATAGACATATATATCCCACATATATATACGTCTCCCCCACCTTTCGTTTTTTACATCGAAACGGTTCATATTCATTCTTCTTTTTCCGTTCTATCCCTCCCTTTTTCTGAATGAAACCGGAGGACTATTTCATTATCATTTTGATTGTACTTTATCCTATATTAGGGCCGATCCTATATATATATATATATATATATATATATATATATATATATATATATATAGAAAAATATATATATATATATATATAGCGAGGCTAGGCTAACTCAGCCGGTAATATGGAAGGAATGGTTGTTTCGTCCACATATTGGCACTATAATGGTTTGGGCCACACCCAGAACTCATGGTTCTAGAAAGAAAATATTGATACGTCTGCTAAGAATTCGTCCAATTAGATTAGCAATATAAGAATCAGTGTTCTAAAAGTCGGCCTAGGCGATAGTCACCTGGTGCCCGTCCAATGCCCGACTATGTCCCCCGACCCCGACTATGCATGTTTTTGGGTTTTATGAACTTTTGTTTAACAAATTTCAGTAAATTTTTTGGGGTTAATTATTTATTTTTTAACCACAGACATCTAGGCGGGACTAGACACTAGGCGTCCAGTGCCCGCCCGAGTAGCATCTTTTACAACATTGATAAGAATAAGAAATCCTTGTTGACTAGGCGAAACCCGGATTTGAACCGGGGATAAAGGATTTGCAGTCCCCCGTCTTACCGCTTGAAGCAATGTTACTCTCGTATCTCAAGTATGCTTGCCACAATGATAATTATGCAAAGGATTTGAACCGGGGATAAAAGATTTGCAGTCCCCCACCTTACCACTTGAAGCAATGTTACTCTCGTATCTCAAGTATGCTTGCCACAATGATAATTATGCAAAATTATTTGAACCATTTTCAGTCGCTTTGGAGCGTAGACACGGGCGAACCATATCTAACATGAATTTCAAAAAAGTTTTATGTCGGATATGTATGAGATAAAGATACACAAATACGACACAAATACGGTCCTCTAGAGGAATATCCGTGCAACGTAGGATATCATGTATCATGCATAACTAACAACAGAAGATGTCACTAATGAAAGTCCATTTGGAGTTTAGTCGGAAGTCCTTTGAATTACGCCGCATGCGCACAAAGCACATTTTCCCATTGGGCAAAATGTTCCCACTTCTCATCAATTCTTGGCCCAACATCAATACATGTAAATGATAGTATGGCTAGCTTGTAAAAATTTCCTTCCAACTTCGATATCGTAAGATAACAAAGCATTCCTAAAATACCCCTACAATTTAACATCCTGCTTTTATTTAGGAAGAACATCCTTCTCTAGCTCTCCATAAATACGAATGTTTGGATCTTAGATAATGAGAACTACCAGTTCTAGGTGAAAACTATTACTTTTTTGAATCTCTTCTAGGTATTTCTTAGCCAACAATATAAATTTGGGAAGCACAAAAACTCCCAAATTAGTGCCATGTCCATGTCGGCTAGACATGTAACAAAACAACCGACATGTAACAAACACAAAGCAGACCCACAAAGTACATACCAAAATTGGTGCAGCGTAAGAATGCCCCATCCACCACTTAATCACTGACTTAATGATAGAAAATAGGCTTTTCAGATGCAACAAGTAGGCAAGTACAACTGGTCCAGAAAAATATACCATGTAGAAGAACGATCATTCATCACCTAACACCAACTGATAAAGCAATAAACTCCCTGACAACATATACTACCTTCTTCAAGGGATACAGTGGTTTAAATCTAAACCTAGGTTGGTGGGACTAGGATGTTTATCTTAAGATGATGAGTATTCCATTACTTAAAAACAAATTTTAGTATTACAAACTCTAGGAAACACATTTTAGCATTACAATCAGTAGGAACCTCCATCGGCTACAAAAATAGTACGCAATCAGAAGGTAGCAGTCGAAGGATATAAGCTAGTGAAAAAAAAAATGTTTTCGAGAGAACTCACAAGCAGCACCAAGATAATAGTGGGTACATCATAACCCTAATGAAAGTCCAATAATGGATGTGTCATAGAACTTGGGTCCATGGGTTAATAAAAACCAGGAATAAGTTTTCACGAGTCAACGAATATTTATTTGATTTTTACATGTATAGAAGAAAGTGCCCACCTGACAAGGTAGGGTGTAAAATGTAAGATGGTTAAATATGGAAAATGAATTTATTGTTTGAGGACACAAAGAGACAATGAGAGATTAATATGGAAAAATGAATAGTCAAAGTAATAAAATAGGGGTTTTTTTTTTCCTTATAACTTTGCAATTTAGAATTTCTTATTTTATTTGTTTCCATGTCCTGTTAGGTGCCCCCAAATGTCACTTGAATCAGCAATCAAGGTTAACCTGAAAGCTTACATAACTCAATCAAAATAATAAAATAATTCCTATAGATGGTATCAGAAGTAGCCAAGTACTGATAAAAGATAATATCTCAAGAAATGCATGGACAAGACCCATCTTCTCTGCTTGATAATTTATATAATCTTGGAACACCTATATACTCTTTTTAACCCAAATTAAAAACTTAGTTCCAGTATAAAGTTTTCCAACATTTTGAAAGAAAATAACTTGAACTGTGACCTGATATTCTTGATCTCAATTTTGTTCAGAATAAAAATCAGCTAGACCTAAGACTATTTGTCCCAAATCTTAGGGATCAGTTAGATGAATATTCTTTCTCCATTTACCTATCAGACTACTTGTAGGTCATCATCTGATATAAATTAGCAACGACCTTGTTCTTTTTTATTGTCTTCGACCAAGTCCATTTCTGATATCTGATATCCTCCTAGTCCCCAGGAATCCTTGCAACAAATTGCATATTTTCCAACTATGTCAACAGATTCTCGAACCTCAAATTGGTTGAGGCATTTGGTAGCGGAAGGTTGCATTCAAAACCGCGGGGACAGTAAAACTGGCCCTCACATGCCTCTTTGCCATAAATGTTAGCTTCAAAAGAAAACTTGATTTTACCTCCATGATGTATGATTGATCCTATACAACAAAAATGAGCACTCTCACGTGCCTCTTCACCATAAATGTTAGATTCTCCCTCAATAACACTTGAAGTATTTCTGTCTGTCCTATTTCTAAAATTTCAATTAAACCCTACACTTAACCCTTAGAAACTGATCATTATTAAATGCAACCAACGAATATGGCCAGTTTAAACGGAAGTGGATGCTAGGCAGCTAGGTGAGGTCTAGTATCTAGGGGTTTAAGAGGAATTATTCGAATTCCAAAGTAAGAAAATATAATTTCATAAATATAAGTTTTAAATGATAAAAATGCTATTAATATGAATAGGCAATGTACTAATTAGGAATTTGTCGACCAGCATTAACCACGAAATTAGTCTATAACCAGATTTGTTTACCAAAAATTAAACTATCAACCAATTAAATGCAAACTACAACTGAAGGGAGAAAGAAATGTGTGAAAACTACAATTCACAAAAGCATGCATCCTAGTAAATAGAAGCATTCATCCATTGTGGTTGTCCGAAACCTAGGCTCCACAACCAAGGATATGGACAACATAGGGGTGTTCTAGACCCCGGTTTTAAAACAGTGTACGGTTTTATGATTGAATAGCATATATTTATCAAAGAATAGCATATATCACGAAATGAAATTCTAGCGTAAATGTCATCAAAAGGTTCATCTATAATTTTACAAAGACACAAGGACTTAATGTCTTCCTCTTTATAAGCCTTTGGAGAAATGGGAATGAATGCGACTTCTCGAGTTATCATGTACTTAATCTCATTGGATTATTATTTTCCTCGGAAAAAAGGTAATCTATCTAAGACCTTTTTACAACTTACATAAGAACAGTATAATTTTCTAATAGTTTTGTCTCAATAGCTTTCCATATAAAGGCTTCGAAGTAAGTAGCTTCAAACTTACACCTCCCTTGCAAAAAGGAAATAACTTGCCTAGGTCCCATTCGTAAGCCTTTCTCCAAACCTACAAGAAAATTATAGTTCACTGGTAGATTTCTTTTGATACCTTTTACATCTATAGCATTAGAGGTAAGCAGCTTCAAAGTTGCATCTCCCTTGCAAAAATCAAATTAATTTTAGCTACCAATCTATTCTCATTCCAACAGGCATTTGCTTATGATTACAATTCTATTGAATAAACTTGTTGCATTTATCAATCCTCGCTCTCCAAATGTTTCAGAGTTGAGTGTTCTAGAAAAGGATTTAAAGGCTGATTTGGGTTATGGCTCACGGTCGTTCAAGATCCGTGTGAAAAGTCCAATTAATTGGACATGTCACTCAATTTTTCCAATTTCAATTAACCGGCTCGGGTTAACAAGCGTTATTGGTACAACCTGATATCCTGACCCGTAATTGAACCCTTATCCCTTAACCCTTTCTTTCCCTCTATTTCCCTTTTATCCATAATGAAACCCTTAACCCCTACCCCTACTTGGTGGTTCCCCCCTTTTTGTCCTCTTTTGCCTTTGATTTTCCTCCCTCTTACTTTCTTGTTGTAATTGACTCTATGTTGCTAGTGCCAGTGTTCTAAAAATCGGCCTAGGCGCCCGCCTAGGCGCCGCCCACCGCACCGAAAACCCCCTAGGAGGTGGGCTAGGCGGGCCCTAGGCGCCCCTAGGCGGTGGGTTTTTTGATTTTTTTGATTTTTTTTTATTTTGTTTATTCTTAGTTGTATTTTGGATATTTGTTTGGGTTTTAAGATAGTATTTGGATTTTAGAACATTGAAATTTCAAATTTCAAATTTCAAAATTCAAATTTTCAAAATTTTCAAAAAAAAAAAAATCTAGGCGGCCGCCTAGGCGGACTAGGCGCTAGGCGGACCTCCGCCGCACCGAGTCCTCCTAGCGATTTTTACAACATTGGCTAGTGCTCTCTAATCACAGTCAAAGCAATAAAATCCACCTATAGTTATGGCAGCTCTTTTAACTAGTATCCTGTCACTCCAAGCTAGTGCATCTATTTGTCTACCGGTTATAAAGAGTGATAGGTTATAGTTAAAAAAGCCTGTAGAACTGAGGTGCACCTAACTAACTTGATTGAATTTGAGCCTTTAAAAAGAATAAAGTGTTACTTGTAATGATACAAACATCATATACCTTGAACAATAATAATCAACATACAAGCATCAACAACATTGGCATGCAAATTAGAGAAAAGGATAGGCTTAAACGAACTTCAATTGAGACTATAGAAAACGATATGATATAATGCTAGAGCCCTTAATTCAGTATAATGGATGAAAAAGTTTCAGCTAGTCAACCGTAAAAGTTTGGGATAAAGGTTTGTTGTTGTTGTTTCCTTAATTTCTCCTTGTTGTTCTTTCCTTCATGATTCCTGACATTGTTGTTTACTATGTACTGCATCAACGAGTAATACAATTACTCATTACAAGATCTTGGGCCAAGGTTGTATCTAAAGCACACAATGTAACCTTCAAACTCGACAACAATTACTCAAAACCCACAAACTTCTAATGTCCATCTTCCTTGAAGCTTCTTTTAACTTCATTAACTGTTAATTTGAAATTACTTATGCTTTTGAGTGCTTTCAAAATTATCATCCGAGAAATTTCATTCTCAAAAAACTAAATGCTCATATAGTACTGTAGATTCCCTCCATTGTTCATTTCCCAAAATAAATTCTTTTTGCATAATGCCTATTGATAAATAACCAATTTCATTTCTTTCTAAACCCTTACCAAATATATAAACACAATATATCCGAAACTCCAAGCAAGATTCGCTTGCCAGTACAACATCCAAATTCATATTATCAAAATCAAAATTAGAGATGCTCCATACTGCCATGTTTCTACAGCACCGCCGGCTTCTAGGATAGCCTACAACACAAGTGAGTCCATACATTCCAAAACATTGCTTATATAACATCCACAAACTAAACGCTTGTATAGTGATTCCTCTCTCTCAACACCCACAAAACTAATCTTCTCCTTTCTTTCAATATTCGCAAAATCTAAACCACAAATAATAAAATCAACAATCCAATTAACACTAAACTACAAGATCAATCAATTACTTAAGGGAAGGAAATTTGACCTGAAACTGTATCCAAACCTGAAAAGCTTATGTAGGGTTTGGTTTCAGATATTGCATAAATCCTTTTCTAGGTCAGTTTGCCTTCGAATCAAACTTTACGACCACCACAATATGTCCTACTTAGGATTGTCAATTGTAACTCATAACTGGTTACCCCAAACCAATTCTTGGTTGAAAACCAGGTTTTATGTAAAAGAAAAACCAAAACCATTGGGTATCTTAAACCCGAAAGCTGTCTTTTATTATATATATAACTTGTTAACGATGATCTGATTTTTTTGTCAAGATCAAGTTTGAATCTTAAATCAGATCCCAGGTCGGGTTCAAATACACAGTTTGGAAAATAAATTTGGTCTGTCAATGGCAACAAATACCCCCATTATAACACAAAGAACGACTATTACAGTCCAGTTCACCACATTATCCTACTTAGACATGTCAGTGGTAGCAGATTAGGTACAGAAATTGGAACTGGAAAACTTTTAAGGTTGTGTTCATGTTTTACACAATTGGACTCGAACCCAGCCCATTGACAGCCCTAGTCCTACTTTATTACCCTCACAAACAAAATACTCCTTTATTCTATTACCCTCACAAACAAAATACTCCTTTATTCTATTACCCTCACAAAACTAATCTGAGCCTTTCTATTTCCTCCAATTTAATTAAAACCAACTGCATTATTCTTGAGAACTAGTTATGATCAAAATATATGATCTTAAAAGATACTTTAAGTGTCCTAAATTTAACTGTGCATATTAAGCAACACTTTAAACATCTTATTATACAAGTATTCAACTACATAAATTTCAGAATCTGATCTGAATCTGGATAGAAGGGAAGAAAATTTGACTTGAAACTGTATACGAAGCTGAAGAAGTTTACAGGGTTCGGGTTCGGGTTCGGGTTCGGGTTCGGATATTGCACAACTCCTATTCTAGTTCTTGCCTACTTAGGATTGTCAATTGTAAGTCATAACCCGTTATAGTCAAGAACTGGATTTGGATGTAAAATATCCGAACAAATTTTGGGTTTATAAAACCTGAAAAGCCCCCCATTTCTTATAAATAGCCTATTAACCTTGGTGCAATTTTTTTATCAGACTGGGTTTGGATGTTAAACCAAAACCTGAATGGATTTCAGGTTGGGTTAGGATACAGAATTTGGAACGGAAAAAAATAATTAGGGTCAAATTCGTGTTTTACATTAATTTGAAACAAACACAGCCTATCAGAAAATTTGCTATAGAGGAACCAACTTTAAGAAAATTGCGTGTAGAGTAAAACGTTTGCGAAAATTGCAAATAAAGGGCCTTTCCGCCAGACGAACTGGCAGGAATTCCAATTTCCGCCAGTCAGTCTGGCGGAAATCATGCATCTTGGCATGTGCGTGACTGTGGTTTGTTGCAGTGTGTAGTTGGGGAGGGGCACAGGTTGGTTTTTTGATGTGTGGTTTGTTTTGTTTGTTTGTGTGTGTGGTTGGGGAGGGGTTGTGGTTTGTTTTATTTTTTTTGAAAGAGCCGTTGTATTTGAAATAGAACCGTTTGAAATAGAACCGTTGCTAAAAAAAATCGAACCAAAGCCTCAAGCCACTGCCCCTGCCCGCGCAAAAACCGAACAACCCGCATGCTTTCCGTCAGACCGATTCGTCTGGCGGAAAGGCCCTTAATTTGCAATTTTCCTCAAAGGTCTTACCCCACACGCAATTTTCTTAAAGTTGGTTCCTCTGTTACAAATTTTCTGCACAGCCTATTAACAGCACTGGTCTTGTACTCTATAACCCTCAGAACAAAATCTTTCTCCTCCTCAAGGCCTCAACACCTCGCAAAACTAATATGTTCCTTTTCAATCCTCACACAACTGAAATCCTAAATTACAAAGGCATTCCACCAATTGAACCCCAAAACTATTAAGTCAAATCAATCAAACCCCTCCAACTTAATAAAAACTACCTAGATAGTTGTCGAGGAAGTAGCTATCCATCAAAAGATATGACTTTAATACTAAGAAATACTTTCGAGAGTGTTGTCCTGCACAACAGTATGGCGGGTCCAAGTCACGAAAACAGTGCCACCGTCTTTATGGGGTGGCAAGGCTGCATGCATCTTGACCCTCCCCCAGACCCAACGTAAGTGGGAGCCTCGTGATACTGAGACGCCCTTTATATCAAGGAAGTAATCGTGACACCTAGACACCCTTTATATCAAGAAATACTTCCAAACATCGAGTATACAACTATAGGAAATCCGAAACATGATGTGATCCCGAAATGTTTTTATTAGGTTTTGTACTTGGTTTCAGATGTTACATAAATTCCGTTTTAGTTCAGCCGGCCTTCCAATCAGATTCTTATGTCCACTACAATGTCCTTCCTACTTTTGCCAGTCAGAAAACATATTTCTTAGGGTTAATTACAATGACAACAATCCCCCCCCCCCCGGTTTCATGAGTAGGGATTAGGATACAGAATTTGGAACAGAAAAAAATAATTAGGGTCAAATTCGTGTTTTACATTAATTTGAAACAAACACAGCCTATCAGAAAATTTGCTATAGAGGAACCAACTTTAAGAAAATTGCGTGTAGAGTAAAACGTTTGCGAAAATTGCAAATAAAGGGCCTTTCCGCCAGACGAACTGGCAGGAATTCCAATTTCCGCCAGTCAGTCTGGCGGAAATCATGCATCTTGGCATGTGCGTGACTGTGGTTGGTTGCAGTGTGTAGTTGGGGAGGGGCACAGGTTGGTTTTTTGATGTGTGGTTTGTTTTGTTTGTTTGTGTGTGTGGTTGGGGAGGGGTTGTGGTTTGTTTTATTTTTTTTGAAAGAGCCGTTGTATTTGAAATAGAACCGTTTGAAATAGAACCGTTGCTAAAAAAAAATCGAACCAAAGCCTCAAGCCACTGCCCCTGCCCGCGCAAAAACCGAACAACCCGCATGCTTTCCGTCAGACCGATTCGTCTGGCGGAAAGGCCCTTAATTTGCAATTTTCCTCAAAGGTCTTACCCCACACGCAATTTTCTTAAAGTTGGTTCCTCTGTTGCAAATTTTCTGCACAGCCTATTAACAGCACTGGTCTTGTACTCTATAACCCTCAGAACAAAATCTTTCTCCTCCTCAAGGCCTCAACACCTCGCAAAACTAATATGTTCCTTTTCAATCCTCACACAACTGAAATCCTAAATTACAAAGGCATTCCACCAATTGAACCCCAAAACTATTAAGTCAAATCAATCAAACCCCTCCAACTTAATAAAAACTACCTAGATAGTTGTCGAGGAAGTAGCTATCCATCAAAAGATATGACTTTAATAATAAGAAATACTTTCGAGAGTGTTGTCCTGCACAACAGTATGGCGGGTCCAAGTCACGAAAACAGTGCCACCGTCTTTATGGGGTGGCAAGGCTGCATGCATCTTGACCCTCCCCCAGACCCAACGTAAGTGGGAGCCTCGTGATACTGAGACGCCCTTTATATCAAGGAAGTAATCGTGACACCTAGACACCCTTTATATCAAGAAATACTTCCAAACATCGAGTATACAACTATAGGAAATCCGAAACATGATGTGATCCCGAAATGTTTTTATTAGGTTTTGTACTTGGTTTCAGATGTTACATAAATTCCGTTTTAGTTCAGCCGGCCTTCCAATCAGATTCTTATGTCCACTACAATGTCCTTCCTACTTTTGCCAGTCAGAAAACATATTTCTTAGGGTTAATTACAATGACAACAATCCCCCCCCCCCCCCCCCCCCCCCCCGGTTTCATGAGTAGGGATTACCCCTATTCCGAAAATAACTATACTGACCACCCCTTTCTTTTATAAATTTTATTAAGCATAGGAGTGGTCAGTGTTATTAGTTTCTAAAGAAAATAGAAACTATATGGGGGTCTGTGTAATTAGTTTCAAAGCAGGGGTGGTCCGTGTAATAAGTGTAAAACACGGGTATTTTATGCAATTAACACTTTTTTGGTTCAAAACCGGAAACCAAATTCGGGTCTCCTTAGAATAGCCTGATAAATCCGAAAATCCCACAACGACGTCCTTGCCTTCCCTCTCCATTAAAAGGGTTCGGGTATCACAAAAATCCGACCCGAACCCAAAACCCTAGGTCACGAAATCAAAACCCTAGGTTACGAAATCAGGGCAGGCCAAGGAAAACCCTAAGACTAGAGGTCGTTCAAATAGTCGAATCGATCGAGTAACTCCCAAAATCTGATAATAATAATAAGAATGAAACCCTAGATAGAGAGAGAGAGGGAGAGGGAGGGAGAGGGGGAGACCATGTGGGGGTACTTGTCCTGGTCGACGACGCGGGTGTTCTCGAGCTTGATGTTGAGGTACTGGTCGACGGAGTGGAGGATCCCCCTGATGGCGAGGTCGTTCTTAAGCTCCACCGTCACCTCCTTCCCCACCAACTCCTTGAAGTACGAGAAGAACAGCTGCCCAAACCAAATTCATTACTCAGTAAAAAGAAGCGGACATTCTTAGTAAGAAGAAAAAAATTGGGGAAATAATCTTTACCATTTTTTTTTTCTTTTTCTTTCTTTGCGCCGGACCTGGGAGAGAGAGAGAGAGAGAGGAGGGGGAGGGCGGAAGGACTTTTCTGTGGGTTTTCACTTAATAAGAAGAGCTATTCAAAATTATCGCAAAAAGAAAGAGAGAGAGCTATTCAAAGACCATAATACCCCCTGTGGGTTTTGTTAGGATTTTTTTTAGGGGCACCATCACTTTTACTAAGGGGTAGCCCAATTTTTTTTGAAACAAATTACAAGTTTGCCATAGATTTTTTTTACTAGGGGGGCAGCCCATATTTTACTATAAAACCCAATGTTGTTTTATTTCTTCTCTCTTTCTTCCTCTATTACTTCTCTTCCTTCACTCTTCCTCCACTCTTTTTTTCTCCTCCTCATAAAACCCTAGAATTAACCTAACCTAGATGAAATTGTCCCCCCACCTAAATTTGTTAAAGAATTAACCCTTCACTTCTCCCATTTATTTGTAAGTCGTCGAATTTATTTTTGTGTAATGTTTTAACCTAAATTTTACATATAAAAGTTGAATTTTGTGTTTAATGTAGAAAAAAAATAGAAAATGGAACAACCCGGACCATCAAATGCTTGATACTCTCCTCCCACAACGTCCGAAGAACACTTTGATGCATCGGAAGCCCTCGTGGTAACTACACTTGAACTTTATTTCGGGTGAAAAATTGGACTTTGACACAGAGGACTGCCACAAATGTGGCAGTCCCTCACATATAAAGGACTGTCAGAGATGTGGCAGTCCTATATATGTGAGGGACTGCCACATCTGTGGCAGTCCTATATATGTGAAATCTCTTCTGGTTGAACCTGTGCAAGAAAACAGAACATTGCAGATAGTATCTTGAAGACTGGAACTGCATTGTCATGTTATGAGAGAAATTTATAGTTACTGGGTATGGCACCATCTTGGCACAAAGAGAAGACTTGATATCAAGAACTTGCAACTTATGGGTCACCAATCTTTGATGTTATCCTCAGCCCCATTTTGAAAGCCACTGGAAGTGCTCGTGTTTGTAATAGTTGTTTCTGTCATGTTTGTAATCGATTATTTTTTGGTAATACATTCCTCTTTCCAGAGGCCAGACAGACTCCAATACACTTGTCCATTCATATTGTAAAATGTGTTGTAAATTATTAGCGGCTGAAGAAGGTTTTTTTTTTCTTTTTCTTGCATAGCATGTTTGATTACTATAGTTATTCAGAACTGGAGAATGGAGATCATGCTTGATCTTTTTAGTCTTCTTTAGCCTTTATATAACTAATTCTTCCCTGTGAGGCGCCTTGCTTTCTGTCTTCCGAAGATACATAATGTCTCATGTGACTCAACTTTGTATAATGTCTCATGTGACACAACTTTGTATCATTTCTTCCATCCCTTTAATACTTTTGTACCTTTGAGAGTATGTAGCCATGTGTGGGCATTGGTGAGGTATTACTGTAGTGTGGGTTGAACCGCAGATGTGATAGAAAATTGAAGCAATACCAACTTTATTATGCTCTGCTTGATCATGAGGAAAGGTCCATTCCCCTTATTCTGTTAATTCCGTGTTATCTATATGAGCAAATTGTCCTCATGTATGGGTACAAGTGAAGGCATACACTAGAATGCATGAACAAATGACACTTCACATTATATCAGAGGACTGCCACAACCAGGACAGTCCTTCACATGTGTTGGACTGCCCTGGGTGTGGCAGTCCTAGATATAATGTTCTGTGATCAAGTCACAGAACAATTCATCTAGGACTGCCACACCCAGGGCAGTCCTTCACATGTGTTGGACTGTCCTGGGTGTAGCAGTCCTAGATGAAATGTTCTGTGAACATTTCATCTAGGACTGCTACACCCAGGACAGTCCAACACATGTGAAGGACTGCCCTGGGTGTGGCAGTCCTAGATATAATATTCTGTGATCAACATCAAAATCAAAATTGAGATATCAGAAGAAATAGTGATCATATTAGATAGGGAGCATCAATCCATGACCAAACTTCAGTAGCTTTAGGTGCCAAACACTGAATTGAGACAAGACCCAGGTACCAGTCAGTATTGAGGTATAAAATAACTTACGCGCAACCAAAACTGTTTCTTGACAGATTACCATCCGCAGATTATTGCAAGTTTCCGCAATTATTTCGACAACCCAACCCTTTTGTACAAATTTCGTTACGATTTACAAATAAACTAATATAACAAAATGTTTTTTTCTTCCAGCTCAAAAGATCTATGGCCTCATCCTAGTGACTGGAGGCCTATATGATGAACCTTCTGCTCTTCCTTGAGATGATGACCTCTCAGAGCCGTTCCTGTGCCAGATTCCCCACCTGCTGCTGGAATCAGACGAACCAGTAGACTGAGGTAAAGGGCCCCACCAGCTTGCTTCCCTGTCGACCGATAGTAATGGAAAGGGAGCAAAACGATCTCTTCCCCACGTATAGAAATGGTCTCCCCTCATGCTCTCAGCCTCTTGGGAGCTTCGACTTGATGAAGCTGTCGGTGGGAACAGATAATAAGTTGTAGGATCCAGCTGAGGCATGTGGGGAGCCGCTGGAGGCAGTCCCCTCGATCCTGATCGCCGCGGGCCTGAGAAGATAGTCCTGTGCATGCTTGGGGGATTTTGATGTTGGTAGTGCTCGTGTACATGAGGGTAAGAACATTATATCTAGGACTGCCACACCCAGGACAGTCCTTCACATGTGTTGGACTGCCCTGGGTGTGGCAGTCCTAGCTGAAATGTTCTGACAGAACATTTCAGCTAGGACTGCCACACCCAGGACAGTCCAACACATGTGAAGGACTGCCCTGGGTGTGGCAGTCCTAGATATAATGTTCCCGACGGCGCATTGACAGAACATTTCAGCTAGGACTGCCACACCCAGGACAGTCCAACACATGTGAAGGACTGCCCTGGGTGTGGCAGTCCTAGATATAATGTTCCCGACGGCGCATTCTTTCTTGAAAGCATATGCACCTTCGCATCACACCACAACAGGATAATGTTGTGAGCATTCTTTCTTAAAGCCCATCATGCAAACATTTGGGATGGTTTTCCTTTCTGCAAAAGAATGTAACAATATTACATTTTACAACGTTGTGAGCATTCTTTCTTAAACCCCATCATTCTAGGGTTTCGAATAAAATGTAAAAAATTATAGAAGAAATTATGGAAGAACGTACCTAAAATCCGATTTCTTCGACTTGCGTGTCATCTCGTCGAATGTGGGAGTGTTCTTGAAAGAAATTTGGTGGAGGAATTAGGATTAGAGTGGTGGAGGAGAATTTTCTAGGGTTTAGGGAGAGAGAGCTCTTCTTCTTTTTCTTTTGGAGGAGAGAGAGAGGAAATGATGAAATGAATAGGAAATGGGAGTTTGGGGGGTTGGGCTGCCCCCTAGTAAAATCTCCACCAAATGGGCTGCCCCCTAAGTAAGGGCTGCCCCTTAGTAAATGTGGAGGTGCCCCTAAAAAAAACCTTTTGTTAGGGCACATGTTAAGGACTCGTTTGGATCAAGTTTTTGTATTTCTAGGAATAGGTTTTCAATTCCTTTCCCATGGGAAAGGAATTTAACATTCTCATACCCATGTTTGATTAGGTTGGGAATACGTAGTTCAAAAATTTAACAAATTTCATCTCCATGTTTGATTTATAAAGGGATAGAAATATTAATTTATAACCGTCCAAACAAAATAGCCAAGTATCATTCCTAGGAAAGCAAATATATTCCCAATAGGGGTGCAACTCGGGCGGGCTAAACCCGAACCCGATCGGGTAAACCCGTTAATGGGTTGGGTTAGTGTTGAAGATATTCGGGTTCGGGCTTGGGCTCGGGTTAAAATATTTGAACCCGATCAAAAACCGGGTTGGTCTTGGGTTCATGTGTTGGGTAACCCGAAGAACCCGAAATCCGACATACATATAATTTATATATATATATTGTTTCATACTACTTAAATAAAATGTTTAAACTATAATTTTTTTCACCCGTACTCTTCAATTCCTTGTCCTAAATCTTATTTCAGTTTTATTTTGTAATGATTGAGGCTTGATTGTTATTTGATTATGCATTTAATATTACTCTTGTTTAAAATTATTTCAAATATCATATTAGAGTCCGATAAACCCGATGGACCCGACCAAATCCGAGCCCAACCCGATCCTCTGGACTTGGTCTTGGGCTTCATATGTTGAACCCGAAGTCGGGTCGGGCTTGGACTAGGCTTATGATCTATCGGATTGGGCTCGGGTTGACCTCAAACCCGACCCAACCCGCTCAAGTTGCACCCCTAATTCCCAAGGGGGGGCTTGGGAATAGCTTTCCCCCCGAAGCCCCTCATATTCCCTCCTCATTCCCAATCATGAACATTCCAAACATGGGTAAGAAATTAAAACCCATTCCCAAGCCACAAAAACTTGAACCAAACTTGGGGACGTTTGCTTTGAAAATTGTTATAAACGTCTAATAAATTTTAAAAAAATAATTTTATCATTGAAAAATGTCATTAAGATCCAACAAAATAATTTTTCAATGCAAAAAGTTATTGCATTGAATCTTGATTACATTTTTCAATGCAAATAATTACTTTTTTTAATGTTTATTGAGTTTTGATAACAATTTTCAAAGTAAAATGCTTTGTATTAATTATCCTGACACATGTTAACAAAATCCATAATTGATAATGTTGAAAGGAAAGAAAATTGATTCTTTGATATTTTCTTTCTTTTAGAAAATGTAATTCCAATCAAATTTTGTTCGAATGTTTGAAAAAACAAAAAAATAAATGGTAAACGATAACCCTAACTCAATTATTTTAGAATTTTAGTGATTGAATTCAAAAGGTAAATGTTCATGTGAAAATGCTCAGCATTACAGATGTAATACTTTTGATATTTAGGGTATGATTATCATAATTCATTGTTAAGTGCGACTTGTCTTAGAGCATCTCCAATGCTGTTGTGGCTTTGAAAAATTTGGTTGCCACATAGAAATGACATAACTTTATTTCAAAAGTTGTTCTCCAATGCAAATGTGCATCCGGTTGTGAAGTTGAGCTAGCAATGAGCTGGCAGGAAGAATGTGAAGTCCGTTGTCTGGATGTAGACATCAGACTTCACAATGATTTTATTATTAAATAATAATAAAAATTTAAAAATAGAAAGTTTTGTTCAGAGAATTAAAATATTAATAAATTATATTCAGAGAAAACAGTTCGGAGCGAACAAATAAACAATTGTTTCTCGCATTTCTTAAAAAGTTAAAAAAAAAGGAAAACACAATTAATAGCTGCGTTTTGATTTTTTTTTGTGAAAATGCAATTACTATTTGCTTTTTTTTGAAAACGCAAATATTATTTGTGTTTTTATTTTTATTTATTTATTTATTTATTTTTGATTTTTTTTTTTTTTTTTAAACGCACGTACTGTGCATTTTGAGTTTTTTTCACTACTAGGTACGTTTTTATTTATTTATTTTTTTCATTTTTTTCAGTTTGCCGACCGGCTGCCTCACGAGAAAGAAATGAGTGATGGAGAAAATAGCGTTGGAGAAAGACATTATGTTGTGGTGACGAGGTTGCCACCTAAACAACAAGATATTGTCTTGTGGTGATGCCACATAGGAATTACATGTCAAACAAGACAACAGCGTTGGAGTCTTGGAGATGCTCTTAAAATGAGACTTTGGCCCAACAGAAGGTAGCAATGCCCAATAACTTTAAAAGGTTAAGGTAGTTATGGTAAAAGAAAAAGTCAGTGGCAGCAAAATGATTATATGAAAATTTTAGTATAGTAAGAAAAGACACGAGCCATACAAAATAGAACCAAGGACTTCATTGTCAGGTAGGACTGCAAATGAACAAAGCAATTCGCGAGCTCAACTTGGACTCGACTTGGTTTCCTTAGTGAGTCGGATTTGATCAAATTGGATCGGGTTTTTTATGCTCAAGGTTCGGTGCGGTTCTCTCTTAGGCCTCGTTTGGTTCGCGAAAAGGAATGAAAATAAAATTAATTTCTTGACATTTTTTTTCCTTTAAAAAATTACAATTTTTATTGATTTTTTTTCCGATGTTTGGAAATGTCAATGAATTTGGAAAGGAAAGTGAATTAATCGAGGTGGAAAAGTGATTTCTTGTTTGGATGGACGGAATCATTTTTTTTTTCCATAATTTTTCTTCCATTGAGAATCACTTTCCTTTCCTCAATTCCTTTGGCACCCAAACAAAGCAAAGTAATCACTTTCCTTTCCCAACCCTATGATTTCGTGAACCAAACGAGACCTCAGTAATTTCTTGGTCCGGTTTGGAATTGAGAAACTTAAAAACTCATTTTGGGTGGAACCAGACAGACGGAATGTATAGAAATGTCTTGATAGATTAAAATTATGATTAGTCATTAATGATTGATCATCAGATTTTAAATTGAACTGATAGTGAATTAGGACATGTCTTAACAAATTTTAAAAAATGTATGTCGTTAAGTATTTAAATACATGTGATATTTTCTTTTGATATTTTAGAATCATTTGTTTATGAGTAAAAGAGCAGAATCAAAGTTGGGTCGGTGCGGTTGCAGAGATTCGGACGGTATGATACAGTTCTTAATTTTAGAGAACTAAAAAATGACGGTCCGATTCGTGATTGCCCTAAAACCGAACCAAACGGGACTGTGCTCACCCCTACTTATTCTGTTAACGAGCCGAACTTGAACATGGGGAGCTCGGCTCAAGAGGTCGTGAACAAGCTCGAAGAATACTCGACTCGACAGAATTCCACTTGGTAACAATTTGGCACCCTTACTTTATTGCTCGCCTAGGAAGCGCCTGCGGGCAAAATAGCTTTTTCCTATTATGAAACAGAAAAGTAGCGGTGCACAAATGATGATTAAGCCAAATCCATGCAAACAGTGCTTGCAGCAAGTACATGAAAAGAGCAAGTATCAGTATTTAATTACACAACAACACTGCACACTGATATATAAACTCCACGATGCACTAGTTAATGGTGAACAATAAATTTAACTGACATACTGTCGGCTCAAGTGCAGAAATTAGTTAACTAAAGAAAACGCAGATTTACACAACAACAACAACAAAAACTTAAACTTGTTAAGCAACTGCTATATTAACCGTGCCTTCACGCGTCTACCGTTAGCATCACTACCATCAAATGTCGCGTGGGAATAGGAGATGGCCGAATGTTCACCAATCCGCGCGACATAATTCAAAAGTTCTGTCAATATGGTGGGGCAGCTGATCTTCAAATGCTCAAACCCCTCAGTTTGCATCACAGCTGCAAATTCAATTATCACAACATAATCAGTATTGAAACTTCCGACAAATAGTACATATCAGCAGAGAAAACTATCTAAAGTACAACAATAACAACATAACCAGTATTAGAACTTCTGAAGAACATTACATATCAGCAGAGAAAACAATCTATATCTTCCTTTATAAACTAAACTAAGAAGCACTCTCCCCCCCTATTCGTAAATAGTGCCTAAAATATGAATAAAAAATAAGGCGTCGAGTTTAAAAATGCAATAGAAGCAGTGATCTTTTAGTCCTCTGAGGAGATTTCTGATGCTTTGCAAAATTTGTCATCCAACAGTATCAACTACTAAAGTAAAGTTTATCTTGAGATTCTGCCACTATCAATAAATGGCTTATGGAATATTTATGTCTTTGTTGAATTCATGCAAAAATAACATAATATACATGAGGACCTAAGTAATGAAATTGGGATAAAAAAAAGTATAGGAATTGATGAACTATGAGTTGCTAAATTACCTTCAAAATAAAATAAGTGCAAGCAATTTTTTCGTAGATGCTTGTATTAATTATTAAAGCATATTCGTATGTACAGAGCGTCGTAGAGATGTAGCAAATTGTTCATCTGTCAGGGTTTACCCCAATAGAATCCAACCATAAGAAATGGAACAGGGAATAAAACAACCAAAAGCGAAGAAGCCAATTACGGTTTTACTGCAGTAGGGTGAAAAATCATTGGTATTACTTGAACCACGTCGTCCAGACTAAATGACCCTTGCATAAGATGAACGGTGTCGTTGAAATTTGAAAGTGAAGAGCTTAACAAATCACCTATACCTAAGGAAATCACGTCATTTACAAGCATTGTCAAAACCACCCTCATGTCGACTAGGGCTGAGCAAATAACGTTTTTTTTTCGAAAACCGACCCGACCCGAACCGAATTGGTCAATCGGTTCGGTTTTGCGGTTAACGGGTCGGAGTTCGGTTATGAATCTGCAAAAATTTGGGTTTCAGTTCGGCAATCGGATTTGGGCTTCGGTTTTGAAACCGAACCGAAAACCGAATAGTGAATTTACCATTTTACCCATATCCATATATAAACCATGTTTTGGAGAGAGAAATCAGAAGTAACCCTAATCCACCACTCTGAACTGAAGAGCGGCAGCTGTCTTCTTCTCGTCTCTTCCCAAAAAATCCTAACCGGCGGCTGTCTCTTCTTCTCGTCTCTTCCCCATAAACCCTAACCCTATTCTCTCGAGATCTTCCTCTCCCCATCCTCTCCGGGTTGAATCCTCTGATGGTTCTCGGTATGCACTTCTCTCCATCTCTCCATCCTCCAGATCTGACTTCTGAGACCTCGATGTCGACTCTTAAGGCTCAAATTTGACAAATATGAGGATCTCGGCTTCTTCTGGGACTCTAGAAGACTTGGTAAGCCTCTCCCCCCCTCTCGCTCTCTCAGTTCTAAGTCTGGATCTCGGCTCGAAGACCCAGATCTGAGTCATCCGACTTCCACATGCAATAGTATCAAAATATTTACATATGTTGTTCATGGTAAATTTTTACATATCTTGTTCGAAATTATTTCATATATTGTTCGAAAATTTTCATATATTGTTCGAAAAAATTTCATATGTTGTTCAGATCTGACTTCCACATGCTCGAATATTTAGATCCGACTTCCATGATGTTCATAGTTTAAATTTTTTACGTATGTTGTAGATCTGAAATTTGAAATAGTTCTGATACAATAGTTCAAATTTTCTGTTATTTTAATGTTTGCAGGTATTTATTTGGGGACCTAGGGTTGGATCCTTTTCTTGGATTTATTGCTTGTTCTAATCACTATAAGAATCACTCTCTCTAACTTCTGCAGTGCAGCCAGCGTTAGACAGTGGCGAGGCATTCGTTGCAGCCACTGGTGACCGGCGAGGCACATTATAAATGCAATTTCTCGATTCATGGTAAATTCTTTCTATTTACATGCTCTGATACATCACATGTTCTGTGGTTCATAGCAAATTCGTTGGTTTATTTTTTGGAAGTTGATGTTAGTGCTCTTTGGCCTTGCTGTTTAGTGTTGTTGTTTCTTGGTCATAGAAAATTCTAGTTTATGTCGATCTTTATGCTACCATTGACAGTAAATTCTTTATTCCTTTTAATCTTGATCTTTATGATCTTAAGTCTAGACTTCATGTGCTATCATTGCTACCATTGATTGTAAAGTGTTACTCCATATTCCTTTTAATGTTGATCTTTATGCTAATTGATTATTGATGCTCTAAGCCTCGAGCTGGATTTGGATGTGAGGCTTTTTGTGCATAGCTCATATAGGTCACCAATATAGCCTTACCATCGAGCCTTTAGCTAATTGATTATTGATGCTCTAAGCCTCCAACTGTGTTAGTCAAGTTCATAATTCACTCATCTTTCCTGAAGGTGCGACTCTGGGTACATAGGTCACCAATTATGATTACCAGTTTTGATTGAAAGTAGATATTAAAAGCAAGTATGGTTTAATTAGATATTATTTAGGTGACTATATTTGTGAGACTATATTTTGATGAACTGTTGGGTGAATTATTGCCACTTTGTTGAAAGTTGATATATATACTGAATCACTGATGATCATGGTTCTGGATTTGTTGCAAATTTGTTGTGTTGGATTTAACGATTTGTTGCAGGCTCTATAATTCCACGATATGCTTGGACAGTTGGACTTATGTTTGGCTATTTCCTTGTTGTTATTGCAGTTAGTGATTGGCAAGGTATTCGATGCAGCCAATGGCAAGGCATTCGTTGCAGCTAGTGGTGATGCATTCATTGTAGTCAAACTGATTTTATATTTCGTTTAATATTCTGAAAGGTTACTAATTTTTTTCCTGCGAATTGGCGATGATGATTTGGCATACATACAGTGCAGCCAATGGCGATAGCTATTGGCGAGGCATATATTACATCTTTAATGATGCATAATGAGCCATTCCGAGTCTTTCTTGTCCTTCTTTAGTAGTTCTATAATGTAAATTTGAGTCTTGATCATGCCAAAGTTGGATGGTATTTGGATACTTGGGCATTTGAGTCTTGATCATGCCAAAGTTGGGTGGTATTTGATACTTGGACTGCTGGGCAACTAGATTTGATCTGTGTGTGCAATAATATATGTAGGACTTTGAATTTTTGTATAAGTCTAGATTGTAGCTGATGTATTAATTTGGATTGCTGAATTATAGTTGTTTGTATATGGACTTGTATAGAAACTTTGTAGCACCTTTGTATTTGTAATGAGAAGGAAAGAAACAATTGTTTGTATTTGTAATGAAAAAGTTCGTCTTGTAATGGCTTGTAAATTGTAATTATATTCTGCACCCATAAAATGTCATTATTTTATTGCATATCATATCAATAAATGTCATTATTTTATATCAGATCAGGCCCATCAAATCTATTTGAACGTCATCAAAAAAATATTTTCAGACCGGTTTACTGCTGGGCCGGCCCATTAAACCGCCCCCAATAACCGAACCGACCGAGAACCGAACCGTTTTAATTCGGTTCGGTTTTGATCGGTTTTTTTTTTGAAAGGTTCGGTTTTCGGTTTTCAAAAAAACGGTTCGGTTCTTGGTCGGTTTTAATATAAACGGTTCGGTTCCAACCGAACCGAACCGATGCTCACCCCTAATGTCGACTCTCCACTACTCTTGAGCTATCTCGTGTTTCGACTCATCAATAAAGTTCATCCTAGCACATTAGAAATTTAAGCAAATGACTCTTCTATCCATGTTGGTTATATGTCTCTACTAGGTCTTTTGCTTCTACGCTAAAAAGATGAATGAGGATCCCCATGGAAAACATTATCATGTTAAATCACCTTCTCTACTTGGTTACATGAGCTTAAACTGCATGGCAAAAAATAAATCCTACATCCGAAACCGACTTTTGGGGAATAAACCGAGTCGGGTTATCAGTTAACCATTGACAGGCCCACATGAAACCCTTTGAAATGCCACTTTTGGGTCCTCTATTATCCAGGCCATTGCAGGAGCCTGTAGTATGACACCAAGCCAACTAAAAGAAAAGAATATTCCAATACATCTTTCAATGTTAATTATAACAGCTATTAGACCTATGCATGAAAATCTCAATAAGGTGGAATAGGAAGAGAGAATGTCGCTGCAAGAGTACACTCAGTGACTCTTTATCTTATATATAATGCAAAAACTCTAAGCTTCACCATGGAACTTTCATGTTCCAAAATGCCCTTCTCCAATCTTATATATACCAAAATATGCTTAAATGAACTAGGGATACAACATGTAAATTACACACCTCCCCACTAACATAATTACTAACAACTAATAATTACACACTTCCAACTACAATAAATGTTCACCATCTCAAAAGTAAATTTATTTCAAAATATTGTATATTATTTCAAAATAGGTCTGTCATGCAACTATTTATTTTAAAAGAGAGGAAAAAAACACATAAAAGACACGTGCGTTGCACGTGCGCGACTTCTAGTAAATTATAACAAGAAACCATATTTGCTATTTCTAAAAGAGGTACGATTATTATAAATAACAAATACAGATTGTACATCTGTAGCATCTTTGGATGAATAAATTGACTCTAATGTTGTTAATAGTTTACTAGTAGAAGAAATTTTCCTTATGGAGTGGAGACAGAAGGCTAAATAACAATTAACTAGAGACTTGACAACTGGCAATGATTGAATGCATGCACGAAACCATAGGATGCAGAATTGCATGTTTAGAAACAATTTCACGAAAATATCCGTTTAACAAATAAGAAAAGGAAAATTGAAGAATAACCGCAGAGTCTTCATATTACCTTTCAAATTTTCAGGCAAAGCTACAAATTTGAGACAGACTGATTTCAGCTGAAAACAGTGGTGTTGTTCAGCCAAAGCCAAAGTGGTTGCTACTGTGTTGATAGCCACAGCCTCGCATAGCTTGACTTCACAAAGTAACCTAAGCCTGTCCACTGCGTATCTGTCTGCAGCTGCAAGCAGATGCTGGGCCATCAATGTGCAAGCCACGCCGGTAAGCTCTTCCATCTCGGGTAAGCAATCCCAGTACATGAAATGAAGTAAAGCCTGAAATGTAATGATAATCAGATTTTTTGTACAATGTCACGCAATTAAAAAATGTTGAACTAGGGCCATAATTGGTATCTCTATTGCTGTTAATGTAGCATCAACATATCAGCATTATTAAGAATGGAAAGTTGTGTATCTTATTTTGTGGTGAGAAGGCCCTTTCTTAATGCCAATTTACTTGAACAGCATTGGCATGTATAAAGATACAGAATGTTGCTGCCCTCTTTGTCAGATCATAATAACTTATCAAAAATCCTAATAACATGTACACGAAAATAAATGAATTAAACACAATTCATCGAACCAATGTTGCCAGGACGAAAAAGAAAAAGAAACAAATAGTCTAAACATATCAGCATTATTGGTATCTCTATTGCTGTTAATGTAGCATCAACATATCAGCATTATTAAGAATGAAAAGTTGTGTATCTTATTTTGTGGTGAGAAGGCCCTTTCTTAATGCCAATTTACTTGAACAGCATTGGCATGTATAAAGATACAGAATGTTGCTGCCCTCTTTGTCAGATCATAATAACTTATCAAAAATCTTAATAACATGCATACGAAAATAAATGAATTAAACACAATTCATCGAACCAATGTTGCCAGGACGAAAAGACAAAGAAACAAATAGTCTAAACACATAGCATAACCTCACACAGCCTCATTGGCACTCATAGTGTCTATGAAAAACATAATAATTTACAGAAAAAGTAATCAGAAACATAATCCAAGCTTATTCCATCCATGTGGGACAGTGAAGCAAGATTCCCACATCAAGAATGATCCATAGAAGAACTGACCAAATTTCTACATTGGGCTGCCAATTGGGAGATGCAAATTCCTAGACAAGGCACCAAGAGCAAGAGAAAGACTTGCTGGTTAGACCTTGAAGGTAAGTTAATGGATAGTCAACAGTAACTTTAGATCACATTGTTACGACTAAGCAGCCATCGTCCAAGTTCATCTAGACTAAAGACTCCAGGAGTACAATGATAATAGTATAATCTTTCCTACTAGGAATGGCAACCATATTATGGCACAAGAACCCAGAAAAAAAAAAAAAAGCCAACTTCAATAAGATTCCAGATATGTATATATGTAAAAGGTCATATCGAACTATAGCCTCTCATTCTAGACGCCAGCAGCAAAACCAACCAGAAAGGCAGCTAGAATCACAACTTTTTGAAAGCTCAGATTCATAGCTGCATTAAAGAATTGCTATGGAAATGCCATATTTAAGAGCAGCATGTTATCTCATATGCCTACCATATAAACCCTATAACTATACCAATGGCCAGGTAGACAATTCATTGAGTACAAATTTATATGGTTGTAAAGATAATGGTTCTATTCTAATACCCAAAGAGGGTAGCCTTGAAGTCAGCACTGACCGCCTAGGCGCCTGGGACTCGCACGATGCCTGCCTAGGCGCCCAACTAGTCCACCCCCAAACCCCCCCCCCCCCCCCCCCCCCCCCGCGACACCCGACTATGCATGTTTTTGGGTTTCATGGAATTTTTCTGCAATTTTCAGTAGGTTTTTTGAACCGCCTAGGTGGGCTAGGCGTTAGGTGCCCGCCCGCCTAGCGCCTAGCACAACCTTGGAAGTCAAAAGCCTCAAAAGAGCACACCTAGCAGAGTACACTGTATTACAGGGGCTGTCATGTGTGATTCATCAAAAGAGTAGCATTTCAAATTATTACATTTCTGACAACTCCTCTTAGCAGTCAATCTTGATGAGGGTCAAAGACTAAACATCTAATACATAATTAGGAGTACAAATTAGTTCAAGGAGCAACATGGTATAGTTCAAGAATAATGTTCAATCAGAACAACAGCTAGAGCATCTTGTATTAACTCAAGAAGAACATGTTTCCACATTTATCAAAGAGTTGAAACATATATAATTGCTACCATTATAGCATAGGCCTTGCACAAAAATCTATATATGTTTTTATCCCTTGAACTTTGACTCCTATCCAGTTAAACCAATAGCCTATCCAAGATTAAATTTCAAAAACCATAATATTGGACGAGCAGAAACATCTTAAACTTTTATTATATGTGAAAAATAAATTGATTCCTTTCAAGATGATCCTATGCTGGTACATCCGCAAGTCCAAAGATTCAAAGAATATATCTATGAAATATACTACCACCAGCAGCATCAATGACATAGAGCAACAGGAGAATAAACCTTAGCCTCAAACTGCGAGCTTTCCGTCTACGTCAGATTAGCCTTATACATCACAAAGTTTGATCCACAAGAGTTTGAAAACTTTCTACAGCTCTCCCGACCAGATATGGCATGTCAAACCCTCTACTGGAGCGGGATTCCTGATCAAGGCAACTTTAGACAATAAAGGATATTGCCAAGCAACAAGGCTTATCAGTAGACACTAACCTTTTCACGAAAACAATTTAATTAGAAAACCCAGGGGCAAGCCTCCGTAGGTTCCGTAGGCTTCGGAAAGTGTATAGATGAAGAGTGAAAGAATAAGGCAAGGATAATATTATAAAAAGTGCTGTTCTCTGATCCGCAAATTGAAGTCAAAAGGTCAGGACAAAATGTAAGCTACACAGAAAATTTAAAAAAAAAAAACAATGCACAGAAAAAATTGAATATTAAATTATAGAATCATATAGATTAGACAACCTTAAAGACAGCAGGCTGCATATCTTCGACCTTGATGCATTGCACGTTCCGGTCCTTCATCGGACCAAAAAGTTGTGCTCTGAAAACAGGTGAACGGGCTGCCAATACCAATTTATGACCAGCAAAGATCTCCCCATCGACTTCAAATGATACATCAGCTCCCTTTCCACTTTCTAAAAGTTGGCCAAAATGCTGAGCAATGTTTGAGGGTGGAACAGGTATGGCACAAATCTTTGGCCCTTCAGTATGTGATCTAACAACACCAACAGTGCACTTAATTGAGAGGCAATCATCTTTTAGATAATCCGATGCCTCTAAGGCAGTTCTTTTAAAGAAACGCTTGTAACCCCTGCACCATCCAAGCATACCAGAACATGCTTCGTCAGATAGGACTCTTAGCATTTATTACATGATTCTACCAGCAATATGTGGCGCACTACAAAGTAGGCCAAACAAACAGAAAAAGTAAACAAGGGATGAATGATGCACATAAAAAGGTTGAAAAGATAATCTTGTTTCACACTAAGAAACAGTATAGGGTATAGACAATGATACGAAAATGAACCTCATAGAAAATAAATTGCATATGAATTCTTTAAAATTGGGCACATTTCATTAGAAGATGAGCATGACTATGGGTATAAATAGTAGGCTATCAATGCATAGTCTTAGCTAACCTTTGACACGGTTTGTTCGTGTGCGCTGCATGTCTTAGGCACCTAACCAAAATTAGGTTGTGCTCTTAGAAGAGGCCAAATTTGTGCTCCAAGCCTCACAACCTTCTATTTTTCTGTATTTTTCTTACCAATATTACATTACGTTCTTAGAAAAGGCCCCCACATTTAGATGAGAAATGTAGTGCCCCGTCCCGCTCAGTCAATCGGAGGAATCAAAACGCCGACGGCGTTCGGACTTAGCCTTACAACGGCGACTCGAAGACATCGCTCAGGTGGGGTAGTTTCGGTGAACTTGCCTCATCTTAGCCTTCACTTAATAATTCGTGTATTTTCAACTTGCACAAGTAGGCTTGATAATAAAAGAGACGAATCCACATAGCTAAGGAAATAATCCCGTTCGGGTCGAAATGTGTTAGAACATGGAAAAAGGTCCCACGGTCTGCTTAGAAGTCGGCTCAGCGTACTTTGAAAATGACACTCGGTCCTTCGTCCCGTGGCTTGGGAGAAGGAAAGTTGGTATTCGTCACAAAATATGAGTTAGCCTAAGTCATAGGCGTCGCCCGCGTAGATGCTCGATAAAGCATGCACGTTTCCTCGAATGCAAGGCTCGGCGTAGCCTTGATCGTCCCACGAGCTAAGTTGTATCGCACGGCTTATGGCATGAGTTTAGGTACCCAAAGACCTTAGTTGTTCAAGTTGAGCGCATGCTCGGTCCCACGGTTCAACGGCTGCATATAGTCATTTGTTCCCACGGTCTTAAGGCTCGTCACCTAGAGTATGAGGTGGTCCCTCGGTTGGGAGTCTCACGTTCCTATGCACGTTAAAAAGTATGAGACGGTCCCTCGGTTGGGAGTCTCGCATTCTTATGCACGTTAAGAAGTATGAGGCGGTCCCTCGGTTGGGAGTCTCGCGTTCCTATGCACGTTAAGAAGTATGAGGCGGTCCCTCGGTTGGGAGTCTCACGTTCCTATGCACGTTAAGAGGTATGAGGCGGTCCCTCGGTTGGGAGTCTCACGGTTCCAATGCACGATATGAAAAGTGTGGTTCAGAGCACGAGTTGCTAAGTATAGTTCCAGTCGTAACAACAAATTAGGCCATGCATTTACGTGAGTCTAGATGTCTCGTAGGTGCGTGGTCATTGGACAACTTGTCGACAAGGATTTCTGCCTAGACTGGTTATACGCCGGGGCTCCGGGCCCAGTCGTCCTAGGAGGTAGACGTTATAGCAGCGCACGTATTGCGTGGGTAGTCGGAGGCTTTCAACGGAGCTCGCAACCTGCGCTGAAGGATCCGCCGCCTACCCGAGCTATGTCCACGATGGCTTGTCGTGCCAGTAGCCTTTCATATAGATAATTGGCGTGCTAAGCGACAAATCCGTATGCACGGTGTCGGTCGTAACAAAGGAAGTGTAAGCACGGTATGTGTTGAGTTGTGGAATGCGTGCACGGTATGCACATAAGGTATTAAGAAGCCTAAGATTTGGCTATGCGTAAAGACACGTGCTTCGGCACGAGATATGACGTCGTGCTTGAGTTCTCAACACCGGTTCCACAAGTTGGGTTAGACGTTTCGAGTTTAAGTCTGGAAAGGACCGTAAGGTGAGTTTGGTTAAGTCAGGTTACGCTGCGAGGCACGGCCGCGTTATCACAATACAAGTATAGGCAAGACTTGGCGAGGAGACACTGCCTCGGAAATATTGAAGCACGAATCGAGTTCATGGCACGACCGAGTCGTTACGTCCCAGAGTATGGCACGAAAGACAAGTATGAGTCGGTGCATTGACGATGCAAGCACGAGAAAGGTCTAATGACACTAAATAGGCCGAGAGCCTATGTCCTAAAATTGATCCTAAGGCAAGAATAGAAAGACAATCGTAAAAGGGATACGTTGCACAAAAGTAAATTAACGTGTTGGTTTTTGTATGGGTGGGCGAGGAGCTCACTCCACCAGTACAGTTGAGTACTGACACCCACATAGTTTTCATGTGCAGGCACAGGTAGAAGCTCGTGGTGCGGAGCTCGCTTGGATGCGTCGAGGCACGGAGTTCCTTGACGATTCGAAGCGTGCGGCCGCGTGGAGTCAAGACTTATACGGGACATAATGTATGGACGTCGCCTATCCGAAGCTTCCACTGGCTCAAGCAATATAATCAAGAGACGAGAGAGAGCAGAGTGACTTGTATAATGAGAGAAAAGTGAGCACGAGAGACTTGTAATCATGGCTTGCGCCTATTGTAATCTGATTGTTCAATATCAATAAAGAGTTCTTTTGAATAACTTGTGTTTTGATTCTAAATTTCCGCTGCATGTTCAATGTTGCTGCTTGGGACTTCTGTGCGACGACCCCGTCGCCGCCGATGTAATCGGCCGTTATGAAACTGCCTTGCACGAGTGCAAATCTAGGCTCGTGCGGCATCACGCCTTAGCGAGGACGATCGCTCCTTCGGGAGCGGGGCGTTACAAGAAATGTCTCATTTCCAACTCTGTCCTTACTGAAATTTGTTATTTAACAATGTTAGGCACCTAACCGATGAGTTCATGGGCCTCTAAACTTTGAAATTTAAAGCAACTATAGCCGCTGCATCAACACAGAGTTCAGCCTCGTCCACATAATTTGCAGCACAAAGGAGGGACCAATACCAACTAAGATTTACAAGTTATGTTTGCTGTAGTGTTCAACCATGTGCCAAATGGCAAATAAAGGATAGCACGGAGGCACTGCCTAGTGCAAGGTCAAAATACAATTCTGTTTCTGACCAAATTGAAATAGATTATACAATTTGAACACGCAAATGACAGAATAACTGCACATGGGAGACACAAGCTTGGCTCTTGATCACAAGGAGACTCTACGGAAACACATTTGTCATCTATCACATACCTAAGGCCAACCACATTACATCGAGATTCGAGACATCCACTCTAACATGCATATTGGTTTATACACATATAGGAAAGCCTCTTATATCCAGATAACTGCAAGAAAATGCAGGCCATGAGCATGATGATTCTATAGAGACAAGCCACAAGTAACGACAATGTTTGCTTTGCACATGGCTATTAAGGTAATAATAAATTTGAGTGTGATGCACCAATGCATACTTCCAATGTGCCCAACCACTTGAAAATTTGGAAAGAAGATTCTGTTGTTGGAAGCACAAAATGAGCATGACAACGGATCTTCCTCCTTTGCAGACTCCGAGTTAGTCATTTCCTTTATCTTACCTCCAGTATATCTCCATTATAATAACATAGGAGGAAGGATAGCAAGATGGAAGATAACAATTCTATTTATGCTTCTAACTATATTATAGCAGAGAGAACAGATCACCAAAGACGACCAATTTCACCATGACACTGTTGCATCAATTTGTCACCTCAAAATTGTTAATGACACATTAACAAACCTACATCCACCACGATACAGAGTACATCTACTGACAGTGCACGTGCCCATATCCAGATTTGCAAAATTAATCAAGGTGGAACCTCAGATCTGGAGCTTAGATCAGTTGGAACACCACATTCCAAACATATATAGTACCAAATTAGCCAACAACATGGATTTTGATGATACCATGAATAATGAATAACAGCTGAGAGGGATAGGTCACCAAAATGATAGCTGGGAGGTAGTGGGTGGGGGAGGAGGGATATTTACAATTTTAGGGCTTGTTTGGCAAATGGAAACTAAGAAATTTACTTTCTATTGGTAACTAGAAACCTATGGAAACTATGTTTCCAAATTAAAATGTTGTTTGTTTGGAGAAACTATAATTTAGAAACTTGTAGCTAATAATGACATGGTAATAATGAAAAATAATTATTATAGGGGGGTTCAAAAGTTGAAAAGTTGGTGTTTGCTTCCCAAAAATAAATAGTAATAAAAAATAACTCATAATTGCTTTTCATGACTTTCCACCTATTTGGAAGGAAGCTAAAAAGGCTAAAACTTTCCAATTTGGTGGTGGGTCCTCTTGTTTTGTTTGCCATTGATGATTGGCAAGGTTGTAGATGTCGGATGTCGGTTTTATGTTGGTTTGGCTTTTGAAATGTCGGATGTCGAATGTCGGAGACATTTAAAATGTTGGATATCAATAAATATATAGTATATTACATATACTAATGTGTATCTAGTTTTAATATCTAAATATACTAAATGTTCTAAATGTCCTAAAACTAACTAAGAGAACTAACAAGAATTGTACTTGAATAAAAATTAAAGTCCAAATTAAAAAAAAAACTACTAATGTTAAAATCTTGTATAAGTCTAGTTAAGATAAGTGTGAATATAAAACACAAATAACCTGTGTATTCCTTCACACACTCTGTCTTGTTACTCAGTGGATGATAAAATCGAGATTATTAACCCGTTAACCATTTAAAGTTAAAACAAGACCAAATTTTAAATATATCAGCCTTTATTAGGTTATTTTGTGACCGTGGATATACCAGTCTCAACCCAAATATGATATATTTGAAATACAGTGCCGATATGTGTCGTTTTTCTTGTGAAAATGGTGACGACGAGACGACATCTATAACACTAACGATTAGTATGAACTTCGAGTCATATTGTGAAAGATTATAAGTACTTTTTAGCTATTACATCATTATTATCATCATATCAAGAAACTATTTGTTGATTCTAGTTTACTGTAGATTAGATTATTTGTTTCATGTAAGAAATGATTATTCTTCGTTGGTGCCTCGCTATAGTAAGATGTGTACCTAACATCTTAGGTGCATGGAAACCCTGGCGCCTTGGGGAGCCTTGGCACCTTAATAACAATACGCACAATTGCATCACAATATTTTAAAAACTGGCACACGGTACTAGCAAGACTTGCAAATTAACTAGTTAACAAAGTAAAGTACTTTGGCAATTGCCTGATGACCATTGCACCTAATTATATGGTTTATAAAATGTTTTTGCATTTCCCGCAATCTCATGATTCTCATCTACTCTCGGTTGCATAGACGGAATATACAAGGATAGAAACACTGAAACACAAAACTGATTTGGAATTAGCAATTTTCATAAAATTACGCATACTACGACATGGATAGAGTAATGTACACACACGACAGTAGCTACGTTCTAAAGGTTAAAGGACACGTTGCAAATGAGAAGTTTCTTTCATTTGGCACAAATTTTATCGTGAGAAAACAGTTTCAAACACGATTTGGATCCTTCGGAACCAAGGCATGCATACACAAAGTGATGTGGGACGAAAAGGCTAGATTGTACTTTAGGATAGGTTTAAATTTATATTCGGACTTGCATGCGATGTATCTTTACCCTTTAGTTATTTTATATTCGAATTCTTAGATGTAGGCGTATTGAAGGGCATGAATATGTAGTTTTTATTTTATTTTTTGTGGATGGAAAAAAATTTACAAATACAAAATTGAAGGGTTCTCTCAATCAGGGCCGGTCCTAGGATAAGCCAGACAAGACTTCGGGCTTGGGCAACCCCTCTCTGCTTAGGGCAACCCCCAGGCTCGGTGTGTTCCCAATAGAGGCCGGGGTCGCGGGTGACCCTCCAGGATCAGCCTACGATGAGGGTCGGCAACCATAGCTCCGGATAGCGAAGTGATTTCCTTTGTTTTGTTGTGGTTGCATATCATCTTAAATATACCGAATTACTTCCACTGACCATAACAGACCAACAAGTCTAAAATAACAGACTGCTGCTTGAGTAAATCTAGGAAACGAACATAGAACCGAAGCAGAAACAACAGCAAGCCGGCCGATCGAATCGAGAAAGGAACAAGGAGGAGGAAAAGAGTCGAGAAATCATCACCACATGCTTCCGCGGTACTTGAGCGTGTAGGGGCCGTCGGCGAGCGCCCTGGCGAAGTGCGAGTGCACCTTGTGCCGCCCCCGGCCGCTCTGGTCGACGAGCGTCAGCTCGAAGAGCGCGCGGACGTCCGTGCCCTCGCCGGCGAGCGCGACGAAGAGCGAGACGTACGCCGCGCCGTCCTCGGCGGCCTTCCCGTCCGGGTAGAAGTAGACGGCCCAGTCGCGGCCGCCGACGGAGAAGACGTCGGAGGAGACGTACTTCCCGGGGCCCATCCCTTTCGAGAGGGAGTAGCCGCCGATCTTGAACTCGTGGGAGCCGTTGACGGTGTCGGTGACGGAGGTGGAGGCCGTCTCCGACGGGGGCTCGGGGTTGGGGCTAGGGTTCGGGGAGGAGGAGAGGCGGTGGGGGTGGGAGGAGGAGGAGGGGCCCCCCCTGGTCGGGATCCGGCCCATCGATGGATCTGGACGGATCTGGGGGTAGGGGGGTTGTTGAGGATGGGGGACGGTGTGAACACGTAAGATCGGAATGGGATTTGGAGGATGAGAGAGAGAGAGAGAGAGAGAGAGTTGGATTTGGGGATTTGGAGGAGTATATATAGATGGGGAAAGAGAGAGAGTTGGATTTGGTTTTCTCTAACGTCTTTGAGAAGGTAATGCCATGTTAAGTAAATGAGGTTATACACAAGTGGACTTTCTTCTTTGACTTAGCCTCCCTAAATTGGTAATATATATAACATCAAATTATTTTAAATTTGTTCTGAGAGAGATGTTTAGTAGAATTGTACTCTCCAATACATCATTGAAAACGATATATTTTATAGGTTTACTTGTAACTTAATATCCTCAACTATTTATATTTTTCTAACATAATATTTTAAACTTTTTTATAACAACTTAATACGCTGAGGTTCCCTAACCCCTCTCTCCACTCCCCACTCCCGTCACCCCCTCCGACCATCCGCCCTGCCCCCGATCCCCTCCGGCCACCCGTCGTCGCGCCCCCGCGTGTCCTCCTCCACGTCGTTGCACCTCCGCGCTGCACCCCCGCGTCGTACCCCAGCGTGCCCTCTGTTAGTCCCGGGGGCTTGATCGAAGATGAAAACTAATGCAATCGAGATCTGAGATGTCACACAAAACTTTGTGATGATCAAACTCAAGATCTACGAATAAAACTAAAAAGTCAAATTACAATATGAAGGAGAAAAATAGCAAAGAGAAGATCTCTTGTTCTTCCTTGCAAACGTGTTGCAATTGGGACAGAACAAGTTACAATAGTCTAGAGAGATGAGAAGAAGAACAATGTTGGGGTGTCAAAACACCGTTGCTCAAAGCAAGATTCGCCCCACACGATCTGCTTCCAGGAACCAGCAAGTTTGAAGAACTTGTGGAACGCTCGATGTCACCTCTGTTCTGACTCCTCGGATGGACTTACAATGGCGGCAGCAACTCCCTCTCTTTCTCTCTTTTCTGACTTGTATTTTTCGTAGTAGTCACAAAGGAGGCCAGAAGAGAGTATTTATAGAGAGAGGGTGGAAACCCTAGCCGCCTCTTCAGTTATGGAAAGATTGAATCAAATCACAAAAAGATAGCAACAAATTAATTCTAATCTCACAAAGATAGGAACAGAATTAATTCAAATCCCACAAATATAGTAACGAAATTAATTCAAATCCCACAAAGATAGGATCTGAATTAATCGCATTGATTCACCCTTTCCATAACCGATTTAAAATCTGCACAGTCAGCGTAGCCCTCCATGCGGCAGCAGCAGCAGCAGCCTGGCCGCATGGACCGCTTGGGCCGTATGGACCGCATGTGCCGCATGAGCCGCATGGACCGCATGAGCCGCATGGACCGCATGAGCCGCATGGACCGTATGAGCCGCATGAGCCGCATGGACCGCATGGACCGCATGAGCCGCATGAGCCGCATGGACCGCATGGCCGCATGAACCGCATGAGCCGCATGAGGCCGCATATGAGTGCAAAGTGCGCCAACAAAACGCCATATTACGCCTCATGAGCCCATGAGCCCGAGCCCGAGTCCGAGTCCGAGTCCGAGCCCGAGCCCGAGTCCGAGTCCGAGTCGCTAAGCCCCTTTGGGGCTTAGCTCCAAGTGGAATTAATCCAAGAGAATGACAAAAGCATTAATGCTTAATCCTTGGAGCCTTATTCTTACCTCCTAGTAAAATCACCCACATGGTTCCCTCCTTAGGGTCACCACCCCATGTGCATCTCTCAACAACACACCCAAGTATATGTTAAGATAACTCATGGTGCTTTTCCAATGTGGGACTAAAATTTTACAAGGCATGTTGAGAGCAAGCTCTCTCCATGTAAGTAAAGCACCAACAATCCCCCATATATCACAACATATATATGTGTCCAGGGTTGAGCGTTCCCCACAGTAACTGTCCATTTTGCATTAGGATAGATGTCGCTGACGACTTGAATCTTCCCGCATGGGTTAAATAACAATGTGATACAAGAATGGACTACGCCTTGAATTCTGCACCACAATTGTAATTCTTCCCACTCACAAAGTGTAGTTACGTGTGCTTCTGGCTGCACATTAAAGGCCCTGTGCCAGCCTGGTTTCAGTGTATAATTTTGGGCGTCTACAAGTTTACCCTCAAGAGACGGCCTGATATCTCTTTTCATACACTATAGGTGAGTTCTTTATTAAAGAGATATGGCATGAAGCCTTGCGCTTCCTTGCGGTGCTACGCCGCTATGACATGGCCTGAAGCTGAGGCATTACCCCTACCTGGGAACCTCATCGTAGTGTCATACTACTGTAGCATGAGGTCACAAGCCTCTTTGTAGTGCCAAACTACCCAGCATGAAGCCTAAGGCTTCCTTGCGGTGTTACGCCGCAACGACATGGCTTGCAATATCGAGGCTTTACCCCTACATGGGTACCTCATCGTGGTGTCGTGCCACTGTAACATGGGGCCATCCTCCCCTTTGTAGTGCTGTCTACACCTCTTTAATTACGTCATACAGCATTAGGCTACCTGCCTATTTGCGGTGCTACGCCGCTGTGACTTGGCTTGCAAAGCCGAGGCATTACCCCTACCTGGGAACCTCATGGTGGAGTCACCCCACTGTAGCATGGAGATTCACTCCTTGTAGTGCTGCTCTACCGTGCTTCCTGTAAAGCACACCAGACATTCACTCTGCCTGAGAACTCATTAAGGCGTTTAAGCCAACCTTCCACAGGATCTATTTTTCTGTAGAAAAATACATAGTAGACAACAGTGGTTATGGGTCCGTATCCCTTCCATGTTCCAGAGAACAAGTACCCACTGTTACCTGATAGTTTCCCAGTCAGTGATCCTCCTTTGAACCAAAAGTTAGATGCCTAGTAGATTTCTCTTTGAACTAATAGCATAAAACTTTATGGTAGGATTACAAAGACACACTATCAGAATGCCTTCAAGCCCATTTTACAAGCTGTGTCATCGACCAACTGGCGCTTGAGGCCCTTTGTGAACGGATCTGCCAGGTTCTCCTGACTCCGAACATCAACCACTGTAATTACACCTCTTTTGATAAGATCGTGTACTACCCTGTGCTTCAACCGCACAGTCCTCTTTTTCCCGTTGAAGAGGTCATTTGATGCCACCGCCGCAGTCGCCTGGTTGTCACAGTATATCAGTATCGCCGGTATCTGAGCCCCAACCACTGGAAGATCATACATGAGCTCCCGAAGCCATTCTGCTTCATCTGCTGCAGTTTCAAGTGCATAGAATTCAGATTCCATGGAGGAACGAGAGAGTATAGTCTGCTTCTTCGACTTCCACGATATAGCAGCTCCACCCAAGGAAAAGACATATCCACCTGTGGATCTCTCGCTTTCCATCTCTGAACACCAGCTAGCATCACTGAAGCCTTCCACTACTGTCGGATACCCGTTGTAGTGCAGTGCATATGTCTGAGTCTTCTTGAGATATCTCATTACTCGCTTCACAGCTTTCCAGTGCTCAACCCCTGGGTTGCTTGTGAACTGACTCAGCATTCCCACGGCGAAAGCTATGTCAGGTCTTGTGGCAGTAGTTGCGTACATCAAACTTCCGATAACGCTAGAATACTCCAGCTGCCTGACGCTTTCCCTCGAATTTGGCTTCAGCTTCTGATCACACATGTATGGCGTATCGATCCCTGGAAGATCCTTATACCCATAGCGTGTGAGCATCTTCTCAATATAGTGAGATTGTGACAGCGCTACTCCAGTGTCTGTCCGGATGATCTTTATGCCCAAGATGACATCTGCATCCCCCAAGTCCTTTATACTGAACTTGGTTGAGAGGAACTTCTTTGTCTCTGTGACACAGCCTATATCCGTACCTAGGATTAGCATGTCGTCCACGTACAGACAAACGATGACTCCTCTTCCATCAGCGAACTTTGTGTAAACACATTTGTCCGTCTCGCTAACTCTGTAGCCGTTTGACCTAATAACTTTGTCAAACTTCTCATGCCACATCTTGGGAGCTTGCTTCAAACCATATAATGATTTCACCAACTTGCAGACTTTGTCTTCAAGACCTTTGACGACAAATCTATCTGGCTGTTGCATGTAAATCTCTTCGGTCAGCTCCCCATTCAGGAACGCTGTCTTTACATCTATCTGATGTATCACCAACTTATGTATAGCTGCTAGAGCGATTAACATCCTGATGGTGGTCATCCGAGCTACTGGAGCGTACGTGTCGAAGTAGTCTATCCCCTGTTTCTGAGAAAATCCCTTGGCGACCAGCCTGGCCTTGAACTTGTCAATAGTTCCATCTGCCTTCATCTTCTTCTTGAAGATCCATTTACATCCAATAGGCTTTTCTCCTTCAGGTAGATCTACCAACACCCATGTGTTATTGGAGGTGATAGAGTCAAACTCGTCATTCACTGCCTCTGTGAAACCCATAATTTTAAATTGCATTTTTCTCTAATTTTTTTTTTATTGCTAAATTAAATTTTTAGAATAATGTTAGATAATTTGTTAATATTGATAATTAATAAAAGTGTAGAATTATTTTTTAAAAGTTATTAATTAATATTAAACAATCAATTTAGTGTAAATTAATTTCTGAAAAATCTAAACTTGGATTTTTGAGTGTTAACCAGACCCGAACCTGATTTGTACTCAAAAATAAATTTTTAAACAAAATTATTGAATTATAAAATATACATTATATTTTAAAAAAAAATGAATTTATGTTTGGCCCAAAGTCTTAAAATTAATAATTTTATTGGCTCATTTATTTTAGAGCCATAGTTAACCTTTAGATCACAACTAATAATACATTAGTTGAAACCTATGTTTGCTGAACCATTCATTCATAATGGTTTGTGTCTTAGCTAAAGGAATAACTTTCCTTTATGTTGGAGAGTTGGGTTCTCTGTTGATTTTTCTTAACGGAAGAACTCTTCTTCTTCCTCTCCCCAACGCTCGACTCACTGCCTCCCTCCACGCCGGCCGGCCATAAAGGCTGGGGGACTCCTCCCCTCCCTAAAGTTGGTAACTTCCAACTTTATTTTTCTATATAAACCCTTCATCTCAACCATTCTTCCCTACACCACCATTTCCCCAGTTTCTGAGAAATTCCTAGATCTACTTTTCCGGCGAACTTGAGCCGATCCACCCCTTTTTCGGAGTTCCCGGGCCGCCCCCTACTCGGCGCACCTCCCCGGCGCCGCTTTCCGTGGCCCGACACCCGATCTCGGGCCTCCCGCCGACCCGCGCGTCCCCGCGTCACCGTCGCCCGCGCCCTGTCGCCGCTCCCTGGCCGGCGCTCGACCCTCCAGCGACCCGCTGACCGCCGGTGACTGCCCCGTCCGTTTTCAGTGCTGACCCGTTCCCGTTCCGAGCTTCAATTTCGGTTTCGGTACACTCTGACCCAATATTCTATATTTGTCGATGATGAATTTCTGGTCCCCGAATCCTTCGGGATTTCGGATTTCGGCAACGTAAAAGTTACGTTGCTATTTTTCCGAAAATTGTCGGAACTGTTTTTGCTGGATATTCCTGACAGAACAATGTTCTGAGAATTCTTGGGGTTTCCGAGAAACTTTCTGGAAGAGTTCTGTGCTTTGGAAAAATTTCTCGGATTTCCGATAATATCTCGGAAGTGTTCTGGAGATTACAATTTTAATTCTTAATTTATACCCAAGAATTCGGTTTTGTTGAGTTCAATTCTAATTCTGTGGTTTGAGAATGGTTTCTGGTTGATTCTTGGATGTCTTCTTAGTTTGGGTGAATATTTCAGAATGGTTTATTGGATTCATTTGGGTTCTGTTGTGAAATCGGATTTCTGACTTGAATTCGGAATTCTGGAATTTTCGGGAAAATATTCTATATGGATGGTTATATAAATATCGGGTTTGGAATTAATTTGCAGGTTAACGGAAGCACTCCCAGTTTTTGGGTTGACCGAAAATAGAGGGAGTGCTGCCGAAATTTTTGGGAAATTTATTAAATGATTTTTAAAATGATTTTTCGGATTAAATATTTTTGGGCGACGACCTTAACGGTCACTGGGCCCCAACGCAATGCAAACGCACCGGTTCGACCGGACGTTGAGGCAGAGCAGTTGAAAATGAAGTTGGACCAGAGTCTGAGACTCAAAATCAATTTAATTTAATTTATTAGTTGTAGGATAATTTATAAAGACTAACCAAATGTTTTCTCTTATTTAAATTTATGTAAATGGTCTGTAAAGGCATAAGTCCATTCATTCTTGTTGGTGTGTAAAGTTTGTAATAGCTTAGTATTTTTGTTTTCTGGTTTATTGGTTGACGTAAAACACGTAAAACAATAAATAAATATTTATTTTATTATAGAAATTAAAATAATTTTCTCACAATAAATAACTAGGAAAAGTACAAGTTTGTAATTCAACAAATTCACAACTTTCTCATTAAAAGAAAAACCTAAATTTTATATATATACTACAAAAAAATACAAGTTTTGCGAAACAGTCGGAAAGAAACGAATTTTCTCAAATAAATGTTAACATGATTTAGTTCCTTCGCAAATTGATTTATAGAAACTATCTCGATAAGCGTGTAATTTAGTAACAACATAAAACTGGACTAGGACCAATTCTAGAGATTGTAACTAGCACACTTAGAATGGTTCAATTTTCTGATGCTGAGTCAGGATTCTCAATTGTAGGATTTCAAGGACGGTACTAGTCTCCATCAACAATCCTTTTTCCAGTCATAATCCAAGGCAAGTACGGTTGTGGTTAATTACAGTTTAATTAATATTAGAATTTTGCATGTTAAATACACAATTGTTACACGTACTCTCTCCTAGAGTTACATATTGAATCATTGCATCGGGATAATGGGGAGTAGCGTAGTTATCTATGATCAAAGCCCAATAGTTAATGAATGTGCGAGCTTACCCCTTTTTACACGGGGTTAGGCCGGACCGTATCAATAGGATACAATTGAATCATCCTAAACCGATCATAGATACTGCATACTCAATCACATTGTTTACTTCATAATTGAAAATTGTTGTTTCGAAATTATTTAATATTGCAAGTTTCTAATCATTATGCAAATTATTATTTTCATAATTGTACTTGCTCCTTTCCTGACTGGATACCCCACCCCCAATAGGTTCTATTGATGAATCCGAGCTTCTGATTAATACTTACTATGACCCGGAGCTGTACCCTGCTGTGCTCCCAGAGGAGGTTCCTGATGATGATGATGACACTTCCGCTTAGTAGGAGTTTTAGTTTATCTTTTAAATGTTATGTTGAAATTGTGGACAAGCTTTGTAATGAACAAGTTTTATTTTATCTTTTAAATAAATGTTGTGGCAATTATTAGTATCAATTGTTGTTGGTTGTACCTGCATATGGATTACAGCTTACTGCCGTCGTCTCAACAACGGTGCAGGCTGGGCATGATCCGAGTCGACCCAAGAAATTGGGATCGGGTCGTGACAGCCTCCTTCCAGAAGATAGCATCTCTGGTCTTCATCGCCTCATCATAGGTAAGCGGATCTGCTTCCACATGATAGGTGACAAAGTCATCTCCGAAATCTTTCGGTCTCCTCGCTCGCTTAGCTGACGGCTCGGCGAGTTCTGGTGCAAGAGTTGTTTCATCAACAACAGCTTCTTCTTGGACTACTGGCTCGTATGAGATTTCAGTCTCATTAGTACCTACATCATTTTCCGGAATGTCCGAAAGAATAATGTTTTTGTCTTTTGCGAACTTGTCTTCAAAGTATTCAGCATCGCGAGATTCGATAATATGATTTGATTCAATATCAAGAAATCTTCGAGCATCACTCTTCTCGGCATACCCCAAGAAGATAGCCTTCGTAGTCCTTGTCCCCAGCTTCTGAATCTTCAGATCTGGAAGCTTCACATACGCCAGACACCCCCACACTCGAATGACATTCAAGTTGGGTCTGACTTTGAACCAGAGTTCATGAGGAGTTACGTCCGAAGTTGCATATGGCACTCTATTCAGAATGAAAGTGGCCGTTAATGCAGCTTCTCCCCAGTAGCATTTTGGAAGACCTGCAGTGAGCAGCATGGAATTCATCATTTCTGTTAATGTCCGGTTCTTCCTCTCTGCTACTCCGTTGGATTGAGGAGAATATGGAGCAGTAGTCTCGCATATGATTCCATATTCTTTGCAGAACGATGCGAATTCATGAGACCTGTACTCCCCACCTCGATCACTTCTCAGCCTCTTGAGTTGTTGTCCAGTCTGCCGTTCAGCCTCGGCCCTGAACTCTCTGAACTTCTCGAAAGCTTCGTCTTTGGACTTGAGCAAGTAGACGAACGCGTATTTTGAGAAGTCGTCGATGAAGGTTATGAAATACTTCATCCCGGCCTTCGTGGAGAAATGTTTGAAGTCACAGATATCGGAGTGCACCAACTCCAGAAGATCTGTGCTTCTATTGACCCGATGAAAGGGTTTCCTTGTGATCTTCGTCTGAGCACACACCTCACACTTCTCCACCTTACCCCCACATTTGGAGATAAGTCCTAGACTAGACATTTTGTTAATTCTCTTACAATGAACATGTCCTAGTCTATTATGCCACAACTCAAGAGAATAATCAGAAAATGCAACTGCATTAATGTCTTCAAACTGGTTAACAAGCTGAATTTTAAATATGCCTTCGGTTTGATAAGCCTTCCCGAAGTATGTTCCTTTCTTGGACATCACCATTTGACCAGCATTGATGTCCATCCTCAAGCCTGCGTTGCAGAGCAGGCTCCCAGAGATCAGGTTCTTGGCAATCGCCGGAACATGCTTCACACCTTGAAGCGTCAGAGTGTTCCCAGAAGTGAGTTTCAGTTCCACGGTCCCGATCCCCAGAACTTCAGCTTGGGCCTGGTTTGCCATGACAACCTTCTCAGATATCGGCTGGTACGTGACGAACCATTCCTTGCCTGAACAGACATGGCAAGTCACACCAGTATCTATCCACCAGTCAGAGTCAACCCCCACAGTTGATGGTATTAAGTTGTTGAGTAAAAAAAGTTTAGGGTATCAAGTTAAAAAACTGGAATAGTTGAGAGTATCAAGTTGCAATTAAACCTATTTTATATTTTACACAAAATATGTTTTTATGAAGGACATCTTTTTACATATATATTTAGGAAAATACTAAGTCTACAACCAAATATTTGTTGGTGCTTTATTTACATGGAGAGAGCTTGCTCTCAACATGCCTTGTAAAATTTTAGTCCCACATTGGAAAAGCACCATGAGTTATCTCAACATATATACTTGGGTGTGTTGTTGAGAGATGCACATGGGGTGGTGACCCTAAGGAGGGAACCATGTGGGTGATTTTACTAGGAGGTAAGAATAAGGCTCCAAGGATTAAGCATTAATGCTTTTGTCATTCTCTTGGATTAATTCCACTTGGAGCTAAGTCCCAAAGGGGCTTAGCGACTCGGACTCGGACTCGGACTCGGGCTCGAGCTCGGGCTCGGGCTCATGAGGCGTAATGTGGCGTTTTGTTGGCGCACTTTGCACTTAGCACGTGTGGCATTTTGTTGGCGCACTTTGCACTTAGCACGTCAGCAGTCATACGGTCTTTATGCGGCTCATATGCGGCCATGCGGTCTTATGCGGCATGCGGCTCATATGCGGCCTCATGCGGTCCATGCGGCTCATGCGGTCCATGCGGCTCATGCGGCTTATGCGGCTCATGCGGTCCATGCGGCTCATGCGGCACATGCGGTCCATGCGGCCCAAGCGGTCCATACGGCCAGGCTGCTGCTGCTGCTGCCGCATGGAGGGCTACGCTGACTGTGCAGATTTCAAATCGGTTATGGAAAGGGTGAATCAATGCGATTAATTCAGATCCTATCTTTGTGGGATTTGAATTAATTTCGTTACTATCTTTGTGGGATTTGAATTAATTCAGTTCCTATCTTTGTGGGATTAGAATTAATTCGTTGCTATCTTTTTGTGATTTGATTCAATCTTTCCATAACTGAAGAGGCGGCTAGGGTTTCCACCCTCTCTCTATATATACTCTCTTCTGGCCTCCTTTGTGGGTACTACGAAAATACAAGTCAGAAAAGGAGAAAGAGAGAGAGCTGCTGCCGCCATTGCAAGTCCATCCGAGGAGTCAGAACAGAGGTGACATCGAGCGTTCCACAAGTTATTCAACTTGCTGGTTCCTGGAAGCAGATCGTGTGGGGCGAATCTTGCTTTGAGCAACGGTATTTTGACACCCCAGCATTGTTCTTCTTCTCATCTCTCTCTAGTTTTATTGTAACTCGTTCTGTCCCAATTGCAACACGTTTGCAAGGAAGAACGAGAGATCTTCTCTTCTCTTTTTCCCTCCTTCAGATTGTAATTTGGCTATTTGATTTTTTATACCATCGTAGATCTTGAGTTTGCTCTCTGCAAAGTTTTGTGGGACATCTCAGATCTCGATTGCATCTATTTTTCCATCTTTGATCAAGCCCCGGGAATAACAATCTCAAAGCAAGATCCGTATAGATGGAAAATATTAATGCTTCGCTCCTCCAATCGGACTTCTGCAAGTTGGAAAAGTTCGATGGAGAGCACTATCAAGTCTGGAAGAGAAAGGTGTACCTAACTCTTCAACTGAAAGACGTTGATCATGTTCTGTTGGAGGAAGAACCCTCTGTTCCAGACACTGGATCTACTGCCGCCATCAACGCGGCTACCAAACTCCAGGCCAAGTGGAGAAGGGAAAATAGCATCTGCAGGCTTCTCATCTTGAATGCTATGGAGGACTCCCTGGCAGAATCCTACTCAAAGAAGGAACTTGCCAGAGACATATGGGAGTCTGTGGAAAATCTGTATGAAGAAGATAAGAACAGGAGCAAAATGTTTGTGGTTGAAAAATATCACAAATTGCTCTTTGAGGACGAAAAGTCCATGCTGCCACAGGTGAAGGAATTTCTGAAGCTGCGTCAGAAACTGGAAGACGAAGAGATGCCCCTTCCCGACAAGTTTGTCGTCGGAGGGATCGTCTCAAAACTTCCTGCAGGATGGAGTACCTTCTATGCAAGGATGCACAGAAAGAAGCTAGACATTAGCTTGGGAGATCTACTTCAAGAGATCCATGTTGAGGACGAGATGCGTTCTCAACAGAAGGTGGACACTCTGTCCAAACAGTTGGCTAAAGCCAATCTTGTGCAGACGAGAGATTCCAAGGGGAAGCAGGCGGCTTCTCATCCCAAGAAGAAGGACTTCGCTAATCTAAAAGTGAAGGGTCCTTCTTTCAAGCAACAGAAGACTAAGTCCCACGTGACTTGTTATAATTATGGCAAGAAAGGCCACTACAAGAGTGAATGCAGATCTAAGCCTAAACAATCAGAGAAAGGTGAGCCTAATAAGGTTTCATTGGTTTCTAACGTTGTTGCTATGATCGGACAGGTCACAACTGTGGGGGTTGACTCTGACTGGTGGATAGACACTGGTGCGACTTGCCATGTCTGTTCAGGCAAGGAATGGTTCGTCACGTACCAGCCGATATCTGAGAAGGTTGTCATGGCGAACCAGGCCCAAGCTAAAGTTCTGGGGATCGGGACCGTGGAACTGAAACTCACTTCTGGGAACACTCTGACGCTTCAAGGTGTGAAGCATGTTTCGGCGATTGCCAAGAACCTGATCTCTGGGAGCCTGCTCTGCAACGCAGGCTTGAGGATGGACATCAATGCTGGTCAGATGGTGATGTCCAAGAAAGGAACATACTTCGGGAAGGCTTATCAAACCGAAGGCATGTTTAAAATTCAGCTTGTTAACCAGTTTGAAGACATTAATGCAGTTGCATTTTCTGATTATTCTCTTGAGTTGTGGCATAATAGACTAGGACATGTTCATTGTAAGAGAATTAACAAAATGTCTAGTCTAGGACTTATCTCCAAATGTGGGGGTAAGGTGGAGAAGTGTGAGGTGTGTGCTCAGACGAAGATCACAAGGAAACCCTTTCATCGGGTCAATAGAAGCACAGATCTTCTGGAGTTGGTGCACTCCGATATCTGTGACTTCAAACATTTCTCCACGAAGGCCGGGATGAAGTATTTCATAACCTTCATCGACGACTTCTCAAAATACGCGTTCGTCTACTTGCTCAAGTCTAAAGACGAAGCCTTCGAGAAGTTCAGAGAGTTCAGGACCGAAGCTTAACGGCAGACTGGACAACAACTCAAGAGGTTAAGAAGTGATCGAGGTGGGGAGTACAGGTCTTATGAATTCGCATCGTTCTGCAAAGAACATGGAATCATATGCGAGACTACTGCTCCATATTCTCCTCAATCCAACGGAGTAGCAGAGAGGAAGAACAGAACGTTGACAGAAATGATGAACTCTATGCTGCTAACCGCGGGTCTTTCTAAATGCTACTGGGGAGAAGCTGCATTGACGGCCACTTTTATTCTTAATAGAGTGCCACATGCAACTTCGGACGTAACTCCTCATGAACTCTGGTTCAAAGTCAGACCAAACTTGAATGTCATTCGAGTGTGGGGGTGCCTGGCGTATGTGAAACTCCCAGATCTGAAGATTCAGAAGCTAGGGACAAGGACTACGAAGGCGATCTTCTTGGGGTATGCCGAGAAGAGTGATGCTCGGAGATTTCTTGATATTGAGTCAAATCATATCATCGAATCTCGCGATGCTGAATACTTTGAAGACAAGTTTGCAAAAGACAAAAACGTTATTCTTTCGGACATTCCGAAAAATGATGTAGGTGCAAATGAGACTGAAATCTCATATGAGCCAGTAGTCCAAGAAGAAGCTGTTTTTGATGAAACAACTCTTGTACCAGAACTCGCAGAGCCGTCAGCTAAGCGAGCGAGGAGACCGAAAGACTTCGGAGATGACTTCGTCACCTATCATGTGGAAGCAGATCCGCTTACCTATGATGAGGCGATGAAGACCAGAGATACTATCTTCTGGAAGGAGGCAGTGAATGACGAGTTTGACTCTATCACCTCCAATAACACATGGGTGCTGGTAGATCTACCTGAAGGAGAAAAGCCTATTGGATGTAAATGGATCTTCAAGAAGAAGATGAAGGCAGATGGAACTATTGACAAGTTCAAGGCCAGGCTGGTCGCCAAGGGATTTTCTCAGAAACATGGGATAGACTACTTCGACACATACGCTCCAGTAGCTCGGATGACCACCATCAGGATGTTAATCGCTCTAGCAGCTATACATAAGTTGGTGATACATCAGATGGATGTAAAGACAGCGTTCCTGAATGGGGAGCTGACCGAAGAGATTTACATGCAACAGCCAGATGGATTTGTCGTCAAAGGTCTTGAAGACAAAGTCTGCAAGTTGGTAAAATCATTATATGGTTTGAAGCAAGCTCCCAAGATGTGGCATGAGAAGTTTGACAAAGTTATTAGGTCAAACGGCTACAGAGTCAGCGAGACGGACAAATGTGTTTACACAAAGTTCGCTGATGGAAGAGGAGTCATCGTTTGTCTGTACGTGGACGACATGCTAATCCTAGGTACGGATATAGGCTGTGTCACAGAGACAAAGAAGTTCCTCTCAACCAAGTTCAGTATGAAGGACTTGGGGGATGCAGATGTCATCTTGGGCATAAAGATCATCCGGACAGACATTGGAGTAGCGCTGTCACAATCTCACTATATTGAGAAGATGCTCACACGCTATGGGTATAAGGATCTTCCAGGGATCGATACGCCATACAGGTGTGATCAGAAGCTGAAGCCAAACTCGAGGAAAAGCGTCAGGCAGCTGGAGTATTCTAGCGTTATCGGAAGTTTGATGTACGCAACCACTGCCACAAGGCCTGACATAGCTTTCGCTGTGGGAATGCTGAGTCGGTTCACAAGCAACCCAGGGGTTGAGCACTGGAAAGCTGTGAAGCGGGTGATGAGATATCTCAAGAAAACTCAGACATATGCACTGCACTACAACGGGTATCCGACAGTAGTGGAAGGCTTCAGTGATGCTAGCTGGTGTTCAGAGGTGGAAAGCGAGAGATCCACAGGTGGATATGTCTTTTCTTTGGGTGGAGCTGCTATATCATGGAAGTCGAAGAAGCAGACTATACTCTCTCGTTCCTCCATGGAATCTGAATTCTATGCACTTGAAACTGCAGCAGATGAAGCAGAATGGCTTCGGAAGCTCATGTATGATCTTCCAGTGGTTGGGGCTCAGATACCGGCGATACCGATATACTGTGACAACCAGGCGACTGCGGCGGTGGCATCAAATGACCTCTTCAACGGAAAGAAGAGGACTGTGCGGTTGAAGCACAGGGCAGTACACGATCTTATCAAAAGAGGTATAATTGCAGTGGTTGATGTTCGGAGTCAGGAGAACCTGGCAGATCCGTTCACAAAGGGCCTCAAGCGCCAGTTGGTCGAGGACACAGCTTGTAAAATGGGCTTGAAGGCATTCTGATAGTGTGTCTTTGTAATCCTACCATAAAGTTTTATGCTATTAGTTCAAAGAGAAATCTACTAGGCATCTAACTTTTGGTTCAAAGGAGGATCACTGACTGGGAAACTATCAGGTAAAAGTGGGTACTTGTTCTCTGGAACATGGAAGGGATACGGACCCATAACCACTGTTGTCTACTATGTATTTTTCTGCAGAAAAATAGATCCTGTGGAAGGTTGGCTTAAACGCCTTAATGAGTTCTAAGGCAGAGTGAATGTCTGGTGTGCTTTACAGGAAGCACGGTAGAGCAGCACTACAAGGAGTGAATCTCCATGCTACAGTGGGGTGACTCCACCATGAGGTTCCCAGGTAGGGGTAATGCCTCGGCTTTGCAAGCCAAGTCACAGCGGCGTAGCACCGCAAATAGGCAGGTAGCCTAATACTGTATGACGTAATTAAAGAGTTGTAGACAGCACTACAAAGGGAAGGATGGCTCCATGTTACAGTGGCACGACACCACGATGAGGTACCCAGGTAGGGGTAAAGCCTCGGCATTGCAAGCCATGTCGTTGCGGCGTAACACCGCAAGGAAGCCTTAGGCTTCATGCTGGGTAGTTGGGCACTACAAAGAGGCTTGTGACCTCATGCTACAGTAGTATGACACTACGATGAGGTTCCCAGGTAGGGGTAATGCCTCGGCTTCAGGCCATGTCATAGCGGCGTAGCACCGCAAGGAAGCGCAAGGCTTCATGTCATATCTCTTTAATAAAGAACTCACCTATAGTGTATGGAAAGAGATATCAGGCCGTCTCTTGAGGGTAAACTTGTAGACGCCCAAAATTATACACTGAAACCAGGCTGGCACAGGGCCTTTAATGTGCAGCCAGAAGCACACGTAACTACACTTTGTGAGTGGGAAGAATTACAATTGTGGTGCAGAATTCAAGACGTAGTCCATTCTTATATCACATTGTTATTTAACCCATGCGGGAAGATTCAAGTCGTCAGCGACATCTATCCTAATGCAAAATGGACAGTTACTGTGGGGAACGCTCAACCCTGGACACATATATATGTTGTGATATGTGGGGGATTGTTGGTGCTTTATTTACATGGAGAGAGCTTGCTCTCAACATGCCTTATAAAATTTTAGTCCCACATTGGAAAAGCACCATGAGTTATCTCAACATATATACTTGGGTGTGTTGTTGAGAGATGCACATGGGGTGGTGACCCTAAGGAGGGAACCATGTGGGTGATTTTACTAGGAGGTAAGAATAAGGCTCCAAGGATTAAGCATTAATGCTTTTGTCATTCTCTTGGATTAATTCCACTTGGAGCTAAGCCCCAAAGGGGCTTAGCGACTCGGACTCGGGCTCGAGCTCGGGCTCGGGCTCATGGGCTCATGAGGCGTAATGTGGCATTTTGTTGGCGCACTTTGCACTTAGCACGTCAGCAGTCATGCGGTCTTTATGCGGCTCATATGCGGCCATGCGGTCTTATGCGGCATGCGGCTCATATGCGGCCTCATGCGGTCCATGCGGCTCATGCGGTCCATGCGGCTCATGCGGTCCATGCGGCTCATGCGGTCCATGCGGCTCATGCGGCACATGCGGTCCATGCGGCCCAAGCGGTCCATGCGGCCAGGCTGCTGCTGCTGCTGCCGCATGGAGGGCTACGCTGACTGTGCAGATTTCAAATCGGTTATGGAAAGGGTGAATCAATGCGATTAATTCAGATCCTATCTTTGTGGGATTTGAATTAATTTCGTTACTATCTTTGTGGGATTTGAATTAATTCAGTTCCTATCTTTGTGGGATTAGAATTAATTCGTTGCTATCTTTTTGTGATTTGATTCAATCTTTCCATAACTGAAGAGGCGGCTAGGGTTTCCACCCTCTCTCTATATATACTCTCTTCTGGCCTCCTTTGTGGGTACTACGAAAATACAAGTCAGAAAAGGAGAAAGAGAGAGAGAGCTGCTGCCGCCATTGCAAGTCCATCCGAGGAGTCAGAACAGAGGTGACATCGAGCGTTCCACAAGTTATTCAACTTGCTGGTTCCTGGAAGCAGATCGTGTGGGGCGAATCTTGCTTTGAGCAACGGTGTTTTGACACCCCAGCATTGTTTTTCTTCTCATCTCTCTCTAGTTTTATTGTAACTCGTTCTGTCCCAATTGTAACACGTTTGCAAGGAAGAACGAGAGATCTTCTCTTCTCTTTTTCCCTCCTTCAGATTGTAATTTGGCTATTTGATTTTTTATACCATCGTAGATCTTGAGTTTGCTCTCTGCAAAGTTTTGTGGGACATCTCAGATCTCGATTGTATCTGTTTTTCCATCTTTGATCAAGCCCCGGGAATAACAATATTTACAACATCTTTTTCTCTCATCCCTTACACATGGGTCCCACCTTCCCTCTTACCCCCTGCTACATGGGCTCCATCCGACTACCACTCCCCCCCCTCCCTCCCCTCCAATCGAAGTCCGACACGTGACGGTTGTAAGAAAATTGTAAGCATTTGATTATAGATATAGCAAAGATCATATATTTATTAATAATTAAGAATGTAAAAAATACGTTATTCTGAGGAGCGTATTAAGTATTATTTACGGTTATTTTTTTTATCACGAGACAATCTAACGAAATATTTTATATGCGAAAATTTTAGTGATAAAAGCTAGCGACAGAAATAGACTTTCAGTAACGAATTGGGTTTGCTTTTAGTGGTTAATTTATGTGTTCCAAAAAATAAAATAATTATTATGCACAAAAAAAAGTTGTTAGGGGGGACAATTTTTTGCACAAAATATGCCATTTCGAAGGGTGTATTTCTTGCTTTTTATTTATTTTTAACCGGTAAAACATCTAATACACATTTTCGGTGGACGTTTTGGGTCTAAAAATACAAATTGTCCACACTTCATGCTCTGAAAACAATATCAATAAATTTTAATACTAAAAATGTAATTTTTTGTTAGATTTATTATCTTAATTAACTAAATGTAAGCTAATTTTACACTAAAACACCTTGATCTTAATCTTGGCTTTGTTACATCTTCAACTTTACTTACATATTTTGGTTGCTCCTTAATCCTTATATAGACCGGTCCTATGATATCACCCGCAACCCCAACCTCTTGTAGGATAATGCTAAGTCTGAAGGGTTGTCCTAGCAAAGGGGTTGTCCAAGTCCGAAGTCTTATCAGGCTTACCCATAGGCCAGTCATGAGTACAACAAGAACTGTAAAAAATTATGCAATCCTGACTATGCACAGGACTGTAAAAAAATGGTTACAGTTTAACAACAAATGTAGTACCATTAGCATTAGCCTAGGATTACAGGGGTTTAGCCTAGGTGAAATCTATCGGGGATTAAAATTTATGTTTGAATTCAAGAAATTGAACCTTTTATTTTCGCTATGCCTAATGTACGAATAATTTGGGCCTCCACTACATAATTTAATTTATTTGCAACTAAATGTCCTTTAATTGTTGAGGGTTCTTCGAATGGTAAATATGGCTGTAGAAAGATAAAATACCACTTGACAAAATTAAAGAAAAAATAAAAATAAATTGAAAAATACCATAATCCCAAGTGGGCATGGTAGGAGACTAGATTTTTCAATAATTTTTTGGGACATTTGAACTTTAACAAATAATTAATACTATTGGGGACAAAATAGTCTTAACGAAAGAAATTGACAAAAAAAAATATAGGTGGGTTAGAGCATCCACAGTTGTAACACTCCAAACCATACTCCAAATTACTTCAAACCATACTCTAATAATTAATTTTGAAGTATTCCCTTCATGTTGGTACACAATGGTATAGTCTAAATAAACACTCCAAATTGACAAGTGGCAACACTCCATTTGTTTTTCTCCTTATTTTTCTTTCATAATTGACAAGTGGCAACACTCCAAAAAAGGAATGAAGGAAAAAAGTAAATATGGTAGGCCCGCAAGTAATATAGCTCAACTAGTGGACTCTCCAAATTTGGAGAGTCTCTTAGCTTTCTACCATTTTTCAAGTGTAGACAAGAGTCCATTGGAGCCATCAAGTGCTACAAAATTTGACTAAAGACCAAATATAGCACTTGAAATTAGTCCCACTGTGGATGCTCTTAGTCAACAGAAGTAGCAACTTACTAACAATCAATAATTCATGATTATTAATTGTTAATTAAAAATTCAGAGTATTTAATTAAAAAGTGATAGTTGATAAGTAGTGATTAGTTTTGATCTCGGAGGTATCTGGTTCAAATATAAGACCTCTCCTTTACAATTTGTATTAGGAAACTCCAATGATTAAATTCTAATCCGCACTTTATTCGATTCATGAAATATGAATAATTAATGGATTTAAATCTAATAACAATAAGAATCTAGCAAGTACTTGTCACGTCCCGATTCGTAGAGTCATTTATTAACATATTTTATCTCTTAGAATCGATCGTCCTCGCTTGGGCGTGATACCGTACAAGTCTGGTATTGCACTTGTACAAGGCAAATATGGTACATAATTGATAATCTTCAAATAGGAACACATCGCAGCGGCAGAAGCAGACAAATTGAAGTTAATGAGGACAATCTTTCTTATTGAATAGCAATATATCACTTCTTTATAGCAGCAGAGATAAAAGGATAACTTGAAGTCACACAGAGATATATATAACTTTATTCTCTTTATTGATAATTGAAGAAGAGTACAAGACTTGTATTGAAGTACAATGCTTACAACACACCTCACTTTACATAGAAAGCCAACTGAACAATGCTATACAACTTACATTTGATTCTTGCATACATTGGATTACAACTCGATATACCGACTTGGCTTACAACTCGCTGGTACAACTGATTACAATGTTCCATACATTATGTCCTTTATAGGCAGAAGACATCATCTAGTACAAGGAGAGCTTCTGTATGCCCAACAAATCTTTGATACCGCGGGACCAATCAAGCCAATCTTCGTGTGTAGAACATCCCAAGCACGAGCACATGCCCACAAAACGTGGGTCAGCACATCATCTATGTACTGACGAGCAGAATCCAACCCACTCGCCTAAGCCAACATTTAAGTAATCATTTAAGCAAGCATTTATTGGAATGATCTTTCTACTTGGGACCTAGCATCAGTTTACAGTTAATGGGAGATAATCATAGTGAAGCATGTAAACATATTCTTAGCAACATTCATGTTGACGTATCATTGAAGTATCGTTAACATTAATATCTTAAACATGTTATGACAATTCTCACTTCAAGTATCACTTAGCCTGTACGTTATATTTGAGCAATGTTTATAGCAAGACATCTTTCTAGCATACTGAATTTAACATGTTAAGCAGGTTCTCATATTGAAAGACTACACCCAGTATCATTTACTTGGCATGTTAAGCACGCAAGTTAAACCAACACATATATTAAGTATATCACATTTAAGTGATTTCTTACCAATAGCCAACTCACTCGTACCTGCATCAAATATAGGTTAACTGTTACACTTACTCTGCCTGCACAAAACATTCACTAGCATGCATCCTTACAACATGATCATTGGTGGTTGTGCACCATTTTCAGACGTTGCCATATAGGACTTCGAAAGGTAATCGGCGCATCATTCGACCAGGTTGCGAGCCCGAATGGAATGTCCCGATACCACGTACCCTTAAAGTAAGTTTACACTTCCCCCATGGTCGGATCGGTCCCCTAACGTCCCGAGGTACCGTCCGAGGAAGCAGTCACCCCCTTGTATACAAGTTGTCGCTAACCATGCGAATGCGTGTCCGACTCGATCGTGATCATAAAATACATGGTAAAATATTGAAATAACTAAAGGCAACAATGCATCATTCAACTCATCCATGTCGTTTTCAAACGACTCATCATTTTCAATATTCGCATCATTCCACTTAGTGATCTTGACGATCCCAAGTCTCATCATTTCTCATTCGTTGCTTTATTGCAACATTTCTCATTACGTTCCTTCTAAGGAGGAACAACAGCATTCATTCATTCATAAGGGACCTGTAGCATTTCATTCATTTCATCGACATTAAGCATAAGGAACATTATCAATTCATTCTCAGACATCAAGTTACATTAGCAGTTCGAGTGTTATTCGTTCAGCAGTTCAATATTCATGTCTTATTCATTTCAATAATTCTCAGCATAAGCATCTCTATTATTCAGCAACTAAAACATAGGACATTAGGGACAATTCATAGCATCACGTTATTCCATTTATTAAGCATGCAGGAATAAAGAGGAAGGAGGACAGTTCTACTTGCCTTGCATAACGGCCTTCCTGCTCCAATCCTACTAAGCGTAGCTCCACCAGCGAGCCACGTTCCAATACCCATTCCGTCTAGCCAGCTAAGAGAGTGTCACGCCCCAGAACCAGAATACTGGAGAGCGGGGGCAGACATAGCCAGCTACGTATAACGGAATGGAATCCACACCGCTATACGGTCACGGCTGTCTAGATATGTGAGGGTTTCACTACAATCCATCAGTCTCTTAAGGTCATAAAATAGCCTATTGTCTCAATCTCAACCAACTAATAATAATTACAAGATATCAGATCACCAAATATACAATTGTAAGACGTCCCAAACATTACATATCCAGATGATCATGAAGCTAGTCGTACAAAATGTAAGGACTAGCAAGAGTTTAAGTCATACATGATCAACCTCGAGTTGCCAATCATGCTTACAGCCCGTAGGCAGACAGTAAATAAAGTTGCAAACGAGCTAACACTTGCTCGGCGGCTAAATGCCTCAAAAGAATAATTTTACAATAGAGTGGGAGAGCAAAATAAACCCACTCGTTGCCCTGGTTATGCCTGGTGACCACCATCGGGCTGAAATGCAGGGAGATCCTTTTCTGCTGCTCCGGTATCTGGCCATACAAAACCAGCTGGGTCAGACCCCAGAAAGAGCAAGTGCCACAAAGGAGGCTTCACTTAGGAACTAAAACCAGCAATTAGCACAAGAGTATAATTACATAATAAAAGACAGTAGCTTAAGAAAAGCATAATGGGTAATTATAAATAACAATCTTGTATAGAATCACTAAAAGATAGGACATATAGAAAGAAAGCATGACAGGATGATATACGATGAGATAACCATGGGACTATTCAGATAGCTAGGTTACAACCCGTAAACCAAACAAGGACCGGGGTTATAACCCTTCGTCTGAACGGAACTTGGTTTCTCTCACCATTTATCGGCAAGATAAATATAAGAAATCAGGTCAAGTAACATTCTGGAGTGACAATCATTATGGTGACAATCTGGAGTGACAATCATTATAGTGACAATCTGGAGTGACAATCATTCAATGATTCTGGTACAATCTTACAATTAATCAATTCTAGACAATACTATACTGGACTAGACTTCATCCAAGCAATCACGGCCAATCATTGCCTACGGCTTTCTATATTAACTAACTAGGGTTATCACAATCCTAGTTACTAGCAAGATGCAATGAGATGCTCCAAGTAGTCACAGGCCTTGCAGCTATCCAGGTTATCCAGGCAATCATTATAGTGACAATTTAGAGAGTTCAATCATTTTAAGTGACAATCAAGAGTGCCTCACATGACAGTGGGCTGGAAATGTGCCCTACTCGTCGGCAGGCTATAAGTCCAAACATTTGCGACCGGGATAACGGGATCGCCTGTAACTGGGGAACATCTCTTCATGTCTAATAAATTATACTAGTCATTAACCTTAGTCCATTTCAGTAGGTACTCCTGACCGTGGTACTCAGGAGTCCCCTCCTAGACATGATGCAAGACAGGACTGGATTATTTGTACAAGCACAATCGTCCACGGTGTCCAGGTTACTTATACAAGTCAGGTCATGTCAGGTAGCCGTCGTAACAGCTATTCGAGATAATTGTGCCAGGTTTATCATATCAAGTGTTCTTGTCATGAGTGCGCCACGACGGGCCACTATCAGGTCATGTCAGGTTTTCTTGTCAAGGGTGCACCACTACGGGTCACTATCGTGTCATGCTCAGGTATCATTTCCAAACATATTAAACAAATCCATGATTATCAAGTTCATGACAAAAGGCGTAAGGATATAAAATGGGCGTAAAATATCTAATAAAGGAGTTACGAAACATGGGCAAATAATGATAAATAATAATACACAGGACCATGAGAAAGTCATGCGGTTCAGTCATATGCGGCCAGGAAAGGAGGGGGCGCATGCGGCTGGAATTAATCGGGATCATGCGGCCCGGACTCAGAAGTCCATGCGGCCAGGGTCTAGGGTTCTCATGCGGCTCGGGGATCAGGGCCTATGCGGCTGGCAAGTGCTTGAGTTCATGCGGTTCAAGGAGGTGAGCGCATATGCGGCTCGAATTAGAAAGGGGTCTTCATGCGGCTGATGGCGAACTCAAGTCCATGCGGCTCACATAGCAAAACCTATGCGGCCCGGAAGAAGTGAGGGCGCATGAGGCTGGGTCAATGCGATGGCTTATGCGGCTGGGGGGGGGGGACAGTTGCATATGCGGCTCGAGAAGAGTTCGTTCCCAGCCCTGCGACTAAGTCCATGTAGACTCATGCGGCTGATGGAAAATGAGCCCATGCGGCTGAGTATAAGACTCAGCCTCATGCGGCTGGGACTAAGTTTCATGCGGTTTAGAAGTACAAGGGTCTCATGCAGCTGATGGCGACTTGCCGCATGAATACTCATGCGGTCAAGTACAGCCATGCGCCAGGGAACTGTTCTTCTTCTCCAAAATTCCGAGGAGAAGAACACTAGGAACCCATGCCTTCCAAGCTTCATAAAACTTTCATCCGGAGCCCAAATCCGAACTTCCATAGGTCAAAATAGGGTAGAAGAAAATGCTCTACAACATGGAACCATCAAAACTCAGAAATAACAGGATTAAGTAGATCAAAACCCAAGAAATCCGAAAATAAAGTAAACTTAGATCTAGAAGAATCTAGCCATGGAAAGTGGAAATGCCAAGTTCTAAAGTAAGTTAAAATGCTGTAAAGAAGAGAATGAAGCAATAAAATTGGAGTTCCTCTATGAAGAAAGATGCACTTGCCTAGACCTCTCTCTTCTCTCTCTGGTAGGTAAGGAAGTAAATGAGGAAGAAGGAGATGATAAATGAAGAGAGAGAATGAAGAGGGCTAATAAATACTATAGGTGGTGGTAGGTAGGGGGTTCACCCCTTGGTTCTTGATGAACCAAGGCAACCAAGCCTAGCCGAACCAAACCAATCCCAGGAATAAACCAAGCCTCACTAATCCAAAATAAACCAATGAACCATTAAAACCATTTAAACTATCAATGCCAATAAAACCAAGTCAATGCAAAATAAACCAAGATAACTAATCATGAATAAATAAAATATGGGTCCAAAACACGTATACATATACTAAATACATATCACGAATTTGGGACATTACATCCTACCCACCTTAAAAGAATTCCGTCCTTGGAATTTACTCAAGTGGCTAGAGATGTAAGGGAAAGCTATTCTATCATCGGCAATCTACCACTACCAATCAATCATACAATCATTCATGCAAGCAAGGATTCAAAGCGTAAGGCATAAGGAAGATATTACACCTTACGAGTCAAACCAGCCGGGATGACCTGATCAGATATTATCCTCATGCTTCCAAGTTTGACTCTCCCAAAGAGGGATGACTCTAAGCAACACGAACTAAACTGATAGTCTTGCGCTTGAGGTCTCTCTCTTTGGTCAAACATGGACACGGGCCTATCCTCATACGAAAAGGTTAAGGCTATTGGTACCAACCTTTTCGAATGATCTAGAAAATGGCTCGGGCCCGGAATGTACCGTTGTAATTAGGATACATGAAATACGTCATGCATCCCGCATAATGACGGTAGAAAAGCAAGATGAAAGGACACATATACCTCTCGGTCGATTCTGAACCTGAGCCTGGGCTAGGGCAAACTGCCGCGGGTTCTGTTGCTGGAAAGTCTGGGCCTGATTCGGCAAGGGCCTCGGGAACGGGAACTGCTGTTGCTGCTGGACTGGAGCTGGTACTGGTGCTGGTGCTGGTGCTGGTACTGGTCCCCTAACCGAGGGACTAGATACTGTCGATGCTGAATCAACTCTGAAAGGGCAGGACCCTACCCTATGATCCGGTGCTCCACACAATAAACACAATCCCAACGCCTTGCGACATTCTGCTACCACGTGTCCAGGCTTCCCACAATAAGAACAGCCTACGGCGGAAGACTGTGCTTGCTTCTGTTTCTGCTGAGGGTACGTCGGGGTTGAGTACTGGACCGACGTAACTGAGGTTGCTTGCCTCGGAGTTCCAATAGTCAAAGCCCTAGCTGCCGGGGCTGGGGCTGAAGACTGAGTCATCTGACTATGGGACCGCTTCCGACCTCCGGTCCTGTCCACTATTCTCTGGGAGGTATACTCGTACCTCCTTGCTGCTCGCAACACCGCATCATAGGTCTGATGCTCGAACTGTTCCACCGCCAATATAATCTCCAGGTGGAGTCCTTGCTGGAACCTCTGTGCTCTGTCAAACTCGGTTGCCACCAAGGTGGGAGCAAACCGACTGAGTCTGGAAAACTCGGCCGCATATCTGTCGACCGTCCTCCCCATCTGCTTAAGATTACTGAACCTGGTCTGCAAGTCATATCGAGCCACTGCATCATAATACTTGGTCTGGAACTTCTCGCTGAACACTGCCAAGGGGACAGGTGTGGCCAATCCCACTGCTTGTGCGGCCCACCAACTGTGGGCTAGATCCAATAACTGTAGGCGCACCACAGCCACCTTCTCGTCTTCTGGAGTCTTCGCGGCTTCGAGAATCACCTCTATGTCTTGTAGCCAAGCATCGGCAGCAATGGCATCCTCGCTGCCATCGAAGAATGGAGGGTTCAGGCGCTTAAAACTGTTGACCGCACTGTTCCCTCGGAGACCACTTCTATTCAGTGCATCTTCCACTGCCTGGTGCAAGGCATCGCCTCTACGATCCTGGGAAGCTAACAATGATCTGATGAGACCCACCAAAGTGACATCATCAAGATCTGCAGGCTGGACTGGCTGAACTAGCGGCTCTCCTCCAGTAGGTACGACTCGGGAGGCTGCTCCTGAGTGCTGGGCCTGATCTTCTAGTTGCTGCTGGTCCACGGGAGGTGCTCCTCCTTGCTGATCGGCAGGTCCAGGTTCAATGCCGCTGAAGAAGACGACATGGGAACAATAAGGAAGGACCAGGACAGATCAACGATTACAAGCATGTGATCAGGATAAGAATTTTCAGGAATCAAGAGGATACGAGCAGAGATCAAGGGCGAGTACTGATTGAGACATCTATTCGGTAAACCCCCACACATCTTGATTAACAAGACCTGCATGGGCCACCACTTAAACCATGTCACGCCCCAGAACCAGAATACTGGAGAGCGGGGGCAGACATAGCCAGCTACGTATAACGGAATGGAATCCACACCGCTATACGGTCACGGCTGTCTAGATATGTAAGGGTTTCACTACAATCCATCAGTCTCTTAAGGTCATAAAATAGCCTATTGTCTCAATCTCAACCAACTAATAATAATTACAAGATATCAGATCACCAAATATACAATTGTAAGGCGTCCCAAACATTACATATCCAGATGATCATGAAGCTAGTCGTACAAAATGTAAGGACTAGCAAGAGTTTAAGTCATACATGATCAACCTCGAGTTGCCAATCATGCTTACAGCCCGTAGGCAGACAGTAAATAAAGTTGCAAACGAGCTAACACTTGCTCGGCGGCTAAATGCCTCAAAAGAATAATTTTACAATAGAGTGGGAGAGCAAAATAAACCCACTCGTTGCCCTGGTTATGCCTGGTGACCACCATCGGGCTGAAATGCAGGAAGATCCTTTTCTGCTGCTCCGGTATCTGGCCATACAAAACCAGCTGGATCAGACCCCAGAAAGAGCAAGTGCCACAAAGGAGGCTTCACTTAGGAACTAAAATCAGCAATTAGCACAAGAGTATAATTACATAATAAAAGGCAGTAGCTTAAAAAAAGCATAATGGGTAATTATAAATAACAATCTTGTATAGAATCACTAAAAGACAGGACATATGGAAAGAAAGCATGACAGGATGATATACGATGAGATAACCATGGGACTATTCAGATAGCCAGGTTACAACCCGTAAACCAAACAAGGACCGGGGTTATAATCCTTCGTCTGAACGGAACTTGGTTTCTCTCACCATTTATCGGCAAGATAAATATAAGAAATCAGGTCAAGTAACATTCTGGAGTGACAATCATTATGGTGACAATCTGGAGTGACAATCATTATAGTGACAATCTGGAGTGACAATCATTCAATGATTCTGGTACAATCTTACAATTAATCAATTCTAGACAATACTATACTGGACTAGACTCCATCCAAGCAATCACGGCCAATCATTGCCTACGGCTTTCTACATTAACTAACTAGGGTTATCACAATCCTAGTTACTAGCAAGATGCAATGAGATGCTCCAAGTAGTCACAGGCCCTGCAGCTATCCAGGTTATCCAGGCAATCATTATAGTGACAATTTAGAGAGTTCAATCATTTTAAGTGACAATCAAGAGTGCCTCACATGACAGTGGGCTGGAAATGTGCCCTACTCGTCGGCAGGCTATAAGTCCAAATATTTGCGGCCGGGATAACGGGATCGCCTGTAACTGGGGAACATCTCTTCATGTCTAATAAATTATACTAGTCATTAACCTTAGTCCATTTCAGTAGGTACTCCTGACCGTGGTACTCAGGAGTCCCCTCCTAGACATGATGCAAGACAGGACTGGATTATTTGTACAAGCACAATCGTCCACGGTGTCCAGGTTACTTATACAAGTCAGGTCATGTCAGGTAGCCGTCGTAACAGCTATTCGAGATAATCGTGCCAGGTTTATCATATCAAGTGTTCTTGTCAGGAGTGCGCCACGACGGGCCACTATCAGGTCATATCAGGTTTTCTTGTCAAGGGTGCACCACTACGGGTCACTATCGTGTCATGCTCAGGTATCATTTCCAAACATATTAAACAAATCCATGATTATCAAGTTCATGACAAAAGGCGTAAGGATATAAAATGGGCGTAAAATATCTAATAAAGGAGTTACAAAACATGGGCAAATAATGATAAATAATAATACACAGGACCATGAGAAAGTCATGCGGTTCAGTCATATGCGGCCAGGAAAGGAGGGGGCGCATGCGGCTGAAATTAATCGGGATCATGCGACCCGGACTCAGAAGTCCATGCGGCCAGGGTCTAGGGTTCTCATGCGGCTCGGGGATCAGGGCCTATGCGGCTGGCAAGTGCTTGAGTTCATGCGGTTCAAGGAGGTGAGCGCATATGCGGCTCGAATTAGAAAGGGGTCTTCATGCGGCTGATGGCGAACTCAAGTCCATGCGGCTCACATAGCAAAACCCATACGGCCCGGAAGAAGTGAGGGCGCATGAGGCTGGGTCAATGCGATGGCTTATGCGGCTGGGGGGGGACAGTTGCATATGCGGCTCGAGAAGAGTTCGTTCCCAGCCCTGCGACTAAGTCCATGTAGACTCATGCGGCTGATGGAAAATGAGCCCATGCGGCTGAGTATGAGACTCAGCCTCATGCGGCTGGGACTAAGTTTCATGCGGTTTAGAAGTACAAGGGTCTCATGCAGCTGATGGAGACTTGCCGCATGAATACTCATGCGGTCAAGTACAGCCATGCGCCAGGGAACTGTTCTTCTTCTCCAAAATTCCGAGGAGAAGAACACTAGGAACCCATACCTTCCAAGCTTCATAAAACTTTCATCCGAAGCCCAAATTCGAACTTCCATAGGTCAAAATGGGGTAGAAGGAAATGCTCTACAATATGGAACCATCAAAACTCAGAAATAACAGGATTAAGTAGATCAAAACCCAAGAAATCCGAAAATAAAGTAAACTTAGATCTAGAAGAATCTAGCCATGGAAAGTGGAAATGCCAAGTTCTAAAGTAAGTTAAAATGCTGTAAAGAAGAGAATGAAGCAATAAAATTGGAGTTCCTCCATGAAGCAAGATGCACTTGCCTAGACCTCTCTCTTCTCTCTGGTAGGTAAGGAAGTAAATGAGGAAGAAGGAGATGATAAATGAAGAGAGAGAATGAAGAGGGCTAATAAATACTATAGGTGGTGGTAGGTAGGGGGTTCATCCCTTGGTTCTTGATGAACCAAGGCAACCAAGCCTAGCCGAACCAAACCAACCCCAGGAATAAACCAAGTCTCACTAATCCAAAATAAACCAATGAACCATTAAAATCATTTAAACTATCAATGCCAATAAAACCAAGTCAATGCAAAATAAACCAAGATAACTAATCATGAATAAATAAAATATGGGTCCAAAACACGTATACGTACACTAAATACGTATCACGAATTTGGGACATTACAGAGAGACTGCATGAGTCTCAATTCTTCCGATCTCCAACATAAGTCACGGTCCAACATTCTGATCCCATCCAACAAGCCAACCAAATGCCTCGTGCGAAGCAGGGCATTATAGTACTTGTAACTGCTCAAATTGAATTTTAAGGCAAACACTTCACTTTGTTTTTGTTGTTTCTTCATTTACATGCATGGATATGTAACCACCACAACTTTTTTTCTTTCTTCTTTCTATTTTTGGACAGGACATACAAACAAAAATGAGATTATAGGCAATCCTGAAAATGGGTCCTTATATAAACTTTTTGGATCCTTTGTAAATTTTAGGGGGACCTTCAAAATTTATTGGGCCTTTGTAAATTTTAAAATCTTTGTAAAATTTAGGGAACCTTTGTAAACTACGTAGCCTTTGTAAATCTTTGTAAATTTTATCGTACCTTTGTAAAATTTTGGTACATTTGTGAATTTTAGGGGAGCGGATCTATTGTCCTCGTTTCTTTTGTGCCAATTATATCCCTTTCCTATTAATAAGACATATGTCCTTAGTGCTTGGAATGATTTATTTTTTTAATTTAGGAAAAAAAAATGCTTGTGGTGGCAGGAGGGGGACAGTATTGGCACAGAAGAAATTGAGATGTCAGATCTCCTCCCAAGTTTTATAGACCTTGGTTCTATGTCTAGGCTGTCTAGGCCTAGAGCCAGCTATGTGATAAATTATTCAGTGAGATGGACTCACCACGTGGCAGTGATATACGGTGAACCCGTCCAATGATATAATGACATACGATAATACTTTACTTTTTTTGGTAATCCTCATAATGACATTTGACAATTGTTTGATTAGTTTTTTTTATATTTTTTATATTACGGTATGTCATTATACTATTCGATGGACCCATACTTCACCGTTGCCACGTGGGCCAGCTCGATGTGTAAATTAGAAAGTAGAACTATGACTTTGACAATATGAATCAAGCTGTTGAAGTACCAGATATTTTGCAAAGGAGGATATATAATCAAAAGAAGAAGAGTTACCGGTGTTGCATGTCGAAGGGATAACGGGAACAAATAAGGTAGCTATGGGGAAAAAAAAGTGTTAAGGAAGATGTACAAAGAATGCGGACAAAGAATATGTTTATAACGTTTTTGGCAAGTTGTACCTTTAAGTAGATGGGTTTCAAACTCGGACAAGGTTAGCTTGTTTCTTGTTGGATTTGTCCTACATTGATAGACATTTGATATATTTACCTTGTTACTTGCTAAATTGCAATATCTTGGTTGTGGGTTGTCAATTTAACATATCTTCTTTTTTTAATTACATGTTACCTAGTTGTAACACCCTAAGTTACATTTTAATGGGCCAAAACCAAGTCGGAACCTAGTCTGAATTCGATTTGGTTCCTCTACAAGTCAGAATATAATTTTCCTTCGAAATTCGGTGGTCCAACTCGATCATGGTTATGGAACCGATTCAGACCCGAACCGAGCATGGTTCTCCAATGTTAAATTTCCTCCCCCATGTAATCATTGGATGGGGGTAAGTCATTGGTACCTTTACCTCCCAAATGACCCTTTAGAGGGTATTTTGGCAAATAGTCATATTATAGGGTAATATGGTCATTTGGAAGATTTGACCAAAATATTTTTATATTTTAATCATTTATGGATGTTAAAAATGAGTATATTAGTCATTTCACTGATTTATGACCAAAAAAATTCATAACATCAATAAATGACTATATATTTTAATCACCAAAAATTATATATATATGCTTTATTTTATCTATTTATATTCCAAGTTCACAAGTCATATCTTCTTATGTACAAATTTATTCACTTCTCTTTAGTCTCTACTTCCACTATTTACTTCACCCAATCAAAGTTTACGGATATAAACAACTTCCATTGCAACAACTGCAAGATATGCAATCCTAACTAGCGTAACTGACATTTGTTCAATGTATGGGTTGTGGAACTCGATTTAAATTAGGACCAAATAGTGACGTAGGAAGACTACGCATGCATCTAGATCGTTGTATCAACAGTCCTTTAATTTGACTAACATAATGACCATTGGGCATGTGGGGGATAGAGCTCTTTGAAATTTGCATTTGATGAAAGACTTATTTTAATTTATTTAGTAATTAATACTAGAAAGTAGGAAGTCACAATTATCATGTATCGGTTTATATCTTTATGTATTTATATTTATGTATTTTCAGTGACTATATTGAATATTTCAAAGTTATGTTATGTTGTGTTTTATTAATATTTTTATTAAGTACTAAATTTGTATATCTATATTCATTCATTTTATATTGTGAATAATTGTAATTTGTAATTGTAAGTTATAAAATAATTAATTTAATCGGATCAAACTAGCAGATCAAAATATTGTGGCCTAACCAAATCGAAGTATGATTCAATCATTTCGATTTCAAATTTCCTAAAAAAAGAAAAGAAAAATCCGTGGGTTGACTCTAGCTTGGCCCGAATCTAACTCGGTCCAGCCTGGACCGATTCTACCTAGATCACAGGTCAAGGCTAGATTTGATAATTTTGATCAAAGGCCAACCCTGCCCACATACTTTGATTGAGCTAGTCCACTCCGGTTGAAAGCTGTCAAACTCGGTCAGTGGTCTGCCGAACCGGCCTATGAAACACCTTGAAGAAAAGGAGGAGATTTTACAATCGAGTATAAAAAATATTAGGGTTATTTAGTTTTAGGGTATCATATATATGGATATTAGGGTTTGGATTTTGAAATTGGCCAATATTAGGATTTGGATCTCGAAATCGCGGTTCATTAGCCTACATGAACAGTGATTTCGAGACCAAAATTATAACATCGGTCAATTTCGAGATCCAAACCCTAATATCCATGTATATATAAGACCCTAAAACTAAATATCCCAAAATATTAAATTTAGGATTATTTTTGTAGAATGGTACCAGGTTTATGACTTAATTAGACTTTGGTACTGAGTTTGTCCGTTTTAGACTTTGGGTACTCGAATTTTTTTAGTGATACATTTTAGTGACGGACATTCGTCTACCAAAATGTGCCACTAAAAAAATTCGAGTATCCAAGGTCTAAAACGGTTAAACCCAGTATCCAAAGTCTAATTGAGCCCTAAATATCGTACAATTATGCAAAATAATCCTTAAATTGATGTAATACATAGATGGCAAAAAAGAAAACCTCACATGCAAAGCGTGGGTTGAATCCTCCATAAGTTGACTAGGGGTTAGATTAGATATGGCATCTTGTTACCATACATACTTCAAAAGTCATGGTAGGTCCCGAAGTAATCACCAGCCCAATCTTTCAATAATCTTGTTGTCATTGTCACCTTATCATGAACCAAGCAGAGGTATCAACAGTTACAAAGTCCATGCAAAACAGTAACTTTTCTAGAACTTTCTTGTTCGGTCGTCGTTTTTTCCAGAATCTAACACCATTTTCTGCTCACATGTGATAACTTATTTTGTCTCCTTTCGTATATTTAAAATAACACCAAATTTAAAAAATGTTTGATGACAGTATTTTATATTTATATATATATATATATATATATATATATATATATATATATATATATATATATATAATATTGTCATCAAACATTTTTTTAATTTGGTGTTATTTTTAATATACGAAAGGAGACAAAATAAGTTATCACATGTGATATATATATATATATATATATATATATATATATATATATATATATATAAAAGCTTATGAAAAAATTAAAAAAAGAAAAGAAAGATGTCTAATGGTAATACCTTTTTTACACAAGATATGTCCTATCGAATGACGTTTTGTCAAAAAAAATGTAAAAAAAAAAAAAAAATCTAACGACATGGTATTTTTTGTGTTGAAAACGTCTTATGGTATGAACAATTTTTTGACTGTGTAAATTAACCCCAATTCAAATGAACTAACCTCCAGTCTCCACATAAACCTTCAATAGATTTGTTTACAGGGATGGCAACGGGACGGGTAGGGGCGGGGACCATATCTCCCATCCCCGTCCCCGAATTAGTGTTGGAATCCCCATCCCTATTCCCGTCCCCGATCGGGTTTAATTTTTTGGCCCCATCCCCATCCCCATTAAACAATGTATTCCCCGTCCCCGTCCCCGTTAACATTTTCGGGTTTGGGTTTTCCCATCCCGGTTTCCCTCCCCGTTAACACTTTCGGGTCCGAGTTCTCCGTGCCTGTCCCTGTTATCACTTTTGGGAATAAGAGTAAGAGAGAGAAACCCTATAAAATATTATATATAGACTCATAGATTATAGTATACTGTATATATTATAAAGTGGCAAATTTGTAATTTAAAAAGATATTGATGTCTAAATAATTTCATGTATAGTAACTAATCGGGGTCGGGTATATATTGGGGTGGGGAGTACAATACCCATACCCAGCCCCGAAACGACCGGGAATTTTTTTTAATCCCTATCCCCGTCTCCGTCCCCATTTTCAAATCCCCAAATCCGGTCCCGTCGGGAAAAAAAATTCGGGTCCCCGTCGGATTTGGGGAAAATTGCCATCCCTATTTGTTTAGAAAACGTCTAACTATTGAACGTTTTAGGCCTCAATCTAAACTTTAGTCCTCTGAATTAAATATTTTCTTTATTTTTTGAACAACTTAAATAAAGTGGAATCTCCTTCCACTTGTACTTCTTGGGGAAAAAAAAAAGGCTTAGTTATAATTTGATACCCTCAACTATACCATTTTTCAAGTTGATACAAACATTTTTACTCGACAATTTGATACCATCAACTATTTAATATTTTCAATTTGATACCGAAACTTTTAAAAATGACATAACAATCCCTCCATTTTCATTCCAACTCGCGCACCCCCCCCCCCCCCCCCTCCTCTTCCAGGGATGTCGATCTCGTCATGGCGACAGTTGTGTCCTCGTCGGCCCCGCAGTTTGGTGTTTGGAGGCCTAACTCCAAATCCAGTTTTCTTTCCGAAACTCCGTTTCAAAGTACACCCCTTTAAGATTCTGAAACGGCACCGATTTGGGCGTGGCTTACTGTATTTTGGAGTACATCCATAGTTTTTGGATGCCGGGACAAAAATTTAAATGATCTCCCTTCTTTAATAAAAGTTCTTTAAAAATAAATAAATAAGAACACTAGATCTTGAACCCATGCCCTTTTATATTAGGCCTCGTTTGGTTCGCGGAATCTTCGGATTAGGAAAGGAAAGTGATTACTTTCCTATGTTTGGGTGTCCAAGGAATTGAGTAGGAAAGAAAAGTGATTCCCAATGGAAGAGAAACTAGGGAAAAAAGTGATTCCATCCATCCAAGCAAGGAATCACTTTCCCACATTGAAGTATTCACTTTCCTTTCCAAATTTCTTGGCATTGCCAAACATCGGAAAGAAAAATCAATGGAAATTAAAGTTTTCCAAAGGAAAAGAAATGACGAGGAATTGATTTCCTTTCCCTTCCATTCCGCGAACCAAACGAGGCCTTAGGGTCTCGTTTGGTTCACTGAAAGGAAATGAATTCCCTTGCATTTTTCATGGGAATGAGAAGTAGGATTCCTGTCACATTTCCTTTCCGTTGTTTGGTAAAACAAGAAAACTACCTAGGAAAGGAAAGCAAAATATAACAATGTTCCAATAATATCCTTACATTTTAAAATAAAAATAATATTATAAAAAATAGGCTTAATTGCACTTTGCTACCCTCAACTATTACCATTTTTCAACTTTGTACCCTAAACTATTTTTTATAACAATTTGGTACCCAGATGTTATTTTGGACTAAAATGCCCCTACCCCTACCCCTAACCCTCCCCCCCTGCACGCTCCGGCCGTCCCCCCTGCTCACTCCGGCCGCCCCCCCTCCTGCTAGCTCCGCGCCCCCCCCCCCCCCCCCGCCCCCCCTCCTGCTCACTCCGGCCGCCCGCCCGCCCCCGCCTCTCCCCTAGGCCGCGGCAGCACGGGAGGAGGGGGGCTGGGGAGGGAGGGCGGGGCGGGAGGCGGGGCAGGGGGTGGCCGAAGGTAGCAGGGGGGGGTGGGGGGCGGGGGGCGGAGCTAGCAGGGGGGGGTGGGGCGGCCAGAGCTAGCAGGGGGGGTGGCCGGAGTGGGGAAGGGGGTGGAGGGAAGGAAGAGGGAAGGGCATTTTCGGAATTTTTGAAAAATTAGGTATCAAGTTGAAAAAAAATAATAGTTGAGGTACCAATTTGTTACGAAAAAAAGTTTATGGTATCAAGTTGAAAAGGCGGAATAGTTGAGGGTAGCAAAGTGCAATTAAGCCTAAAAAATAACACTGAGGCTGTGTTTGATTGGGTTTTTTTTCATGAAAAATATTTCCATCACAAATTTTCCACCAATTGTAGTGTTTGATAGCTTATATTTTTCATGGAATTATTTTCCAAAAAATTATCATTTTCCATATTTTCTTCTAAAATGGTGGAAAATAAAACTTGTCCAACCCATAGGAAAATATCATTTTCCATGAAAAATAACTATTTACCATGGAAAATAATGACAATCAAACACCCAAATTAAGTTTTCCATGGAATTTTTTTAAACTTACATGAATTTTTTTTCCTAGAAAAATAATTCCATAGAATTAATTTCTTTTCCATATCTTTTCCACCTTGCAATCAAACACACCCAAATGGTAAAATAAGCAATGACACATGGTTACTTTTGTCATAACTTTTGTAATAAATGTGGAAAAGGAGGAGGAAAAATCAATCACATGGATCTTGAGTGGAACCATATTTCTACCAATTTTTTCCCTTGTCAAGAAATTGATTCCCAAGTTTGTGGCTACCAAACAAAGGAAAGGAACAACTTTCCTTTCTTGGTTCCTTAAATCTGTGAACCAAACGAGGGCTAAAAGATTAAGTGAAAGCCAACTATGCTAGGTAGATCATTATATTATGTTGTATGAACACTAATATTTAACATATTATAAAAGATTATATATATATATATATATATTTATATATATATATATATATATATATATGATCCGTGGGTCCTAGACGGTCGTTTTGGTTAAGGCTCTGTTCGTGGATTTATGATGTTAGTTACCTAGTGCTTTATGAATACTAGCATATGTGCTTTATGAATACTAGTATATGTGCACGTGTCTTGTACGTATTTTAACATTTTTTAATTAACTTAGGAAGGATAGTCTTCTTAATTACTAAGTTGTTCTTACTAAAATTAAGGATATATTTTTATAAAAAAATTTTATGGTGAAGCATAACTTTTGATATTATATAGTAGAATAAGATACGTCGTGAATGCACCGGATCAGATGGTTTCAGAGCCTGGTATTAACCTGTTTGATGGGTGTCTCGCGTAGAGATTGAACCCCTGACGATGACGACAGAAGACGGGTGATAAATTGTTCTTGATAGAAAAAAGGATTCTTACTCATGCAGACCTAATAAAACCAATTAACCATCGTATGATTACATCCTTTAAATTCGAAATACTAATAACTATCGGTACCGAAATCGGTATCGGATCCTTGCTATGAGGATCAAGATTGGTGGTATCCACAATACCGGCAGTTTTGGTTTGGAGTATCAGATTTTTTTTATTTTGGGTATCATAAAAAAAATTTAAAACATATTTTTTACATTTAGGTATAATTTTAAGTATTTTATATGTTGTTTCTTAATAGTTTGAAATGAAATGAAATAATAGTCATCCTTGTTGACTGGTTGCGATAAATAATTTTTTTTTTATTTACATGCTTTTACATCCTCAATATTGGTCTTTTTATTCAATTTTTTGTATCAAATTGACTATGAAAGATGTCCCTAATGTCTGTATCGAGGGAACATGCCAAGGTATATTGGTACCGACTGTATCAGATCAACGTCGCCGTACTGCAATGATAAGTACTAAAGAACTTCAAGAAAACTTCTTAGAATTTGGATACTATTGTTGGAAAATGTGAATGTATATTTGTTATAATAATAATATCAATTTTTTCTATCAACGAATCTATGAAAAGGTGTACGAATCTATTTATTGAAAAGGTGTACCCTTTCCATCGTGTCTCTTTATTTCTATAAATACACATGTGTTTGGAGCATTCAAGAATTCATTCAATTCATCCTTATTGCATTAGTTAGTCTAAGAGAGAGAGACAATCAACGTTGCTTCGACGAGTTCCTACGGTGTGAAGTGCTGCTACCGAAGGAAAGAACCGTTGTATCCTGAGAGACTAATCGCCATTAAACCGTAAGCACCAGTGCGGGGCGAATATTGTCTTAAGGATATTGAACCAAGTTCAAGCCTTGGTATCATTTTGTTTATTTTACTTGTATCTTAATTTCAGAGTCTAAATACAGAGATTGAGAATTCTACTAACTATTACTAGTATTTTTTTTTAATTTTATTCATTTCAGATCTTGCTCTTGGTTCGGGTTGTAGGCTGTTCAACGAGTCCACATTTAAGGGTTGCACCAGATTCTTTGTTAAATAGTGATTCTAATTTGTCTTATAAATTATTTGGGTTGGTTCGCGTAATTTCTACCGTAGTCAGCTTCAGACACGTGGATCGGAGCGCTTTGTAGGCGCTACTCGGTCCCAACATATGGTATCATGGATGCTAAGGTTGTTCGACTAGCGAAAACAAAATAAGGTAAAAATTGTTGGATGGTATATTGTTTCCGGTTGAACCCCCAAAAGAAGGTGACAATGGAGTTGGTAATTTAGTCCCATATGAGTAGGACTGGGATCGTGAGGTATAGATAATTGAAATTGGTTCAGGTCTTATATGAGAATTTTCTTTTAAGGCATATGGGCTCAGTCCAATATCGCACATCATGGGCTAAACTCCAGTTCGGGTCACATCGTGTTCCCAATAAGTGGTATCAGAGCCCAAGTTATGAGACTGGTTTAGACGGCTCTAATTGGTTCGAGACAGATTGTGCTGAACATTCATGCATATAATTGGATTATACGGATTCTTTTCTCAAGGTGGAGTAGGAGCACCCTCTATAAGGTGGTCTGAAGACGGATTAGACCTAAGAGAGGCAACTATATGAATTGGCTTCAAAGGTGGGTCCGACGTGTCCAAAGTGGAGTAAGACGGCGTGGTTGACACAAATAATGGTGTGGATGAACGTGTCGATTTGATTTTGTGGTTGAACGGATTGATATGTTAGATCTACTGGGTGCTTGGCTGACGATAACAAGCAAGGTGCTCAGCTAGCGGGAACGAGCAAAGGTAGTCGGGGTGTGCTTGGTTACTCGGTCAGCGAAAATGAACTAAGGTGGAGATTGTTAAACTGTATCTTGTTTCCGGTTGAGCCCTCGGAAAGTGGTGAAGTGGTGACTGTGGAGTTGATAATTTAGTCACACCTTGGATAGAAATTGGGATCATGAGACATACATAATTAGAATTTGTTCAGGTCTTACATGAGAATTCTCTTTTAAGATGCATAGATCCAGTCTAATATCGTACATCATAGACCAACTTCAATTCGGATCATACCGCAGGGCGGCAATGGAGGCGCCGAAGGCCCAGCGGTCGAGACTAGGACAACAGGAACGTCATTGTTGTTGTGATTCTGAAACCATTTTTTACTAACGTCCGTAAAGAACGAGGAAGATTGTAACTCGTATATACTATATGTAAGCATATGTTCTTACAGAATAAATTTCTTCACAGGAAATCCTTGGCCTTCTCCCGAGTCCTGACAGCAAAGGGTTTCCTTTAGGCTGAAGCAAGGGTTAAACCCCTGATAATAGTCCTCTACATTGATAAGTTCAAATTCAAAAGATAACTAGCCATTCCTTTAGTACATAATAGACATCTGTTCCAATATTTTCTGTAAACATACCCATTCTAGTTCAGAGACCGTGACAATGTCACAGCATAAAAACCTGGAGAATGAACAACAAAATTTGTGGCAGAACAAAGTGTCAGAACTAGCTACATCCTAGCCAAACGGCCATGTGTTTCAATTTCTCTCCAAGCTACCAAGCCTCAAAAACATCAAATATCCCATTCAGCAGATGGGATGGGAACAGATTTGTCGAACCAATATTCGAACACTACTTTTTTACTCTGCATCATCTTCAGGTAAGGTTGATATGGAATCTCTGTGAGGCCTATGCTTTTTCTTCCTGAGCTTGCGCAGATCGAGAATCCAAGAAGGGACCTTGCAGCCAGAAGCCTCCATCACATTAGCTATGTTCCGTAAGAATGGCTTATCCTCTTCAGTGTAAAATGTTATTGCCTCCCCACTTCTCCCTGCTCTCCCACACCGACCTAAAAAAGAAATAACTATTATAGTTTAATGCCGAGGAATTGTATTGGAGAACAGCATTAATATATAGGTAATAGTTAGAACATCTAGCTACATATAAAGAACAGATTTCCTATAACTGCTTTTGAAGCACAAAAAGATCACATATATAACTCAATGTTAGATAATTGGTTATCAATGTCACAACATACAATAGTCAAAAGTATAACCTGTTCCAGTAAGTAGGAACAAAGAAAAAGAATAAACCAGGATGGTATGGACTATATGAAGTTGTTACTACTTACTGGTAAATCTCTCTTTAGAAAGTAATAACTTCAAATTGCAAGCAAAAAAATGTAGCAAATCTGTCTTTAGAAAGTAATAAGTTCATATTTCAAGCAAACAAAATATATATCAAACAGAGACTTATGAAGGTTTTCCTTGATTCTGGGAACAGTACTCAAGGGGAGAACTGTACGGAGGCATACCTATCCGGTGAATATAGGCTGAAGCTGAATCAGGAAAATCGTAGTTGATTACACAGTTGACACCCTTGAAATCCATTCCACGAGCAACCACATCAGTTGCTATTAAAACCCAAGTCCTGCCTGCTCTAAAGTTATCTACTGCATTTTCTCGCTACAGGGAGAAGTGTATAAGGTTAGCTAAAAAAGGAAATAGGTACGTGCTAAAATAAATATAAGATTTGTGCCTAACACGAACTGAGTTATGGCATTCACTACTGTAGACTAGATTTGCACAAAGTCAAGAAGAGATTAATAAGAATACATCACAATTTAATGAGGATTAAATGGTACACAGACTGATACCTGCAACTGATTAAGATCTGCATGAATAACATCAGGTTTTATATCGTCAAATGCCAATTCCTTGTATAGCTCCTTTGCTCTTTCTTTGCTTTGAACAAAAACTAGTATGGGAGGATTCAAACTCTGTCAGTCAACAGAACAGAAACAATCAGTTAAGAACAAGAGAATGATACAATCAATAATGAAAGCACGTGGAGATAAAGGGCCATCTAAATACACGATTTTCTTCACATCAAAAAGTGAAATAGAAAATCATGTCTATGTCTAAAGAAGATAACCTTGTGCATCAGCAATAATTTACTAGCAGCTATGATGCAGACACAGGAAACGGTGTCCGTGTGTGTATCGTGTCAGCAACCGTTCAACATAGGGGACCACATAGGTACCTATTTAAAAATGTCAATATATCATATCCATATCAGTGTCCGTATTTGTGCGCTAACAGTTCAGCCTAGTAGTCATGTGCTTATAGCAGAGCTAAAATAACAACAGATCTTTTGGCATAATTCCTTAGGAACAGGATTAAATAAAAAAATATTTGGTTGGTTAAGCTTATGTTTAGTTTGAAGAAGTGTTTGGCTCATCATAGTTAACTGGAATAGCAATTTAACACAGTTCTAGCAGAGACCATCAAATGGAAAATTAGATAAAAGAGTAAGCATGTTTGAGAAGATGAAAATATGCATGAGTCACAATAAGTGGCTTTTATCTTGCTCAACTCTGAATATGCAGCCAAAAAATAATGTGTACCCATAGCTAGGTCTAATTGTCTAAATGCACAACAATAAAAATTTATAAACAGCCAAGAACGGGCACTAGATTACCTCTGCAAAGCTTTGACGTATAGCAAGCAGCTTTCCCTTTTCGCTTCCAACAAATACTAGTTTTTGTTTAATTAATTCCGAGGCAGAATTTCTGTCAGCATTTCAAAATGAGAAAACATTCATTGATGTCTTGGGCTTTCATTCGTTCATGTAATAGAAGATATAGCACCTTTCATACTTACTTTTTACCTATAATCACCCGAACTGCATCATGCATTATCGAGCGAGCAAGGTCTTCAACAGATTCAGGTAAAGTGGCACTAAACAAAGAACGTACTATTGAAGGATTAGAACACGCTTTGACGACAGAATCAATTTGTTCTACAAAACCAAGCTCGAACAGCTTATCAGCTTCATCCAGAATGAGATATTCCACCCTACACAGGACGATACAAGAACAGTTGAATGAGATAACTTCAAACATATGCATTCCATCAACTCTATACCGAGTTTCTACACTATTATAACAATTGAAGCCAAAGTCAGTAATATAAAAGGACCAACATTTCTGCAATTTGACATGTTATAACTTCAAACTGAGATATTCCACCATGCACAAGATGATACAAGATTAATTGCACGTGATAAACTTCAAACTTTTGCATTCCATCAACTTTACACCTAGTTTCTACACTATCACAACCACAAATTTAAAAGAATCAACATTTCTGCAATTGACATGAATCCAAGACTAGGTATTGTATAATTATGATCTAAAACAGAAAGGAAAAAAAGCACCTCCTTGCATCATTTTTCTCTCCTTTCTAAACCCGTCTCTTTCTCTCCTTCTACTCTGCTCTTCATTTCCTCTACTATCACGTCTATAACTTATGTTGGGTCAACTAAAATCTGGCCCATGCAATCTGGCAATGAGCTAGTTATGGATTAGGGACAAAATCTTGTCAAGATGTCCCAACAAGATTCAAAGTCAGACTGAGTACACGGTCACAGATCTATTCATCAAAAACTGATAAGTGGTCAGCAATTTATAGAAACAAATGACCCAAAAAAATGTGTTCTTAATCCTATATTCTATCCACAAGTCTCCTCGTTTATCCTCTTCTTCTCAGTCAATCAAATTGTCACAGCAACCCTAACCTTGGGTCCCGGGTTTCAGTCAGAGCCATCATCTCTTCATTCTCTGCTCACCTTTCTCTCGCTACTTCACTACTAAACACCATAGCCACGTCTTCTTTTGTCCAGATTTCAGTAATTCTTTCACCAAGTTTGGTCATTTTTAGCTGAATCGTTATTTATCAGCTTGTATCGGTCATTTATCAGCCTAGATCAGCTACATGTTAGGTTATATCAGGCGGGGCATGCAGTGTATCAACCTGCGGGTCTGTTTCGTTTCGATACTAAAACCAAAATATTGCCAAGCTTTGTCTCTTTTGGCAAATACAGATACTTGTGTAAGGTTTCAGATCGATTCTGCTCTAAAATGAACCAATATGGCTATATGCACTAAGGTGACTATGTATTCATATCAGCCGATTTGTGAACCTTAAATCTGAAATAAGTCTTCTCCATAATGAACTTCAGTCATATAATAAAAGTATATGTTTTCTGGCCCTTATTAGCATCGTTAGCTTTTGATTATAAGTGTTTTTGATGTGTGAGGCATGGGTACTAAATATGCATGCATGTATCATATAAATAATCTGGACACATGAATTGTATAATACAAGATGTGGCAATGTCAAATGTTTCTTCTAACCAAGGATTGTAGTATCAGTATCAGAATCAGACCTTATAAAATTCACTATCAACAGTTTCGGCAGTTCTTAATACGAGTTTCAGAGTTAAAGTTTCAGAAAGCCAAAAGATAATAAAAATTATTTAAGAAGTTGATAGGCATAACTTAAATGTTACTTATGTTATGTTCTTTTGGTTTTGAATGAAAATAATATTTAACATTGTTGATCGCTTCCTCATAATACATAGTATTCGAATTGACCAATATCAAACAAGGTAGTTTTCTATCCTCCTCTTCTTCTTCACTCCTTTGGTTCTCTTCATCTGTCTTTATCTTTCGTTTTATTTAAAATGAAGTTTTTGAAAACTGTAACGGTTATAGTTCGCCAATAACAAATATTATCGACACATTGTAGCATGTCGATCCTCTATAAAACCCAATCATTGCACCAGCAATATTTCTGAACGCCTCCGCTTTCTTTGTTGGCTTAATTGGTAAATAGAACCCAATGTAGGTGTTTTGGATTGATACCTATTGGCATCGGCCGACCCCAATAGATTTGGCCAGTATCTAATTGGCAGAAGCCAAAACTGATACAATAAGACTGGTATACTGGTACAACAAATACTTCAAACCTTGTTCCTAGACATGTCATAAATTGCAAAATTGGCCAGTATCTAACTGGCAGAAGCCAAAACTGATACAATAAGACTGGTATACCGGTACAACAAATACTTGTTCCTAGACATGTCATAAATTGCAAAAGACTCCACGCATCCAAGAAGTAACTAGGCCATATTGGATGACAGGTAGACTTTCAAGTTTCAAGAGAAGATTTAATTAAATTGGCGCGTCAATGACATACTATATCTTCACATTTCTTTGGCATTGTTGTATCCTCGTGTCAGTATCATAATGTATCAAACTACTGTATCATATCACCATGTCCATGCAACATTTTTTATTTTAATCAGCATAACTTTTCTTTTTTACTTTAGCTAACATGGATGGTATTCAAGTGCTCAGTTTTCTAGTCCTTCTTAGTGCATCCTGCCTCTCTCTTCCTCCAATTAGGGAGTGGCAGGGAACAAGACCCAGGGAAACAAGATTAGTATGAAAAATTAGGAATTTAGGAAAAATTGGCACAGGAAGCTTTTTAAGATCCGTGAACAATTAACTAGTATCAATTTATCACAAATAATTTCAATAGAAATGCAAAAATAACAACCGCATTGTAACTAATGGGAATAATCGATTTTAGAATAGCGTGTGGGTGGCGTCGGATCTCGATGTTGGGCTTTTGTTCTCGAGACCCAACTAGGCGACAAAACCGGAGGTGGAAGAAGACAATGATAGATCCGCTCTAGACTTTTGGCATCGCACCATACAAAATCAAAAGTAGATTCCTCTCAATTCATTCTTCAATTCTTCTATCCAAATAACAAGAGTATATATATTTACATATAGCATTATAGACCTATATTCATGGATCCATACAAATCAAAATAAACTTACCGAAGCCAATTTAAAATCCTAACTCATAAAAGAGATAGAATGATCTCTATCTAAAATACCCCTAAAATAACCCAAATAAGTAAAATATAACCCAAAAAAATCCAACAAATTGGTTCTCCATCATTCTTCTCGGCTTCGAAAAACTCACATGCTGGTTCTCCATGAGGGAACCTCCACCCCACCCCCCACCCCCCCACCCAAAAAAAAAAAACACCACTGCCCTAGTTACAGCAAAAAAAAAACAGTTATTTAGTAGTCTATAAGCCATCCTGATGCAATATCCACAACATTCAAATGTATGGATCGTGTAGCAGTCTGTAGGACGTCGACCGGCGCTAAGCCAGTAAGATGCATGATTCACACAATTCAAAGTGCTTTATACGGTTTAAGACAACTATAAATGGAAAGTCCCATGGTTTTAAATTACTTGAACCACCACGCTAGTTACAACAAAGAAAAACACTGATTAGTAGTCTGTAAGCCATCCTAATGCACGATCCACAACATTCAAATGCGTGGATCATGTAGCACTCTCTGGGCCATCGACCGACGCTCATGTAGCGGTTTATAAGACACAAAGATGCATGACCATTTGTTTTTCCATCAGTCAATGGAAGAGTTAACAATTTTCAAACCACATATGACCTTTCATCTGAGAAATGTGAGCCCTATAGATCAGTTATAGTGTGGATTATGCATGGAAATGATCTATAAACAGCTACATGATCGTCGGTCTACGCCGTAACCTAGGATTTGGGTCCATAGATTTATATGTAGGATCATATGGATATCAAGATTAATGAATGTATAGAAGGCAGCAATAGTGCTTACAGAAGTTTTAAGAAGAGATATATCTGAAGATATCAAGATAGGTGAAACATAGCAAAGATATAGATATTGCTTGCATGACCCCAAAGCCGACCCCTCTTAAAAACCTTAAGCAATATAAGGATCAACTAAGAGGTCGAGAGCTAAAACAATATAAACTACAATCAATTTTAGATACATAAACAAGGGGTGATAGTGAAAACTTATACATTTTAATTATTTCATTACTTGATAGGATCAAGATAAATAAAGTGGAGAACTGAGTAAATCTAAAAGGTTTTAAAGGTTAAATTTACCTGTAAAAGAGACCCCAAAAAAAAGGTATTGGAAAGAATCAGACATACCTACTTAGATCAAGCTTGCTTTTGCGCATAGCAACCTCTATCCGAAGTGGAGTTGACACAAGAATGTCACAAGGTATTTTATCAAAGTTCCCACATCTTGATAGCTCCTTAGTCATAACTTTAATGTAAAATTTTCTTCTTTTAGCCAGTTTCTTGCACTCTCTAGTAGTTTGGGCAGCCAGTTCTCTTGTAGGACAGAGAATTACAGCTTTGATGCCATCCTTGGATCCTGGCTAGCCAGTTAAAAATAATCATAAGTCAAATATTATATATATATATATATATATATATATATATATATATATATATATATATATATAAACAAATGTTACCTTAAGTTTCATAAGTATTGGGCATAAAAAAGCCAAGGTCTTGCCAGATCCCGTTGGCGCACATGCAAAGCACTCTCTCCCCTGAATCATTACAGTAAAAAAATTTGCCAACAATGAAATCAATATTCTTAAATAAACTGCTAAAAAGCAGCACAAAGAAAGACTAATTAAAACTGGATAGCTATAGAACTTACAGAAAGGAGTACGGGAATGGCCTGTCTCTGAATAGGTGTAGGCTCTTTAAACCCACGTTCTAATAAATTGCGCAATAAATATGATTTACAATCATACCTGTTTAAAAAATGAAGACATTTTCAGAAGAAGAAGAGAGAGAGATGCACTGAGAAAGATACTGTATCATGACTAAGAAAAGGGCAACTAGAAGCCAAGATTATGTTGGTATTCTGGTGTAGATTTAATTAACATAGAGAAGCCTGTACATGCACACATACATGGAGAGAATGTATGAAGGTAGACAGGGAGAGAGACTGAGAGAGAGGGGGAGAGAGAGACCAAGTTCTGGAGTCCTGGATATATGTTCTATGAATCTATTCTATTCAGCGGAATAAAAAATGACTAGCTTTAATAATGTTGTGAAGTCGAAAATCGTTGGGCAACTTTCACACTGATGAAAAATCTCTTTGTCACGATGTCTGAAATGTATGATCTACTAAGGCATCTCGATCCAATCAGACAGAGCAAAAAGTATTAAAGCATTAGCAGAAAGTGAAGCACACTCCATGTAAATCTAAACATTTTCACACTACAAAATCAAGGTTTCAGACTCTCTTTTGGTTTCAGACTCTCTTTTGGTCTTCCTTTCAAGTTTCCTTTAAATCGGTCCAAAGATTTTGTTATATCTAGATGTGCAACTTCATTTTAAGGTTTCTTATATCTGTTTGACTAAAAAGTAATAATACATGAATAGGTATTCATGATTAAAAAAAATTAGTTATTGCAATTATATACTCTCAGCAGAAGTCGAGCGAATAGCTTTCTGCACTTGGTCAAGTTATCATATCGCTTATGCAGATTCAAGATAAATGACGTGTCACAAAATTCAACTATAACAAGAGCCGAGGTTAGAAGGTTATTAGAAGTTCAAAAAATAGTTACAGTATGAAAGTTGATTGGTATAGTTTTGATTTAATTGTATGGAGTTTGATGCAAAATGATGAATTCATAACGCGGTGTAATGCGTTTCAGATTTGAATACACAAACCCATTCGGGTCGAGATTTATTTTGTTTTTTTAACTTCATGGTGTTGGGTCGAGATTCGTTTCATCCCACAGGGCATCTGCCTAAGGGTGCTGGACCTTCTGAGATGGCAGTAGAACAGCTGCATTAAGCTTCCAACATGACAATCAAGTGTTAATATACAATGAGATTTTGGTTTTGGTTTTAATTAAACTACTTGAATGCATGTGTCACCGTTATGGAGGACAAGTCACAAACTGACTCCATAATGCATATCAAAATCATCTACTCCCACATTATGTCAATCCCCAAGTCAAACCGTCCTTTCCGACAAAGAATTATACGTTGGTCATTTTGGAACTGTATCTCTATTTAACTTTTCCAGAATTAATTGACTTTTCTACACACTTTTTTATTGCCACCCCTCATTGTTAATATAGGAGAAAGATAATTAAGGAATATGTTAATACAATAAGTAGAATTATCTTAAGTGCTTCATCAAAGTAACCCATCTAAACCAAAATTTCTGAAACCAAACTCAAACCAAAACCATGGGAAGTTTTAAACCCAAAATTGGGGCACTGTTCACAGAATAAAGCTAGAAAGCACAAACGCTCTAAAAACCGGTGACATGTCCATGTCACATCAGATATACATCACATGGACAATACACAATAAGCTAAATAGGTTTGTTGTGTCCGTGTCGTCAGGTCGATATTGTGTCATGTTCTATTTGTGTCCATGCAATGAACTATAGCTGAGAGCACACCTTGAGCTTAATTCTGGAAAGGACTCGATTGGGCAAGGCACATTGAGCCCAGAAATATGAATCCCGAACTTCTTCCGCAGAATCGCAGCTTTCTGCAACCAAGACACAATTCTTTTACATAATTATTCAAGCATCCGGTGCCGTGTCCGCATAACGTCCGTACAACATAGTTAATACGACAATTATCGATAATAAAGAAACAAACTTTCCGACCTCAATCTGCTTCTCCGCTTCCTTCCTCTGTTCTCTCTCTCCAACCTCTACTGCTTCCTCGTCCTCCACCATTTCCCGGGCCTTCCGTTTGCTCTTGAACACGCTGAACCCCTCCACAATTTCTTGACATTACAGAGTCAAAACAGTGCAAAATCCCTAAAAAGAAAAAAAAAAGTTTTTTTTAACGGGAGTAGTTACCGGGACCCTCGTCCTTGCGCTTCCTCTTCTTGTTCTTCTTGGTCGCCGTCACCGCCGGTGGGTCAGACGCCTGGAACGCCACCGCTGCTTCCTCCTCCTCTTTCGGTTTGAACCGAGCGATGTCGTCGGAGAACCTCTTCTTGTTGAACCGGAGGCCGGCAAAGAGCACCGATGGTGGCTTCTCCATCGATGGCTGAAGAGTAATGGTAGAAACCCTAAAAAAAAAAAGTAGTTTTTTCCTCTCCAACAAAAACAAAACCCTGATGAGCAGAAAGGAAGGAGGAAAAATGAAAAAACCCCACACTTTTACATGTAGCCCCCAAAATAAACTTAGGTTATCAAAATAAAAGGTGGGCTCCAACTTAAAAGGCATGAAAATTTTTGGGCTAATTAGTGTTTAAGCCTAAGACGTCCAATTGAAAATTTTGCACCCTAGTTTTTTTAACTTTTTTTTTTTTTTTTTTCCTTTATAGTCTCATTTTCAATTTGTCCTTGTCCTTTTCATTGTAATAGAAAAAATAAACCAAAAATAAGAATTCAGAATCCAAAATTTTCAATTGAATATGTCATAATTTAAACTCTAAGCTGATATAAAATTTATGGTCTAAATGCTAATTAGTCTATTTTTTGTACATGTAAATTTTTGCACGGGTCCATGTAACTTTCTAAAATGTGGTACGACTTCTGAACCTCTTCGAATTTGGAAGGCTTCCTCGTATTTTTCCACCTCGTCTTTTCTTTTTTTTTGTCCGACGTTACGTACCGTACTTTATGCACGCTGTATTGCATGTCTTTTTGGTCCACTACCTCCAACTCCCACCATATTTTTCCACATCGTCTCTTATTATACACATAAAATTATAATTGGAGTACCTTCATGTAGGCTAATTTGTACCAAATAGTCATGACAACAAACAACTGACCAACAATTTCAATTGTTTTTATTTTTGAGTTGTCTGACGATACGTATGGAACTTTGTGTACGCTGTATTGCATGCTTTTGGGGTCTACTGTTCCCAACTTCCACCATTATTATAAATGGAAGGTACGTCCTCGTAACTCAATCCACTGGTCTTTCGTCACTCAGTCAAAATCTTATAATTCTTTTCGGTAACCACGAGAGCCAATCGAATTCGATATTTGAATTGTTTTTTATAATTACATAAATATTCTCTCTTTCTTCTCTCAAACTCTTTTGGTCTTTGAGATTTTCATTCCCTCACTTTATAAGATTTTTAAGTTCCACAACTTGAGGATCTCTATAACCAATGTGGATTCTACCAAGACTCTACAAGGACTGCGAACGAAGACTCCCTGGCCTCCCAAAGTATAGCTTTCTTAATTGTTTATAATTATTTATGCGCTGTTTGTGAAGCTCGTAATTATTTTACAAGTTGTGCATACTTTTTTATGATTTCATAATTTTGTTAAAATTTCTAATTATTTTTCAACATCTAAACATTGATTTACCGAAATTGAAAATATTTGTTAAAACTTCAGAGTTGCTTATTCAAATTTCTCAGTGTTTTCCATCCTTCAGAATTATTTTATAGAACCTTTTTTTTTTTAAAGAAAGCTTCATGAGATTAAAGGAAACATAATTATGTCATGTAAGACATGTGATACAATACAGTTAGGCATCTCTTCATATAAGGATATGAAGTTGGATGTGTTAGATAACAGAGCATAGGATGCTAAGGAATGAGCACTTTGGTTAGTACTCCTATGGGTGTAGGCGAAAGAGATTTTGGAGTTAGATTTTGTAGCAGATCTTGCGTCTTCAATAGTGTGTCGTGCTCGCCATAGAGAAATTGCTTCAACTGAATTGATTGAGTCAATCAAAGGCTTGCAGTCTCCTTCTATGATAACTTCATATTGTTGTTATCTTCTGCAGATCTCCAGTGCAAGTCGAATGCCCAATGCTTCAGCTTCAAAAATTATTTTGTAGAACTTGAAAATGTTTTATAACCTTTCAAGATCTGTAACTGTTTTTTTTTTTTTTACCTTCATAAATGTTTTACAGAAGTTAATTTTTTTTTACACTTCAAACTTGTTTTAAAAGCTTTGTAATTGTTTTTTCAACCTTAAAAAATGTTTTAGAGAACTTTAAATTTTTTTTTTACACTTCATACTTGTATTTCATGCTTGTAGTATGTTAAATCTAAACCGTAGTCTACGCCACTTTCATTATCATTAAATTAAATTAAATTAAAATATAATATATATATATATATATATATATATATATATATATATATATATATATATATATATACAATAAAAAAGAGGTCTTTTTCCCCAAAAAAAAGAGAGAAAATGATTAAGATTAAAACACACATCACATCCAACATTATAGAATTCTCTCTTTCTACTTAGGCGTCGTTTGGTTACCGGAATCAACGGATTGGGAAAGGAAAGTGATTATTTTTTTATGTTTGGGTGCCAAATGAACTTAGGAGGAAAGTAAAATGATTCTCAATGGAAGAAAAATTAAAAGAAAAAAAGTGATTCCATCAATCCAAGCAAAGAATCACTTTACCACATTGAAATATTCACTTTCCTTTACAAATTTTTTGGCATTTTCAAATATCGAAAAGAAAAATCAATGAGAATTGTAATTTCCCAAAGAAAAGAAAATGCCAAGGAATTGATTTCCTTTTCCTTCCATTTCTGCGAACCAAAATAGGCCTTAGTTTACTTTCTTTCCGGTGCTTAATTATTATGTCAATTAAATAATAGTTCCCCTCTCTACTTAATTAACTTTGTCTATATGTTTAATTTTTCTGCACCTTCCCCCCCCCCCCCCCCCCCCCCTCTTTTCTCTCTCTCTCTCCATATATTAATTAGGGGTGTGCACATATGGGTCAAACCGACCAAATCGAACTGATCGATTTTAACCGAACCGATGGTTCGGTCGGGTTGGTTCGAGTGGACTTTTAAAATAACCGATTGGTTTAGTTCGACTACGGTTCGGTCATTCCAAAAATCGTTTAAAACCGAATCAAATCGAACCTACTACAAACATTGATAATTAGGGATTTAGGGTTCGGTCGGGTCCAACGTATCCGGGGGAGAGGGGGCGGACGACTCCATCCTTCTTTTTTTTCCTTCTAGTGTTGGCACTGTCGATAGCAGACAGCAGCTTTAAATATGTAGGAAACACTATAGCGTATAGACCTGTGAGTTTTCTCTCTCAGTGTACTTCAGTGAATTTGTTTGACACTTGGCAATAGGAAATTTGAATATTTGTTTGGCACTTGACAAAAGCAACTTTAAATTCATTTTTTTAAGATCACTTTTTTAAAAATCACTTGGCAAGAATTTTCTTTTGTTAGTAGTCTTGCATACTTGAAAGTTGAAACTGAGAAGTGTGGATTGTAAATATCAACTTGGCACTTTTCTATCACTGGATATTATTATTATTAACAACGTAAATATAGTAATGTTGCACTTGGCAGTTATCTATCCCTTGGTATTAATATTGAATTTGATTTGTGGATTATGTCTGTGAATTTGAATCTCCTTATTGGCACTTGGCAGAAGCTTCATTGCTTCATAAATTTCAATTGATGCATTAAATTTCAAGTGACTTATAGTATGTAATGTATGATTCTCTGTGAATGTGAACCTCAACGTTCTAGGATCCAATATGAAGTTTAGTTTCTTTGCTGGGCAACAATAAAGGCCATCTCAAGTTCATACACGGGCCATCAGTTAGACCACACAATCTACCAGGCTGAGGCAAAATTAACAGTGCAGCTGCAAACTGTGTGTTCACATTAATCCCATGTGCAGATCTACTACTAAAAGCACTAGCTGTTAGTTACAAGAAAACAAGTACATTAATGGTGGTTCGTGGGTTGTGGTCTAGCGAAAGCAACGTTGGACCTGACGCGGAAGGTGCAGATTCGAATCCCTCCTTCGCATTTGCCAAGCCGGAAAAAATGACACCTCAAAAAAAAAAAAGTACATTAATGGTGAATTGTGTGATGTCGACTGATATCACCACGGCCATTCACCAGGAACCCATGGCCTTGCCAGCAGCAATGCATCGCGCTCGGTGAAAATAGAATTTGGAATAAAGACTTTGTTGTTGGCAACCACATTCAATACAAGCGAAAGCGCAGTAAAGAAGAGTAATAAATAACAAATGATTATTCCAACTTGTTTCTATTTCACCTGCAGTCCTCTTTTAGCTGAATGAGAAAAGAATATTCTTTGATATAATTTTCGAGGTAACTCAATTTCTACAGTGACATTTTCCCCCCTCAGTTTGTAACCTTACTGACAAATTGCTAATGTAAATGTTCAGTGGAAGAGATCATTCGTCGTTTGAGTAAAATCTGAAGAGATGTATTAAGGGGAACGGACGAGCCATCGCTTCAACGGTCTCCTCCCTCGAGTGCCAGGTTTGCCATGCTCCTGCACCACCAATCATAAACTTTCATCAGTAGGGGAAAATAAAAATTTGACTTATTGGACGAGAAAGTGAGTAATCATGGCATTCGTGAGTGCGCTCTGTTATAAATAAGACACTAATGATTTCATCAAGGATAGGAGTACCTAAGTTGGTCCAATTTCTTTTTATGTTATTTGTGTGTCTCATATCCACAAAATAGTTAATGTTGGTTTCGTAAGGAAGTAATAGCATAACTTGAACCATTTATGCGACGATACTTAAATAGGGCTCATCTGTTAGGCCAAAGTTCCACAAGGACCATAGCTAGTTCCTATCACAAAATATATAACCAAGAAAGGTATTCCTAGTTTACCAGGGTATAGCAGGAAGGAGGCAAAGTATAACAAATTTATCCCGCAAGTTTTTCGAAAGATAGCTTAACCAACTGAACGATAAAAATAGGGATTTTTTGACTTTCATCCCACTTATTAATATGCATTTGTACTTACATCCCACTTTTTAATTTTTTTAGACTTACATCCCACTTTTTGTCACTAAAAGTATTTATATTGTCACGAAAAGTATTCTTTTTGTCACAAAAAATATTTTTCGTGACAAAAGTGGGATGTAAGTCAAATAAAATTAAAAAGTGGGATGTAAGTACAAATTCATATTAATAAGTGGGATGAAAGTCAAAAAATCCCATAAAAATAAGGTAAAACCCTAGTAAATGACCGTGGCTTCAGATGAAACAGGAGTCATTGTCAAAAATGTTCAGGAGTTAACAGGATGAACTCATTACAGAACTTGTATACAAGTCACCATGATGTTTTCCACAATTGTGGTATGCTTGCATTAGTACAGTTTCTCAACAAAAATAAGACAGATCAACTTGCAACAAATAGATTGTAAAAAAGATCCAGTAAAACATTCAACAAGCTCCCACATAGTTAACGCCTTAACCAATATGGCTGAAAATGAACTCAAACCCTAAATCAGATTTTTTTTCCCCCCTCGAGAAGGGATATTCACTCACTGCTTCCTAGGCCTCAAACCCAGGGCTTCCCCTTCCATATCAAAGGTCTCAGCCATTTGGCCTTGCCCCACCTTTGGTAACTCTAAATCAGATTTAGGTTTCTAACTTTCGTGAATATGGAAAGCGCTGCAAAAGGTGATATATTTTACGGTGTTCCAGTTTACACATTATCCTTGGTGTCGCTACAACTTGAATTGAACGAAATCAATTTTGAAGGAAACAGGGAGTAGGATCTACATCATTTGATCAGCCAGACTGACCACATAATTTCATGAATATGGCAAAGAACTGCAAAGGTGGCATATTTTCCGATTGGTCTCACATTGTCCTTGGAGTTTCTACAATTTGAATCGACCAAAATCACCTAGAGAATACATGGAGAGTATAGGATCTATATTGATGATCCACCAGACTAACTGTATATCTTTTGTCAGTTGTGCTATATTAGGTCATTGTTGTATGCTCCAATAGCATACGTGATCACTCAACATAAAAAAAGAAAATTTAACAGACGGAAAAAGAAAATAGGACAGATAGGTAAGCAAGATTCAACAGGCCACTGTATAGAAAGCATGTCAGGTATCAGATTAACTCTCCACCCAATATGATGAGAAGTAAATTTGAACTCAAAATCAGGTCTGAAATTGTATTATTGCACGAGTATGGCGGAGAGCTGCGGAGGTAAAGGAGAATCATTTGGCCTAGACTAAAAAACAACATGTGTCTATATCTATAGGGGTCTCTACAATTTGAATTGAACAAATGGCCTTTGGAGCATCCAGCCTTTTCTCTAAAATGTTATTTCCTCAATTTGCTGAACTTGGACATATCCTTTCTGCTAGGTTTAGACAGGGTTCACGTTCCAATTTGCATATATCATAGTGACCTCAAACTTTCTTCCTCTCTAAGTTGGCCTGGCTTTGTTCCTGAAATCCTGGTTCAAATCCCCACCAACTTCACCTGGGAACATCCACCCCATTTGGCAGGATATCAAACGGAATGTTATTATCGTTAAATAATTAACCCATTCAAAGAAAGGAATTTGCGTCCCAAAAGGAGAAAATATATAACTGTCTCATGTCTAGTTTGGTCTCAAAATTGTCACTGGAAAAAAAAATTCCTTCCTAACGGAACACCAGCATGTTTTGTCCTCAAATCCTCAATATGTCCATTTTTACCCCTTCCTAAGCAGTTTTAGCTTACTAGCCTCCCAAGAGGATTATCAGATTACCCAATCATTTGCAAGGGATTGCATCCAACTTTTTCCATCTCACTGTGAAGTGTGAACACGATTTGTCAATATTATGTATCTGTGGGACCTAGTAAGCATCTAACAGAAAAAATTGTCCTAATGCAACAACAAACCAAATAAAGGATAAGAGAGAGAAGGAAAAAAAATCAAATGATTACTACAAATTTCAAATGACCACTACAAATAATGTGTAAGAAGATTAATATTCACGTACATCGCAACTTTATACCATACATCTACTTATTTCATCCTAACAAAAAGAAATTTTCTACAGAGACTTAATGCATGCACTTCAAAGCTCAGGCACCTGGTACGGAGTATAAACTACCCAATTCATTTACAAGGGAATGTATGCAAGTTTATCCATCTCATTGTGAAACGTGAACAGTAGTTGCTAACATGAACCTTTTGAGCATCTAAGGGAAAGAAGTTAGGCCTACTGCAACAGCAGATCCAAATAAAGGCCACGAGAAAATTCGAGTGCCCACTACGAATATAGTATAGGAAGAACAATTTCCGCAGACATCAGAACTTATATATACCTCCCTCTCTCTCTCTCTCTCTCTCTCTCTCTCTCTCTCTCTCTCTCTCTCATCCTACCCAAAATACAGTTTCTTTAAAACAGAATGAAAGCATGCACTTCAAAGCACAGGACGGTCAGAGTTCATATATTTCTAGGAAAAAGTAAACTCGAAGTAAGATTGAAATAAAATATGTGGGTGAAAAAGCAAGAAAGTACCCTCTTTTGCCTGGATTCACTCTGATTATCAACAAAATCCTCAAAATTCAATGTAGATTAAAGAAGTAAAGAACATTTAGAATAAACGTGATGCGCTTCTCACTCCCATATCAATGTCAATAGTGTAGCACAATGGACCTTCCCCTATGAAAGGTTCAAGTCCTGACAAGAAAGACACCTACGGTAGTTTGTATCATGTATATGTAATATACAAGTGATCTCAGAATTGTCGAGAGATATATACAGGAAAAAAGTAGTATTCTAAGAATTTCTGAGAGATATATACGGAGTAACAATTGCATACTTATGGTACCTATTCTACGGAACAAGAATACAATATTGACAGCTTCAAAACCGGTGACCATCAATATCCAAATGTCCAGAATATTCTCCTCCAAAGATAAGAAAGTCCTAAAGAACAAAACACAATGCAGCACAAATGAGAGGACGGAGGGGACAATCTGAAAGTAGGGAAGATAAAACATTAGGCAAATCTGATAGGTTGATACATATCTAGAAAGAAACCCAAAAGAAAAACATAAAGACTGGGACAAACAGAAGCCAAATATGGAGAGGATGCAAGGAAAGGCTTAACAGCCGAATAAAAGGGTTGATGCAAGGAAGAATCTGGGAGCTAGGGTACACAAATTATTAGGTAAACCGAAACAGTGGTCTAAGAAGAAGCCTAGAAGGAAACAAATGACGATTAGACCAAAGAATCCAAACACGCAAAGGATACAGTAAAGCAAAAGGCTTTCACATAGCAAAATAACATGTCTCTAAGGAACTAGGTTGCATAGACACGGACACGATACGTGCTAGAAATACAACACTTTTCAGAATACGGTATGGATATGGTTATATATACACCCATGAAACATATATATATATATATATATATATATATATATATATATATATATTTCCACATCTCAAAAAAAAAAAAAAAAAAATATATATATATATATATATATATATATATATATATATATATATATATATATATATGGCCTTAATAATATCTATATTTATGCATGTTTATGGTAGAGATTAGGTCAAAAAAGGGTATAGATTAGGTCCCAAGAAGTTCTAGAAAGGATTTATACAAAGAAATATTGCATTCCAACATCTCAAATATGTTTGGCACGATCAACCTTGCAAATCACTTTCATTCATATTCGGATCTCTTTGGAGCCTAAAAATTGGCAATCATAATGACATGAATGTCGAGGAAGTGTCATATCTGGTACATGTTAGATATGGACAGACACGAATAGTCCTCAAAAGGGGTATTTGCGTGACATAGCTAAGGCATTACCTACAGTTGCAAACGCATCTCTATAATGGTCATCAGCTCTTAACAGTAATCATGTTTAAGACACTGAAAATCATTTAAGATCATGTCCATTAAAGTGGACTAAATGGGACCAAACCAGGAATCTTCCTCACCGTACTTTTATTTCAATGTTCAATCATGTGACCAAAAGATTAGTACTATCGCTAGTGAACATCAATTAATACTTTTGAGCAGCATTGGACTGGCAGAACATCATGGTCGACAACTGTGGGGTAAAACGCTTGCAGACGTTGGTGTTTGAAAAGAGCACGACAATACTGACAAGAAACTAGTATCAACAGTGATTAGCACAACAAATCCAACAGCTGCCACCAGTGCACCACCAACAGCCTTTGCCAGCTACTGATGAACAAAAAACAAAAAAGAGAAGATGATAAGGTCTTTGGCAACAATAGCTGGTAGTGTTTGATTACCGACTCACCGGAGTGATCCCCTCTCTTTCTCTGCTGCTTTGGGATTTGGGATACAAGAAATCTATACGAATGAGTCCATTACGATACAGTCATACCATAAAAATATAAAATCACATAATTACAATAATAAATAATTATACTTTTATATAAAAAGGTGAGTATAAGAAAACGTAATTTCTCACAGTAACACATACTAAGTTCTACCCTCTTTATGTCAAAAAAGAAGAAGTTTAGAATAATATATAAATGGGAGCGATCTTATCATCCGCCTAGAATTGGCTTCGGACCTTCTTACTGCCTAGTTTAGAACATGGATTTTACACACTTGGATTTAAAATATCGACTACTTTTGTGAGCTCGGGTGTTAGAGAACACAAGTGCATTTCATATTGTACTTGTTGCTTGAGTGTGGTAATCTAGTATAGTTATTTGGGCAGGAAATAGTGTTCGCAATATCCCTAGTAATATTAAATTACTCTTTTCCTCAATTTATTCCTAGTGTTTACCCCCCCCCCCCCCCCCCCCCCCCCCCCCCCCGAAAAAAAACTGCCAAAACAATAAGAAGGGGTCTGGAAGCAATACTGCGAACCCAGTTACCAATAAGTATAACCTTGAATATTTAGTCTCTTGACGCTGACTCTAACCTTATACCTAAACCAAAATTTTCCACCTCATTTCTTCCTCAACACTTGGAAGCTCAAGTTTCTCCAAATCTAACTATAATCTTAAACTCAACAGTTTACTACCCAAACTACAGATGTTTTTTTTTGGGAATGACTGGACAGAAAGGGATCATGTGATTCAAGCGATGAAGAAATTTGGAAGATAGTACAGATGTGAGAACAAATATAGTGGGAGTATGAATATTGTTTTGAAAGAAAGGGGTTATCTACTGTTAGCCAAAACTTGAGGAATCCAGTGAAGATTATACTATTGTTTATTTGACACTTTGCAGGAAACAAATTGTGGTTATGGGCCTATGGCTGTAACAATGGAGAACCTATACAGGATCATCACTAAGCAACCTTCCAACCAACAGACAGCAGCGTAAATTTGAGATCAGCTATGACTTTATGTCTTAGCTTGAAATGAGTACCTCTGTGTTTCAGTAGCGCCACAATTACTGCTTCTAGGGTAATGTACTACCTAGAGCACTTGCAGAAATGTTTAGGACAAACTATTGTTACAGTTTTAAACCATTGAAGAAATTAAGATTTCAAAACGAAGCAGGCTGTAATAGGATAATATATACTCCTTTACACTGAGGCAGATTCCTTATTGCAAATATGTATATTCATCTATAAATGAAATTGTTGACATGGAGCTAAATATGAAATTTGATAAACCTCAAGACGTGTGTATGGAGGGCATTGCTCTGTTCAAAGATAAGGCTTGGCACTTGCTTCCTAGAGGATGCAGGTTCATGTCTCGAAAACAGCCTCTCCATAAGGGGGGAAAGGGCTGCTTACACCTTGGCCTTCCCCAATGACATAATAGCAGGAGCCTTGGCACACAAAAGCCCTATTAGGAAGTGTGCAATCAAGGTATTATATTTATTGATGGCTTTAGTTGCTATGGGGCTGAAAGTCGAAACTTGACAAACAAAAGAAGCCTACGTAAGTTTGTGTAAACATACTATATCTATTAATGCCTTGATTAATATGGTGCTCAGATGAAATTTCATTACTCTGAAGCTGAAGCTGTGTACGTGGGGTGGAAATATAAGTAGTGTATATGGGGGTGGGTACCGTGGGTGGTTTGGGGGAGGGAGAGAGAGAGAGGGAATGGGAGGGTGGTGACAGTGTGTTTGTTTCTGAGATCAGTGATGACTAACCGAATTTTGTCTTCTAGGTGTCATAACTGATGGGTAACTTCACCAAAGCTCTGACAACTTTCTTACCTCGACATAAAATAAGATATAGACAACTCAAAGATTTCAGAGAAAAAGATAATGCCAGCCAATTATAAGTTATAATCACTTGTCTCCAGGCAGAAGAGAGTCCATTTTAAAAATATAAAGGAAACCCAGTGGATTAGATAAGATCAATCAATTAAGGAGACAGAAGACAAGGATATGAAAACTAAAGATAACTATAAAGAGAAGGACAAGCTACTCCACTTTCTAATGACTAATTTTACAGAGTTTAGAAGCAATAGTCAATGGTTGCTACATCAAATGCAAAGGATGACAGCACCTATATGGCTCATGGAGCACGAATTCATGTAGTTGAAATTTCCTACACCAATTAGGGTGTTTGAGGTCAAGCTAGTATTTGATAAATCCACAAGGGTTTCCCTGTTTGACTAATTATAATATATAATTAGTACATACGATAGCGGACTTCTTTGTCTAGCACCCAAATGAACATGCAGCACCCCTTGTCCAACAGTAAAAGCTACAAGTCGGCAGGAACTGCAGGAGCTGCCGGTACTTTGAACGAAGTCTACACATGATTCAAACTATCCAAATAATGGTATTATTTTGATTTTTGAGACGAGCATGATCAGTATTGCATATTTTATCCTCCAAATCACTTATAGTTACTGTCTGGACACTGGAACTGCGAATAGAATTTAGAAATTGGGGTCTAATTCCTGGAACTATTTTGGCACATTCATGAGTTATAATTCCCAAGTTTAGGTCAAAATCTAAGTTCTTGCTATTCTTCTAACATTTGTCTATTATTGCTAGATTCATGAATTGGAGATTGTTGATCATTTTGGTTTTTTTGCCGGGAATTAGTTGACAAATTCAAGAACTAGGCCAATTCCTTCGATCACAAATTAGTTAACATCTCGATTCCTGAATTCCCTAACTTTGCATCCTATAAACAATGTAACCTCAGTCATGAAGATAAAGATTTTGTATCAATGTGACTGGAAGAACCAAAAAGGTGAATATGTTTCCAGAATTTGTAATCATTACATATCATGATTATTTGAAAACAAAGATAATTATCAGATAACCAATATTCAATAACTGGACAGGCCTATGTTGGACAACAGCAGGTACGAAGGGTTTGAGAGAAAGTAAACCTCCCCCCCCCCCCCCCCCCCCCCCCCTTTCCCCCTTCTCACTTTTCAGTTCACTACTCACTTGAGAAACAATACAACTGGAGACATGAAAGCAGACAAATGCTTCATCGTCAATACATAAACATGCTATACAGGTCCTTATACAGTAAGTGTTTCCACAACTATTCTAATAATTTATATATTTTGTAGATCTCACGGAATCTAAATGAAAACTTGATATTCATATATCACGATTTATACACAAATCTGGAAGAATGCTATATACTATACATTATAAATTATATGCATACACAAATTTGCAAAACTACAATCAAGTTCCCCAACAGAGTAAACTCTCCAACACATATATTTGTTTAAGCTACATGAATCCTCTCTAGAATCAGCTGTTTGAACTGTGAAGCACCATCTCTAAGAAACAGCCATATCCTTTTCTAAGCCGCAATCTATGTTTTACTAATCTAATGTCTAGCATCACCAACTAGACACTATTACTTGACCAGTGCATCTATTGGTCTCAGTTGCACACAGCCATTTCAAATAGTTTCCCCTCATTTTTCCTCCATCGAAGCCACTCAAGTTCCCATAAGACACATTCCTTATCCTATCTTTAATTGTATTACCATTAATCTATCACAGCATTCTCAATATACTCATTGTTTAGGCAAGTTTGTCGAATCTCCCAACAACCCATGACCTGTGAAGCACCCTGCTTTTATAGCCATGTTATAAAACTTTACTTTCAATCCCAAGAATACTCTACAATCATACTCTACTCTCGAAGGACTTCCTCGATTCAACAACGCAACTTTTTTGTTCTTCAAAAAGCAGAGAAGACAACACTATTTAATTCTATGAGCATCACCCTCAAATTCATCATAATAATCTAACAATTGAGCCCAATTAATCATTAGATATCACTTGGTCCATAATGAACTATTCCGCCCTTTCTCTATATTTACATTTTATACACGCTGTTTCTGTTCAACTAATTCCAACTTTCAGATTATAAAGCTGTTCTCCCTTGGTTACCGTGAATCATTCTCACTCCCATATGGTAACAGAATATAATTGGCAAAGCACACACAGAGCCCCATTCAAAATGTGCCTAGCTAGGAAATTCTATCATAATCCGTCTCTAAATCTTTCCACTAAACAACTTAGCAAGTATAAATAATACACGGTAGACGCACATAAAACCAAATTGATTCTTAAGTTCTATCATTTCTTCTCTTAGTCTTCACTTAGACACTCTTCTTAATGTTTCATAATATGGCTCATAATTATGATGTACGAATTGTTGGCTGGTAGAGTTCTTACATCTTATTATACAAGTTCCAAAAAGGATCTTCCTTTCATCAATAATTTTCTTAGTCTTCATTATTTTGCTGAACAAGTCATTTGATTAGAGATGTTGACAGTGACACTATATGGAAAGTTTCTCCTCCCACTTGATAGACAAAAAGTACACTTGTTGCAGTTGTTATGCTTGCATATGCTTTGATGTGGACCTTATGCTCATGCCTACTTTTTCTTTGGATGCCTTTTCTCAGCAATTAATTCTAAACACCTCCCATGGGTGATTCCTATTTAACCAGTTTCAAACAAGTTATCCTTTAAAAGAGGCCACCATTTTTGGTTAGCAAATTAAATTCTAGGATAATACAATCAAATTTAGGATAAATTTACTAGGCATATTCAGCATGAGATTCCATGGTGTACAATGTTTAACATTGTGCTAGTTGATATCATGACATTATGCTGCTTGATAAGAGTAGATAAGATTTGATTCTCAAATAGAATTATGGAGAGAAATTATGGAATATGTGGTTTGAATTTAGCAGAACAAAAAAATAATATGAAACATAAAGTCAAGCAAAAGTAAAAAAGAAACGAGTTATTGCACGGACACGAACTCAGACATGATACAGACATGGCAATATGGACTTGGTATTGATTTTGGTGTATCCTAGTGTATTTTGGAGTGTCCATGTTGTGTCCGATACGTGTGTGATATGATACGACACAAACATGCACCAATTTTGAATGTGTTTGTGCATCCTTGGCCAGGAGTATATATTGATGGACAACAGATACTTAGGAGTAATACTTTCCAGTATTCACGGTCAATCATTGACCATGATGGAGAGGAGAGACTGAGAAGGATGTTGTTCATAAAACTAAACATTGATGATTAAAATTTCTGGAGTACTCTGTGATAGGATAGCATGGTACCTTAAAAGAAAATTTCTATAAGACCTGATATGCTCCATGTATCGGAGTCTTGATCAACTAAAAAACATGTCCACAACTGAAATGAGAATGCTAAGTTGGACGAATGGTGATATATTGAAAGATAGGATAAGAAATGAGTGTAAACGTAGGATATTGAAAGTGGTGCCAATAAAAGATAAGATGAAAGAAATTTGTCGATGGTTGTTTGGGTATTTGTTCAACATAAACCAATAAATGCCCGTGATACAATATTAGTTTTAAAAAATTGTTAAAACTAGGGTTGCCTTAATAAACTCGGACTAAGGTTGTAAAGAAGGATATGGTTTTGTTTATGTTAGTAATGACATGGCCCCTTACTTTGACTGATGGATAAAATGATCAAATAACCGACCCAAAATTTTGGATAAAGGCTTTGTTGTTGTTGATAATAATCATGATCAAGGACATAAAATTGACATAAGATATTTAACTTAATTCTTTGTCGACGGAGACTACAGGGATATTCAATGCCGACCATAAGTTTTCACATGTTTTCATCCAGTATAGATTGATGTCCACTACGGGTCAGTATCAGACCGGGACATACCAAAACAAATATGATAAGGCCAATACATATTGGTATCAGCCGATACTGCAAACTATGGTTAGCTTGGATACCCTCTTCATGTTGCATTGTTATGAACCAAATGGTCGTTGGTATACTATCAAAAAAGAGGACATGCAACAAGAATTTTGACAACTGTATCTTCTCTAAATGTAAGTTATCCTCCAACTGATCTTCACCAAAAGCTAAATATGATGCACGGTTAGAAAAGAAGAAAAGAACAGCCAGAACTTATTGTGTTGAAAGTTCAAAAAAGACTTCACTTGCTGAACATCTTTATTAGTTAAATATTAAAATTCAGCACATACGAAATACAATTGGGTTCGGACATTCTTTCTGGAACACATATTAGACATAGCAGTAACTAGTTACTATCTTCAATGCAGCTTGAGCACTTTGTTAGACATTTCCAACTCTTTGAATCCATTCTAATTCAGGCGCAAGCCTATAACATCACTGTCGTCGTCAAAATGGATTGGCTATGAAGCATAAAGAAAGCTCCATAAAAGAATTGACAAAGTTCTGTGACTAATCTAACCTCAACAACCTAAATTGGTGTCAAATCCTTAGCCAAGGTAACTAAGTGCATAAGACAATACAAGTTATACAACTTAGATGGTCATTTTGTGGTAGGTAGAGCTACCTCCTATGTGGTTTAAACTTGTGCAACCAAGGATCACTCTCTGAGTACCCCTACAATATAAAAAGTCTAGGAAAAAGGTAGAAATTGCACTGATCTCTGGCGCATTAAGCCAAAGAGTGATAAGGAATGACATTCCCATAAGCCTACCTACAAGACAAAATCAACCATAAGCTTCCAACAGCACTATAGTTCCCAGCTACTTCTTACCATTCACCGTTCTAGCAGATACATGACAAAGTAGCTCTAAAATGAAATCATCCATAATTTATACCGCATAAAGCTAACGATCAGTATGCTGCATGCAATTCCCTCATAGCCTTGATCGGCAAAAGTATATTTTTTGGAATTTAAATTAACATAAGCCATGAGCATAACCTTCCATTTAATGAAGCAAACAAAATTGGATATATTTAGCAATATTGTGTGTACAAAATATAGTAAGTGGAATGTGTGGAAAACATAATTGCAACAGAAAAGGCCTTAAGTTCTTGACACTCGCCATGTTGCTACATAAAGTATCATTCATCCACAGGAAAATATACTCCACGGATAGTTTTTAATTATAAAATGTAAATGCATAGCACCCTTGAAGATCAATAAGTCGTCTGTATATCCATCATAGGTACATTAAGCCTTCTTATCTTGTATCATATCCTTTATTTTGAAGGAGACTCACCAGGCACGCTTATTCTATGATAACGAGGCAAGTTGAATCACACATATCATTACAACCCAATAGCCAATGGGAAATGTGATACCGATTCTTCGGTTCATCACATCAAAACAGAGAGCTTTGCAAGAGAAGGTAACTTCGCATAAAGTCTTCTTTCATTCAATAATCACAAAATAAGGTTGGGAAATGGAACTACAAGGAACCATTGTTTAGTAAGAAACAAAGCAATCATTTATGAGTTCTTGTCTTCATATGTATCATTTCCTCGTTTAGTAAAATTTAGCAAGTAGTTCAAGATTAGCACGAACCATCATGAGCATACCTATGAATGTTACTATAACCCAAATTCATGAGTATAGTAATGTACTTCTGGTAACCAACAAACAAAGATTTAGGACACCTTACCATACTTACATTATAGCCTTCCCAACTAGTACTATAATTTCCATTTAACAACGAAGTTCCCTGTACTCTATACCTATGTCCCCATTCTCAGGTTCCCATTCTTCTTAATAATCTTGCAAGTTGAACCGCATCCATTCCATTACATCCCAAGAACCAAAGGGAAAGAAAGTGTCAACTTCTAATCTCATTAAATAAAACCAACTAGTCGAAATGCAATACTAATATTAGATATATCGTATTTGATAATATTAGAAAAGGAAATGGCCCTTAAGAAAGTTGAACAAAAGCTGGGGATTCATGTAGCTAGCCCCGACAAATTGAACACAGGTTTTCTTGTTGTCGTATCCACTATGAAATCCTATAAGTAAACCAAAGTCCTGAGCATATCCTTATATTCGGTAATCACAACTGAAGGGCAAACTTTGGAACCATACAAGTCATGTTTATTAAGCAAGCGTTGTCGTCTGCATCATTTCTTCTTCGCTCTGTTAATCGGCAGATCAAATTTAATCAAAATAGGCACTTGTGAGTTAAATTCTGGACAACTAGCCGAAATGGAATACTAATATTAGATATATCGTATTTTGATAATATTAGAAAGGAAACGGTCCTTAAGAAAGTTGAACGGAAGTTAGGGATTGATGTAGCTAGCCCCGACAAATTGAACAAAGGCTTTCGTGTTGTTGTATCCGCTACGCAATCCTATAGGTAAGCCAAAGCCCTGAGCATATCCTTCTATCCGGTAATCACAACTGAAGATCAAACTTTGGAACCATACAAATCATGTTTATTAAGCAAGAGCTGTCGTCTGCATCATTTATCTTCTTCGCTCTGTTAATCGGCAGGTCAAATTTAATCAAAATAGGCACTTGTGAGTTCAATTCTGGACTTCTTCTGCTCGACAACCAAAAAAGAATCATGCTATCACTAATTTTCAACCTAATTAGCACAGGCACCTCTAAAAGTTGATGTCCTGTCCGTAAAGTACACTAGGACGAGCTGATATCAGTCTCGTCTCCGTGCCGGCGTGTTCTTATCGTGTCCTAGCCGTGTCCGTGCAACGTAGCAGTAGCAAATCCAGACAATCTACGAGAATCAAAGCGACAAGGGGAAGCGAGGAAAGCGCAACTCACTTCCTGTGGCGCCGGCCGGTGCGCCGAGGCCCCCACCCCTCCAGCTTCGCAACGGGGCACCCGCACCGCGCCCGGAACAGAAGCACCGCCCTCCCGTTGGGCGGCGCCATCCGCCTCAGCTCCGCCCTCAGGCACTCGTAGTCCGGGTTGTTCCCCTGCTGCCCTCCCTTCCACGGGAGCCCCTCGATCTCCCTCCACCCCGCCGCCGCCGCCTCCGCCTTCCTCCCTCCGCCGGCGCCGGCGCCGATCTCGTCCTCGGTCTGCAGGCGGACGTCGAACTCCGCGGCCTTGCGCATCCCCCTGCAGCGGGGGTTCCGGCAGCGGTGGGGGCGGCAGGAGCGGGCGATCTCGAGCAGCGCGACGGAGGCGGCGAGCGAGAGGAGGGCGCCGAGGAGGTAGGGGAGCGGCGCGGCGGAGAGGGACAGCGGGGGGAGGATCTGGTGGAGGGAGCGGAGGACGTGGGAGAGGGACGAGGCGATGAGGAAGGCGCACGAGAAGAGGACCAGAATCAGGATCAGGAGGTCCAGCGTCGCCGACGGGGAGTGGTTGCACTGAGAGCAGGACAACGACGACGATGATGATGAAGAAGAAGAACTGCAGTTAGGGTTTCGTTTGGAGGAGGAGGAGCTGGCCATGGCGGTGGTGCTGGTGGTCAGAGTCTGGAGCATGGCGGTGGGGATGGAATGAACGTTTATGGAGTTTTTTTTATTTTTTACATGTTGACTCTTTTTGTCTGCACATGAGATGGTTCTGCAAATTTGGAATATTGTGAGGACGCTTAGTGCGAAAATGCTTGCTTACGTTTTAGTATTGGGAATCAAGGTTTTTTTTCCCCTTTTTTCCTTTTTTTTCCTTTATTACTTTTATTTTTACTTAGCTTAGCACTAAAAAGTAAAATACTTGGGAATGGCTCCATTTGGAGGATTAGCATATATTGTTAGAAATTAGGATGTGATAGCCTGATCTTATACTTCCTACGGTTGAAAGCTATCGAAGTCTTCCTAAATGTGTGTAGATGAAGAATTAAATAACAGCACTATCTAGTAGACCGAGGAAGGGACCGCGTTGCCACGTCTTTCCTCTTTATTGGTCAGGTTCAGCGGGCTGACATTAGCAGGAGTGCTGGCATCAGCGGCAGGAACCCGACCAATAAGGAGGGGACACGTGGCACCGCAGTTTAAACCGCGGTCCCCCCCTCGGTCTGCTGATCCGATTACATAAAAGTACATCCTTATATTTTGATATATTTTAAAGGACTAACCGCTATCCAGACCATAAATTTTATATGACAATTGCTAATGACACTAAACATATTATTCGGGACACTTCAAATTTTTTTGTTTTATTCACAAATTTGTCATCGAATTTTTTTTACTCGAAATTGTACAATTTTTTAGGACTTTGACAGACCTAAATTTTTAGCAATGTCAAAAAAAATGACTGTTGTTGACGACGACGAGGACACCCTTTTTGGCTACAACATTTACGAACTCGTGGTCCTCCACCTTGCGGAGGCAAAATGGAAGAAGAGGACTCCGCAGAGCTTGGCATTGGGGTCTGCCACGGTGGCGCGATAGTGAGAGTCGAGGAGAAGAAGCCGCAAAGCTTTGGGTGAGAGAGAGAGGAGAGCACGACAATGGTGGCGACGGTGAAGAGGGCGTGGAGGTCAATGCCGATGGCAAGGAGGGAGGCAACACCGACATTAGGGACGACGTGGTTGGCGAGTGTGAGCATCTTTCGGGGCGGAGGAGCGAGAGGAGGAGGAGGGGAAGGAAGGGGGGGGGGGGGTGCGGAGAGGAGGAGACCGGAAAGGGGGGAGGAGGAGAGGGTGGAAAGCCCATGGTAAATTTTGGACTTACCTAAAAGTTTCTCCAAACTGGACTAGCACCAATATCAGACTAGTCATGAGTAAGAATGTAGTGTCTTCTAGCAATTGCCTTTTATATTCGTTTAGAGTTTAAGTCCAACTAAAAAGTTTGGATCTTGCTTCTTCTTTTCTTCCCTATTACATCATGAATATGAATACAATGGCAACAACCAACACACGTTGGAAATGAGAATGTAATGAGAAAAAAAAATTTATGGTTCAAACTTTACAATTGGACATATTACGATTTAAACTCTATAAAATATGTAGTCTAAAAGCTAATCAGACCTATTTTAAAACATCAAAGTTCTAGAAAATTGGACCGAAAGAACAAAGTTTGGCACAATTGCATTGCAGATCGGGGACTAAAACACATAAATTAGTTATGTCATTAAACAACTAACTAATTTATACTAATAAATAAATCAAAGAAAATGCCATACGAAAAATAGTTATTCTTACCATTTTTTTTTTCTCATATATATATACCTAGCGGCCCTTGCTACTTTGACCACCAACTGACCAAATCGAGATTTGTGAACTTAGTGTCACTTGACCAACTTGCCTTGCGGCGATTTCTGACTTAAACTTGAACAACTCAAACCCAACTTTTGTAACTCACATGTTAACACTTGAGACTCGATGCCACATCTCGTGCTGAAGCACGACGCCTATGTTGAAATCCAATCTTAGGCCCAAATTTTGTGTTCTAACTGTACACACCTTCAACTCAACTCAATCCAAAGACATACTCGCGGATAGCCGCTATTTGCCGACATCTATATGAACTTGGCCACTAGCATCACAAGCTATACCTTGACGTATAATTTTGTTAATAGGGATCCTTTCGACGCAAGTAGCTAGCTCCGTCGCAAGTCTCCGCTTAACCTGTGCCAAAACCTTACGCACGACTATATCCTGTTTCCACCACTTTGACTCATTTTTATAGTTTACACACTTTTGTACTGCCTCTTCTTACTGCCGTATTTATGTTAATGCACTTCCCAATGATACGTAAGCAAGGTATTTCGGGTCTCCTAGGCCGAGTCGGTCCCATGGCCCAGGGTTGCCGCTCGAGGATTCATCGCCCTTGTCGACAAGTTGTCAAATGACCATGCAAGACTCGACACAAACTGACGTCTCACACAGTCATTCCTCTACCAAAACCAAGACTTCTATCCTTGAGATCCCTCGACGACCCACGGTCGCGAGCATTCCTTCCTTGAGACCCCTCGACGACCCACGGTCGCGAGCATTTCCTTCCTTGTTACCCTATCATTTGGTTCAACTCATGAATGCCTATTTAATATCCCTTTCTCAAAACTCACTTTGAATCACTTATAGTCCATGCCTTAAACACTAAGTCCGTGCATCGTGCCTTAAGCCAATCGTGCTCTACGTGACACTCCTGCCCAAGTCGACGGACCTTGAGATCGTAGGACTACTTAACTTGACAAACCGTGAAGGAGCGGGACAGTGCTTGTAATGTCTTGGGTCGACCGGCATAACTTTGTCTAACTTAACTTTGCAACAACTTAACGAGCAAAGGCTGCGTCAAGCTTTGCCTTAACGGATCGTGCCGTGCACGCATCCAACTTGAATGACCAAGTCACTCGGGTGCCTAGACTTAGGTCACAAGCCGCTCAACGCAACTTAACTCATGGGCAAGCCAAAGATATGCCAAGCCTTGGACGACGGGACCGTGCATGCTTTATGAAGCATTCATGCGGGCGACGTCTATGACTTAGGCTAACTCTTAGCTTTTGCACCGAAGACCAACTTTCTTTCTCCCAAGCCACGGAAAGAAGGACCTTACAGCAGGATATGCAGGCTGACATGCTGAATGAATTGCTAAAACATGGCTGGAGCGGGCGATCGCGTAGCCGAGCTAGGGTTTCCTCGCGGGTTGCTTCCACGGCCGCCTGGACCCCTTGGCCGGCAACGGGCGGGCCTCGGCCTTGAAGGGCGGCCCCCCTCCCGACGTTGGGGGGGGAGCCAAATCTGGGGGGTCGGACGGACTCCCCCATACGAGCGCGCACGACAGCTCCCCCCAAGACGGCCGGAGGGCGGGCGGGAGCACATGAGGAGGGTCGGGGGGACCCCCCTGTGGTGGCGACGACCCTCCCAGGTGGCCGGGGGAGGGGTCGGGCTCTACGGGAAGGGGGTTGGGTGTCCACCACTCCGAGACTCCCTTGGATCCGAACTTTGAATTCGGAGCAGGGTCCGGATCTCTGGGGAGTCAAACGGAGGGAGGTGGATGGACGACGGTTATGCGCCGTCGTGTGGCGAAGATCGGGGGAAGACGGGAGACGGACAGGGTCAGGTTAGGGAATCGTCATCCCGATAATCGTCAGAACGGGACAGGGTCTCGGCCTAGCCAGGGTCCGAGGGTGTCTGCTGGGCGATCGGTGGGTTGGCGGCCTAAGGCGACCGCGGCGGCCAAGGAGAAGAGTAAGGTAGTGGATCTGGATGTTCAGGGACCTGGGACTTCTCGCCCGGTGATTGCCCCGAGGCCTATTGGGACGTCCCCACGGCCTGCTGGACGGTCCTGGGCCGAGATCTGCAAACCGGTGGGGCCGAAATCTCCCACTTCGATGGAGTACGTCCCGCCGCTCAAGGTAGGGAGGGGTTTTCGGGCTGTGTTTCCTGCGGAGGAGATCCAGCAGGTGACAGCTTACTGGGAGAATACCCTCGTCCTGTATGTCTTGGGCAACAAGCCTTTCTACGGGCAGATCCGGGACTATGCAGCGTGTGTCTGGAAGCCTAAGGGGAGTATGGAGGTCTATGCTCGTGAGAACGTGTAAGCCCCCTGAATTTCAGGGTTTATTTTTTTATTTTTCTTAATGAATTATTTTTCGATAAATGTTTTATTATTTAATTGTTTAGATCATTAATGTACCTTTCCATGACTTTGACTTCTGGAGCGTCAGGGATACCAATCTCTGTAAACTCTCTTCATGGGTTTTGAAGTAGACAAGATTATCTTCATTTTGATATATCGTGTCCCACTTGAATTTGTTCCCTTGTACTCTTTTTGTATCGCGCAACTTCGGGTCAACTTAGACCAATTAATCGTTGAATATTATTCCCACTTTTATTTTTGATCATCGTTTGCACGTTACCGTTGCTTTTAATTTAGGAGCACCAGATCAGCCATTTTCTCGAAACCAACTTCTCATAAATGATCTACTCGAGACGCTCTCCACCCATGACCTTCGTGTCCCACTCAGACACTCCATTTTGTGCTTCATTTTCTTCGCACAACTTCCGGGTCAATTTAGGCCGATTTATTTTCTACCGTGAAATCTGATTTATTTTCCAATTTAATTTCAGGACCCGACATCGACCCAACCTGTCAACCCGAAGTATGGACGTGGCCCATATGAAGCCTACTACCCACATGAAACTTGTGTCCCATTTATTGGAGTCCCCGTATATTATTTATTTATCCATGATTATAAATCCCTATATTTAATTCGAATATTGCCCCCTGTCCGATTTTGGCCCGACCCGGCTCGACCGAACCCGAACCCAAGCTCTACGTTGCCCTTTCATGACTGCCCAAATACCTTACATAATTTTCTATTTTTTCCTATTTTGGAAATATCATCCCCTCTCTCTACCTTACAATAATCTCATATATATGTACATATGTATATATAAATATCACACTCTCATTCTCTCTCTTCTTAAAACCACACCACCTCACACCCTCCCCTCTCTCTACCAGCAAGAACACCCCCCCCAAACCGACCTCTTCCTCTCTCCATATTTTCTCTCTCCTCCTTCTCTCTCAAATATCTATTCTCTCTCTCTCTCTTTCTATATTAATATTTATACACACACTTATAACACCCTCTCTCCCATCATTCAAACTCACACCTACATCACTCCATCCCCATCTCCAGCACAGCTGACCCCCCCCTTTTTTTGCCGACTTCATCTATCTCTCTCTCTCTCTTTTTATAATATCCACTCTCTCTCTCCCTCTCTATTATATTTATATACACTCACTCACATATTAAAACACACACACAAATTTATCTCTCCCCCTCTCAACACACAGCCAACTCTCTCCCTCTCCCCTCACGTACACACACACCACCCCCACAGCCTCTCCTCCATCCTCCTCCTCCTTCACTATTCTCTCCTCCTCCATTCTTCACAACCATCTCCACCACCATCACCATTAATAACACCACCATCACCACCATGAAACCACCACCTCCACCATCACCCAAGCCACCACCACGCCGCGCGCCACTTCGTGGCCGGCGAGCCTTCCCCCGCCGCCGTGCCGTCGCGCCGCCGCAGCCACCGCACGCGCGCGCGTACGCAGCGAGCGCAACAGCAGCCGCAGCTGCAACAGTAGCATGGGCGGCAGCAGCAGCTGCCACCGGCGCTGTCGGGTGGCCGTGAGCCACCTCGTGGCCGGCCCACCACCGCGAGGAGCTCCCCACGTCTCCGACGAGCCCGGGCGACCACCCCGGGAGAGTCTCCGGCTTCCCCGACGTGTGAAACACACGATTCGTGCGTTTTGAACGAGATCCCGTCGGCGCGCCGAGTTTTGAACTCGGAAATGGCGCTCCGTCGCAGCAAATTCGTGCGTATTTTTCGGGAGATCCGACCGTTGGATCGGCGAACTCTTTGCTCCGTCTCAATCTCGGTATATCCATCTTCACTCCTGTCAATTTTCACCCGTTAATGTTGTCGTTGGATACCTCAAAACTGGCCACCAAGTTGACGTTTTAAATTGAACTGTTTTTGGACAGTTTCGTGGAGCCGACTTCGTCAGCTCGTAACTTCGCCGTCGCAGCTCCGTTTTGCGTACCGTCAGTTCCGGTGCACAGCTGGTATAACCATCTTCCTGTCTCCTTTAGATTTCGTTTCATTTTAAGCACGTTTGGTTGGTCGAATTCGACGCCAAAGTTGGCCGTCCGAATTCTTTAATTTGCACTTGTTAAATTCCATTTTTGAACCCGGGACTCCGGATTCAATTTCTGACACCACCAGTAGACTCGTGACGTCGTTCTGGCATGTTTTCATATAAAATTTGCTTGATTTGGAGAACGTGGACCCGGACACGCTTTTCGGTGCAACGCGGGCCCCACTGTCCGGGTCAACGGACTTTTTGACTTCGGCTCATCGGAATCCGATTCTGGATATACCGTTGGAATCGTCTCGTCAAAACAAATCCGTAGACATGTAGTTTGTCGACTTTAGAGACCTTTGACCCTGGCACGTTTTTCGGTGCAAAGTGGGTCCAACGGCGGACATCATTTTGACCCGAAATTACCTTTTTGCCCCCGGTGTCCAAATTGGACTTTTGGACAGACTATCCTAGCTGATTTGACCGTTCTGGACACGTTGGTGATATCTATTTTATCATCCGACAACATCTGTAGATTTTGATTATGTATCATCATTATTTTATAATTAATTATTTTTCTAGATATTGTTACTTTCCGGTTTTGAATTTTTATATATATTTTAATTACTGTAAAAATCTTGGAAAAATTATATTTAAATACTATCTTAATTTAGATAATTTATTATAGTTTTTCCAGTATTTAATAAGTACTTTTGGTATTTTATAAAAATAGGAAAACAGAACTCATTTTTAGTATATTTATGTTTGCTGATTTTTAATAATTATTTATGAGGGTTTATAAATCCCAGAAAAATTAGTATAAATTTCTATAATTAACAAGAATTATTTTGGTACTTTATTTTATATATATTTAGGCTTTTTGTCTATCTCTAAAATTGTTGGAACTTAGTGTACAGTTTGATTTATTTATTAAATAATTACGACTTTCAATATTTTGTGTTGTTTTGAGTTATAGGCGTATTGGACCTCACCCCACACTAGTGTAAAGACTCTAGGAAATTAGTATTGGATAGAGTGTCACTCCACATTAGACTTTTATGCTAGGTCTCCAATTAGCTTAGTGTCCAGTTAGGAGTCGTGTCACACCACTAGTGTAGTATTGAACGTAGCTTAGAACTGAGATTGTGTATCATTATTGACAGGACACCGGACATCTATATCTTCGTACTAGTATTCTTGCTTTGCTCGAGGCAAGTACATCTACACACTCATTTACTGTCTTTTAATGCTAGAACATGTATTAACCCTGTTAAAATACTCCTTTCTGAATAACTGCAAGTTAAATCTTCACATGTTACATTAAATTGGTCCCTACCATGCTTAGGACAGTTATCATATCTTCACATGCTTCTTACTGGTTCTCAGCACATGTTTCACTATGCTTTATCCGTCTCTGAGTATTCACATGTTTTGTACTGCTCCCAGTACCTGCCATGCTTATACTGCTCCCAGTATTTCCCATATGTTTTACTGTTCTCGTATCTCTCACATGTTAGAATATGGGTTATGGAGAAACTGATAGTATTGTACGTGATCACGACCCCCCTACAGTAGCGAGCTCGGTCGCATTCTATATGCATTACCTTGCCGCAGGCCATTACCCCGCATGTCTGTACGGATGTACATTTATGCTTGTTAACTTGTACGTATGTACATTTCATTATGTGCCCTCCAGCACATTGTACATCTATTGACCGATCACGTACTTGCTACAGTTTTAAACATTACATATACATCTGTCTATATGACATATGTATCATTGCCATGATAGACTATGAGTTATGCCATGTTCCCTATGATACTAGGATACTGTGATTCCAGTCACACCATGATTTCAGATATGCCATGTTCCCTGTGTTACTATGATATTGTGATCCCAGTTGTACCATGAGGCCATGTTTTCCAGTATTTCCTGTTTTATAGACTTATCACACCATGTTTCTTGTTGTACATCTCTTTCATTATATGTTCAGTACTTTAGTTGTAGAGGTTGTACTTGCTTCCGTCCTGACAGGATAACGTTGTAGGTTCACTTTTCGAGAAGGAAACGCTATGTGTTACATATTATGGTACTGCATTGAGGACCTGGCCTTAGCTCCAGAAGAGGCCCCAGCGGGGAACCTTGCTTAGTTATCTTTCTTGTGTTTTGAGACTTAGACTTTGGTATGTTCTTATATTTGGATACTGGACTTTGTCTCCAGTTAGATACTTTGGTTATGTATTATTAAGTCTGTGCTTATGTTACCTTCGCTTATAGATGCTGTGTTGTGATGAACATTTAAATGTGAATTTAGAACTGTTAGTAGCTTAGATCATTTATTGTCTATTCTTAGAACAGCTTACTGCGCTTTAACCAAGCGTAGGCTGGACATGGCTCGGCCCGGCCCAACAATTTGGGTAACGGGTCGTGACATATTTTTTTGGCGGCCCATGCAGGTCCTGACTAAATTGTTTGGTTACGTTATTGTACCAAGCATGCCTGCAATTAGGATCTAGGACAACTTGATAACACTAGGAATAAACATTTAGAACACCTAGAGGATTACTAGAATTGCAACATAGGAGAACTCATCACAGCATAGGACCGTTAGCTATAATTAGCCTCTTGTTTGTATTTCAGTGGGTCAATTTAGACCAAGTTTGTACCCTTGGGATGACCCCTGAGGATCTCACTCTAATCTCACTCTAATCTTATCTAGAAATCTGTTTCCACTTATTTCCATTTGATCTTTCTTAAATTTGTTGTTGAATTTAATTTCTGATTTTCATTGTTAACCTTGATCTTGCATCATGATAAATTTTGTGGATTGAATTATGATATATCCTGATAAGGTAAACGTCTGCTTTAGTTATGGAGTTTAGAATTTATCGCAGCCATATTAGCTGGTATGACAAAAACGTAGAGCCTGATTTCGGATATACTATCCTATTCATAGAATTTAGATTTTCTCGCAGCCATACCGGTTGGCGTGGCGAGGATTCTAGATAACATGATTAGAAGATGTATACCTTAGTTATGACTTTATCGTTTATTGCATCTAAGCTTACTGGTGGGGCAAAAATTCTGGCAATATGATTTCAGGAAGACGTATATGGTTATCAGATCATATCTCAACTTGGTTCACTTTGTTATGACTGAATGAGCAAGGATAAATTCTTATTATTATTATTCCTTCCCGTCTTGATTAACTCTGTTCTATCTACATCTACAACTAGGATTACAGGTTCTCTAGGATTCTCCAACAGGGTTGCCTTCATGATTTCTTTTTGGACATAATTATTTTTATGTTCCATTTTTCCTATGACTTGACTAAACTCTTCTTCGTTAACCTCTTGGATAATTCTTCTCGTTATGTATCCCGTTGTCTTCGTACCATTCTTAAAGATTTTTCGATAAACTTTCCTGTCTTGCTTGACCCTTTAACTTGTTTGGACATTGTTATGGATTGCTTGACCCAGTCTTAGGCCTTGTTACCTTCTACTTGATAGATGACCGAAATAGCCAAACCTTGTTAACTGATCTTGTAGTATAACTATAAATGTATGGTGTGATTATGATAAGTACTTTTTCTAGGGATTGGTTAGATTAAGATTATGGGACGAGTATGGGTGACTGACTGTAGTAGACTTGGAAACCATTAAGAATGATTGTATTGATAGTATGACTTGATGATAGGGTATCTAAGATGGAGAAATGAGATAGTATATTATTGTGACTATGGATTGAGGATTAGGATCTTGTGCTTAGCAGTTTGAGGATTTAGCATTTATAGAATTTTGGTTGGTTACCTCTAGCTAATTGCATGTGATTAGAGGGTAGATCAATATGTGGATTGATATAGAATAAGTTAGAATGAGTTATCGTATTGCGTACGAGATCGGGAAGATATCAGAACGAGACAAAGACATATGTACTTTGGTAATTAATAAATCGGAAATTTGAAATCGAGGATTTATATTCGGAGGACTTGTTGAGTAAAAAGAAGAAGGCTCTACGCCAAGGATAAGAATTGAAAGTATGATTTCAAGGAGAAGCTGTAGGAAAGGATTGACGACAAATGATGCTAAGAAACTGTGGATTGACGAAATAAGGATACTTAGGATGCGATAAGGGAATCAAGTATTTATAATTGAGGTTGAAAATATGGTTAATGATCAAGCATTGTTGGCTTATAGACATACCCAGAGAATGATCTATAGTTTAGGGTATACATAAATGTTCATGTTAATATGGAAGATTTTAAAGGATATATGACATAGTTTATGATAAAAGGACTTTGTTGAACCTGAATCAAAAAGATTGTAAGAAGAAACAGAAGAGATGATTATAAGGATAGCAGATTGAGTATCGTAGCCAGAGCAGCTACATGTTATAGTTTGACCGGTTGGATGATTTTTATTTCGAGGACGAAATTTTTGTAAGGTGGGTAGGATGTAAGCCCCCTGAATTTCAGGGTTTATTTTTTATTTTTCTTAATGAATTATTTTTCGATAAATGTTTTATTATTTAATTGTTTAGATCATTAATGTACCTTTCCATGACTTTGACTTCTGGAGCGTCAGGGATACCAATCTCTGTAAACTCTCTTCATGGGTTTTGAAGTAGACAAGATTATCTTCGTTTTGATATATCGTGTCCCACTTGAATTTGTTCCCTTGTACTCTTTTTGTATCGCGCAACTTCGGGTCAACTTAGACCAATTAATCGTTGAATATTATTCCCACTTTTATTTTTGATCATCGTTTGCACGTTACCGTTGCTTTTAATTTAGGAGCACCAGATCAGCCATTTTCTCGAAACCAATTTCTCATAAATGATCTACTCGAGACGCTCTCCACCCATGACCTTCGTGTCCCACTCAGACACTCCATTTTGTGCTTCATTTTCTTCGCACAACTTCCGGGTCAATTTAGGCCGATTTATTTTCTACCGTGAAATCTGATTTATTTTCCAATTTAATTTCAGGACCCGACATCGATCCAACCTGTCAACCCGAAGTATGGACGTGGCCCATATGAAGCCTACTACCCACATGAAACTTGTGTCCCATTTATTGGAGTCCCCGTATATTATTTATTTATCCATGATTATAAATCCCTATATTTAATTCGAATATTGCCCCCTGTCCGATTTTGGCCCGACCCGGCTCGACCGAACCCGAACCCAAGCTCTACGTTGCCCTTTCATGACTGCCCAAATACCTTACATAATTTTCCTATTTTTTCCTATTTTGGAAATATCATCCCCTCTCTCTACCTTACAATAATCTCATATATATGTACATATGTATATATAAATATCACACTCTCATTCTCTCTCTTCTTTAAACCACACCACCTCACACCCTCTCCTCTCTCTACCAGCAAGAACACCCCCCCCCCCAAACCGACCTCTTCCTCTCTCCATATTTTCTCTCTCCTCCTTCTCTCTCAAATATCTATTCTCTCTCTCTCTTTCTATATTAATATTTATACACACACTTATAACACCCTCTCTCCCATCATTCAAACTCACACCTACATCACTCCATCCCCATCTCCAGCACAGCTGACCCCCCCTTTTTTTGCCGACTTCATCTATCTCTCTCTCTCTCTTTTTATAATATCCACTCTCTCTCTCCCTCTCTATTATATTTATATACACTCACTCACATATTAAAACACACACACAAATTTATCTCTCCCTCTCTCAACACACAGCCAACTCTCTCCCTCTCCCCTCACGTACACACACACCACCCCCACAGCCTCTCCTCCATCCTCCTCCTCCTTCACTATTCTCTCCTCCTCCATTCTTCACAACCATCTCCACCACCATCACCATTAATAACACCACCATCACCACCATGAAACCACCACCTCCACCATCACCCAAGCCACCACCACGCCGCGCGCCACTTCGTGGCCGGCGAGCCTTCCCCCGCCGCCGTGCCGCCGCGCCGCCGCAGCCACCGTGCGCGCGTGCGTACGCAGCGAGCGCAACAGCAGCCGCAGCTGCAACAGTAGCATGGGCGGCAGCAGCAGCTGCCACCGGCGCTGTCGGGTGGCCGTGAGCCACCTCGTGGCCGGCCCACCACCGCGAGGAGCTCCCCACGTCTCCGACGAGCCCGGGCGACCACCCCGGGAGAGTCTCCGGCTTCCCCGACGTGTGAAACACACGATTCGTGCGTTTTGAACGAGATCCCGTCGGCGCGCGCGAGTTTTGAACTCGGAAATGACGCTCCGTCGCAGCAAGTTCGTGCGTATTTTTCGGGAGATCCGACCGTTGGATCGGTGAACTCTTTGCTCCGTCTCAGTCTCGGTATATCCATCTTCACTCCTGTCAATTTTCACCCGTTAATTTTGTCGTTGGATACCTCAAAACTGGCCACCAAGTTGACGTTTTAAATTGAACTGTTTTTGGACAGTTTCGTGGAGCCGACTTCGTCAGCTCGTAACTTTGCCGTCGCAGCTCCGTTTTGCTGCACCATCAGTTCCGGTGCACAGCTGGTATAACCATCTTCCTGTCTCCTTTAGATTTCGTTTCATTTTAAGCACGTTTGGTTGGTCGAATTCGACGCCAAAGTTGGCCGTCCGAATTCTTTAATTTGCACTTGTTAAATTCATTTTTGAACCCGGGACTCCGGATTCAATTTCTGACACCACCAGTAGACTCGTGGCGTCGTTCTGGCATGTTTTCATATAAAGTTTGCTTGATTTGGAGAACGTGGACCCGGGCACGCTTTTCGGTGCAACGCGGGCCCCACTGTCCGGGTCAACGGGACTTTTTGACTTCGGCTCATCGGAATCCGATTCTGGATATACCGTTGGAATCGTCTCGTCAAAACAAATTCGTAGACATGTAGTTTGTCGACTTTAGAGACCTTTGACCCTGGCACGTTTTTCGGTGCAAAGTGGGTCCAACGGCGGACATCATTTTGACCCGAAATTACCTTTTTGCCCCCGGTGTCCAAATTGGACTTTTGGACAGGCTATCCTAGCTGATTTGACCGTTCTGGACACGTTGGTGATATCTATTTTATCATCCGACAACATCTGTAGATTTTGATTATGTATCATCATTATTTTATAATTAATTATTTTTCTAGATATTGTTACTTTCCGGTTTTGAATTTTTATATATATTTTAATTACTGTAAAAATCTTGGAAAAATTATATTTAAATACTATCTTAATTTAGATAATTTATTATAGTTTTTTCAGTATTTAATAAGTACTTTTGGTATTTTATAAAAATAGGAAAACAGAACTCATTTTTAGTATATTTATGTTTGCTGATTTTTAATAATTATTTATGAGGGTTTATAAATCCCAAAAAAATTAGTATAAATTTCTATAATTAACAAGGATTATTTTGGTACTTTATTTTATATATATTTAGGCTTTTTGTCTATCTCTAAAATTGTTGAAACTTAGTGTACAGTTTGATTTATTTATTAAATAATTACGACTTTCAATATTTTGTGTTGTTTGAGTTATAGGCGTATTGGACCTCACCCCGCACTAGTGTAAAGACTCTAGGAAATTAGTATTGGATAGAGTGGCACTCCACATTAGACTTTTATGCTAGGTCTCCAATTAGCTTAGTGTCCAGTTAGGAGTCGTGTCACACCACTAGTGTAGTATTGAACGTAGCTTAGAACTGAGATTGTGTATCATTATTGACATGACACCGGACATCTATATCTTCGTACTAGTATTCTTGTTTTGCTCGAGGCAAGTACATCTACACACTCATTTACTGTTTTTTAATGCTAGAACATGTATTAACCCTGTTAAAATACTCCTTTCTGAATAACTGCAAGTTAAATCTTCACATGTTACATTAAATTGGTCCCTACCATGCTTAGGATAGTTATCATATCTTCACATGCTTCTTACTGGTTCTCAGCACATGTTTCACTATGCTTTATCCGTCTCTGAGTATTCACATGTTTTGTACTGCTCCCAGTACCTGCCATGCTTATACTGCTCCCAGTATTTCCCACATGTTTTACTGTTCTCGTATCTCTCACATGTTAGAATATGGGTTATGGGGAAACTGATAGTATTGTACGTGATCACGACCCCCCTACAGTAGCGAGCTCGGTCGCATTCTATATGCATTACCTTGCCGCAGGCCATTACCCCGCATGTCTGTACGGATGTACATTTATGCTTGTTAACTTGTACGTATGTACATTTCATTATGTGCCCTCCAGCACATTGTACATCTATTGACCGATCACGTACTTGCTACAGTTTTAAACATTACATATACATCTGTCTATATGACATATGTATCCTTGCCATGATAGACTATGAGTTATGCCATGTTCCCTATGATACTAGGATACTGTGATTCCAGTCACACCATGATTTCAGATATGCCATGTTCCCTGTGTTACTATGATATTGTGATCCCAGTTGTACCATGAGGCCATGTTTTCCAGTATTTCCTGTTTTATAGACTTATCACACCATGTTTCTTGTTGTACATCTCTTTCATTATATGTTCAGTACTTTAGTTGTAGAGGTTGTACTTGCTCCCGTCCTGACAGGATAACGTTGTAGGTTCACTTTTCGAGAAGGAAACGCTATGTGTTACATGTTATGGTACTGCATTGAGGACCTGGCCTTAGCTCCAGAAGAGGCCCCAGCGGGGAACATTGCTTAGTTATCTTTCTTGTGTTTTGAGACTTAGACTTTGGTATGTTCTTATATTTGGATACTGGACTTTGTCTCCAGTTAGATACTTTGGTTATGTATTATTAAGTCTGTGCTTATGTTACCTTCGCTTATAGATGCTGTGTTGTGATGAACATTTAAATGTGAATTTAGAACTGTTAGTAGCTTAGATCATTTATTGTCTATTCTTAGAACAGCTTACTGCGCTTTAACCAAGCGTAGGCTGGACATGGCTCGGCCCGGCCCAACAATTTGGGTAACGGGTCGTGACAGAACGGCTTCTATTATGTGAAGTTCGAGCTGGCGGAGGATGTCGCTAGGATCCTCCAAGGCGGCCCCTGGACGTTCGACGGCAGACTGATCATTCTCAAGGAGTGGACTCCGGAGCTGCGATGCGAGAGAAAAGTTCTGAATGCTATCCCAGTATGGATTCGATTCCCCGAGTTCCCGGTTGGGTTCTGGAGTGTTTCACTTAACAAAATGCCTTGGGAATTGGCTTTTGAAAATAAAACGAGAAAAAGTACAAGAAGTACAAATTTGATTCTGGGAAAGTATTGCTATGGAAGTCTGATTCGTAAATGATCACTTTGTTCCTTGGACCATATGATGATGATGAAGATCACTGCTTGAAGTAGAACAACTGGAAGAACTAAGTCACCATAAAGGTATCGACGCACTTGGGCACTGATGGCGAGGCCGAATGCTTTTCTGCTTTGCTTCACTCTGTTCTGAAAGAAAGGTTGAAGAAGAATGCTCTGGAGAATCAAAATCTCTAAGTTCTGATCTCTGTATTCTCTCCTGTCTCTGTGTGTCTTTTATGAGAAAAATAAGTCTATTTATAGACTTGGGCTCTTGTGCGTAAAAACTCAGCAAAAGTTCCATCTTTACGCTAACAACTGCCACCCACAATCGAAGCCATCCTCTGCATATATTGACATGTGTCCCATCATTTCAGTAAGAATAGGATGCATGTACACACGTTCTTCGAGAAGAATGGCATGAAAGCCACGTAGGCAGACCACGTTCCAAGCTGGTGGAGGAGAATAGGGCGTAAAAATAGCCCCAATGTACTCTGAGCGTAAAGCAGTAGATTAGGCGTAAAATAGCCCTGACATAGACTTCCCACGTAAAGTGGTTGTTAAATAACCTTGAGCGTAAAAGCAGCTCAAATAGACTTTACGCACACGTCAGCTGTTGAGCATAAAAGCTCGTATAGTCTTCGTGCGTAAAAGAAGCCATAGTGTGAGCGTAAAGTAGCTCAATCCACATACTAAACGACAACATTGGTCTCTGTATAAAACAAATCCCTTTGTGATATATGCCATCATTAATATCTCCATGTCAGAGTTTGCATTAAATGCGAGATTTGACAGCTTTGTCCAGTGTAAGAGTGGCTGATCTGTCCTTGGCGTAAAACCATGGGTGTAGACCCGAGCGTAAAATGATCAGTCTGCTTTAGGCGTAAAGTGATTAGCCTTGTCTTGGGCGTAAAGAGATTAACCGCTCTGCTTGGCGTAAAACAGATCACTTATGAATGAATGATCCATCTCTTTGACTCTTTCTCTGAAGCACTTTTTACGCTCCTACATGGAGCATTCCCTTGTTGATACGACTTGCAAGTTTGGTGGGCACTCCGATCAAGGCAGATGAAGCTACTACCTTTCGGACGCGGTTGATGTATGCAAGAATTTTTGTGGAGATTCGGGCAGGGGGAGCTTCCGAAGATGGTGGAGTATGAGCTTCCTTCTGGGGAGGTGCTTACCCAGAAGGTGGAGTACGAATGGGTTCCACCTACCTGTTCACGATGTTCCTGTTTCGGACATCTGGCCAGTGCTTACTTAGAGGCTGGCCCTCCGGTGGAGCCTTGTATTCCTACTCGTGAGGTCCCCGAAGCCCCCTGTGATATGGATTTCAGAGATGACAGCGGAGTGGAGGTCGTGGAGGGGGAAGTTACTAATCAGGTGAGTGATGGCGGTTTGAGCCTCGTTGTATCTACTCAGCTTGCTTCAACGGGTGGGGTGGTGTCCACTGGCCAGGGGCCGAGTAGTATAGTTACCAGAAGCATTGTTGCGACGGAGACTGAGGCACGAGGGGAGGGCGGTTCGTCTGGAGGGCAGGTTTACTGTAGGAAGAGACGTGCTGTCGGCCTGCTGCGTGATGGCCCCTCCATGGTGGAGGGATGTACCACAGACAGAGAGAAGGCGGTGTGTGTTGACAATCCTGCCTGGGCGTTGGTGCTATCTCAGGTCGTTCCCCAACAGTCGGTTCCGACTGGGATGGATGAGGATCCTTTAGCGACGGATGCGGCACCTTCCCCAGGTGCCGTTCCGGGAGTTTCTCTGGGGGCCCCCACCTCTAATTAATTAATGGCCATTATCGCCTGGAATGTGAGGGGGACGTGTTCGCTAGGGATATGGAGAGAGATTTGTGGGGTGCTCCACAGAGAGAGATGTGACATTTCTGTTATTTTAGAGTCCAAGATCAAGGGTGAGAAGACTCTTACTCGTCGGACCCCTTCTCATTGGGCCCAATTGCATAACCTGGCTCTTTGTGACATGGCAAGGATTTGGGTTCGCTGGAACCTGAAGAGTTGGGATGATGACTTGCTCCTGCTGACGGAGCAGCTGATTGCGATCTCCTTCGTGAACAAGGGTGGCTTCCGGTTCTTGCTGGGGGCTGTCTACGGTCACAATGACAGAAGGAGACGGGAGTCCCTTTGGAGCGACATCTTCCGTATTTCATCTGTTGCTGACTCGTCGTGCCTTCCTCTTCTCTTGATCGGGGACTTCAATGCCCTTCTGCACCAAGGGGAAAACCTGGGTGGCCGTCCGGTCCCAGATTCTATCCTCTATGATTTCTAGAGATGCCTCCTGCTTGCGGGGCTTCGGGATTGTCTCGCTCAGGCTGCATCTGGACTTGGCACAACAAAGCAACTCATAATAGGGTTGCTTGTCAGCTTGATCGAGCCCTGGGTAATGGGGAGTGGTTCCGTCACTTCCCCACCACTCCAGCTGAGGGTCTAGCAGCTGGGACGAGCGATCATTCCCCCATCAGGGTTGGCTTTTCTGCTCGGTCTCTTGGGAAGTCCCGTCCGTTTAGGTACAACAACAGTTGATATCTCTCGGAGGGCTACCTAGAGGCTGTCGCTGAGGGGCTCACTAGTGGTCAGGAGGGGACGGCTCAATTCCGTTTGGTTCGTCGTCTCAAGGCCACGAAGAGAGCCCTTAGGAGTTGGGTGAAGGGGTTGCCCAAGTCCACCTTAGAAGACAAGGAGGTGGAGTTGCGGACCTTACAGCAGGATATGCAGGCTGACATGCTGAATGGGGACCTGGCGGCCAGAGAGAAGGAGCTGATCGGAGAAGTCAATATCCTGAGGCTGCAGAAGGAGATTAGCTCGGCCCAGCGAGCCAAATGCTCCTGGCTGAAGGATGGTGACCGGTGCTCCAAGTTCTTCTATGATGTTATCCGGGCAAGACAGAATAGGAATCACATCTCCCAGCTACTTGATGCAGATGGCACTCTGGTGGGGACACCGGCTGAGATCCAGGGCGAGGCTGTCAGGTACTACTCTGAGTTATATTTCCAGACTGACTACCTATCCGTGTTTCCAGAGGTTGTGATGAAGAGATTGGTGACTCCATTTGGAAATAGCATTCTGCTTGCACCTGTTACATTGGAGGAGGTGGAGTCTATTGTCAAGGGGGCGGACCCCAACAAGGCTCCTGGTCCGGATGGCTTCAGCAGTGGTTTCTTCAAACGCCATTGGGACATTCTAAAGCATCAGGTAGTGGAGGTGGTTCAGGAATTCTTCACCAAAGGGAAGCTCTTGAAGGAACTGAATCACACTTTCCTGACCTTGGTGCCGAAGAAGGAGGGAGCGACTGCACTGGCGGATTTTCGTCCTATTGCGTGTTGTAATTATCTTTATAGATAATTACGCACCTTATGTACCGACGGATGGAGGGGATCATGCAGGACTTGGTATCTCCGAATCAGGCTGCATTCATCAAGGGGAGGTCGATCGCTGAGCACAGCCTCCTGGCTCATGAGATGGTGAGGGGATTTAGCAAACCTGGAGAGGAGAAGGCTTGTGTTAAACTGGATTTGTGGAAGGCGTATGACATGGTCAATCGGGACTTCCTCTGTCATCTGATGTCCGCCATGGGATTCGCGGAGCACTGGGTCGCGTTGATTCGGGAGTGCATTACGTCCCCTACTTTTTCCGTTCTTATCCAGGGTGTTCCTTATGGGTACTTCCAGAGCAACCGTGGGCTTAGGCAAGGTAACCCACTGTCCCCTTACCTGTTCACGCTTGTTATGGAATACTTTACTTGCTTGATGGATCTGGCAGTGCACCGTGGACGGTTGGTTCCTCTGTTTCGTAGGATGGACCCCCCAGTTACTCATCTTATATATGCAGATGATCTGCTAGTTTTCATCCAGCCTTCGACGGAGGGGTTGCTGACGCTTGCGACTATCATGGAAGATTTGAAGTCCGTTTCGGGTCTCCAGATGAACAGGGATAAGAGTAGGGTCTACTTCAACTCCCTGTGTACCCGGAAGGAGGAGCGGGCTGATGTGTTGGGTATCGCGATGAGTGATCTTCCGGTGCGCTACTTAGGAGTGCCTCTCACTGTTAACTATGCGCAGGATCAGGACTGCCATAGTCTGGTAGAGTATGTCCAGAGGAGAGTAGAAGGGTGGCAAGCAGCAGGTCTGTCATTTGGCGGTCGCATTGAGCTGGTCAGATCTGTGATATCGGCTGTGGCCCATTTTTGGCTGCAGTCCATCCTCCTACCTGTGGCCACTATCCGACGGGTGGAGCGGCTATGTGCCGATTTTATTTGGAGGGGAGGTATGCATGCGATCTCCTGGGACCAGCTCTGTCGTTCCAGGAAGGAGGGAGGAGTGGGGCTTAGACCGTTGCTGGAGGTTAGAGAGGCTTCTGCGCTTAAGCTGGCCTGAAGATTCATCAGCGGGGGATCTCTCTGGGCGGACTGGATGCACAGCAGATACGTGAAGCAGGGCAGTTTTTGGACGTGTCATACTGACAACAACCATTCAGTCACGTTCAAGACTGTCTTGAGACACAGGGGGGTGCTCAAGTCTGCCATTCGGAGGGTCATGAAGGACGGGTCGGGTACGGACCTCTGGCGGGATCCTTGGATAGATCGGCGTTCGTTGTTGGACATCAGAGGAGCCCCGACTCATCAGGAGGACATGCGTGGTATGACGTGCAGTCGCATCATACGTAATGGGGTGGAGGCCGGACTCTTATCGGTTCACTGAGGAGCTGGGTGGGAGCATTTTGTCTACTGTCATTGATCCGTCTTTGCCTGCGGATCGGTGGATTTGGGAGCCGACTGGAGCTTCTACAGGGACTGGAGAGTTCCAATTCCGTAGCTGCTACAACCTTATCCGGCGAGCCTTCCCGCTGAGTCCTGATTACGAGTTCGTTTGGTTCAAGGGTCTGGCCAGGAAGATGCAGTTGTGCGTTTACAAGCTTCTACTGGGCCGCCTCTTGACGAGAGATCGCCTGAGTTCGTTTGGTGTGCCGGTTCCGGATCCCAAATGTGTGCTTTCCGGTTTGGAGCCTGAATCTATAAAGCATATCTTCTTCGAGTGTAATCTGACATGGCAGATCTGGGCGGAGCAGAGTCGTGTTTTGGGTGTGTGCGCCTCCGGGAAAAGTGTTGGGGACATCATCACGGTGATTCGAGATAGCAGGGGTAGAGGGCAGGACTGGTTCCGATCAGCCAGAGTTCGTCTGGCTGCTGCGGTTTGGCATGTATGGCGGGAGCGAAACCGTCGGATCTTTGAGGGGCTGGTCACCCCTCCAGTTGGCATTCTCCATAACATCGAGTTTGATGTAAATGCAATGGAGAATTGATGAGTGACGAGTGTGAGTCCCACTCTGGTTGTATGTTGTATGATTATGACTTTTCACTTGGAATAAAATTCACCTTTTTCCAATATATATATAATATATATATATATATATATATATATATATATATATATATAATATCAAATATAAAATTTGTAGTCTGGGAGTGAAGTAATAAGATTTATGAGACCACAAAATTATGAAAGAAAAACGCACAATAGTAGTATCTTTTTTTTACACAAGATATGCCATATTATAGGACATTTTGTTTCTATTTAATATATTTTTGCAAACTTCGTTCCTTCTGTCAAAATTTCTAAACTTGATCATTTGTAGGAAAGTTTTCGTTTTAGAAATCTATGAATTTTAAGACACCGTTTAAAGGATATTTTGGTTGAATTATGTACAACTATTTGAAATATGTTTAGTGTTTCAATTGTTGTAAGTAGTTCCGTAGAGTAATAAAAGTAAACTATGCCAAACTTATAGCCGAAAAGATAATAAAATTATGTCACCTTTGTTATATAATATAATTTATTATTTGCTAAACCCATTTGATAAAATAAGTTATTGGTATGTATTAATTTCATGGGTTGCCTATACGTGCATGACTCGGTATTCAAATTAAGATCCATTCACTTTAATT